>NW_019059594.1:577405-592006 GCF_000696155.1 Zootermopsis nevadensis | reverse complement strand
AGGGGGGGGGGGGGGGGGGTCGCTGTGCAGTAAATCATACGCTTGAGTCTACTCGAGATAGTAACAATGAATGCATCCTTTGTTAACTTCGAAGACTTGCCCTTTTGTGTGTAATAGCACGAAACGAAGGGTGAAATTTTTACACATCAATAATTGTTTATGTACTGATCCACGGGCTGTGAATTCGAATGCACATTTTCATTAGTTTCAAGGGCTATTTTCTGGATTGTTACACCGTATAGTCTGGTAAAATTTTACCGACGTTTCAGAAGTGCTTGCTGCCTCAGCTCAGTAGCAACTATATTAACCACATACTGTAAAATTCAGTAGTTCGTCAGTTTGCCAGCAGAGTGTATTAATCAGTGTACTGTGATTATCAAAGAATAAAAATATATTTTCCCAAACCATTAATAGCTGATTTTTAATGGTGACGCTTTGGATTAAATTCGCGGTGGGAAATTACTTGTATTTAGATGAGATATACAGATATATTAATCAGAAATGAAAATTCCGCTGTCTGAAACTTCTACTTCTTTCACCAACGCCTCACTC
Source organism: Zootermopsis nevadensis (assembly GCF_000696155.1). The sequence continues at coordinate 591,454 of NW_019059594.1, read as the reverse complement.
TCGTTCTGTCCCTATTACTATTAAGTACTATCTAAAATGTTGCTATTTCTCTAGAGATAAAACGGCCTGATCCAGAAGCTGATCACATAATTCCATCAAGTTCCAATATAAGCAATGTGTACAGAGTTAACTACGCGTTCATTCCTTCATGCCGTGTTCTTTGGCACACAAATAAGTCACCTTACATAGTACACATCTTATTTACCCAGGCTCAAGGAAACAACCAGTAGCACTGACATTTCCGGCTACGTTGCAAAGTACCTTCAGTAGAAAGGGAAATATTTTTCTATCCTACTAGTCATTAAGGGAAATCAGCCGTCTGGCACCTCGCCCTAGGCCACACAGTGAGTAGGTCAGCACAGTTGTGTTCTCTGATTGCAGGAAGCTACTTCGTTCTTCAGCAATGGATGCCACGGAGTTCAGAAAGTTCGGTAAAGCTGCTGTCGACTACCTAGCCGATTACCTGGAAAATCTACGGGACAGGTGAGGGAAATCTTCAAGACATCACGCCACCCCGGGTTAGGTCGGTGGGACACGAGCTATGGCCTTGAGTTATTCTACACTCAAGTGAGTATGGCAAAACTCAGGGCCAGGAAAGCTTACAGTGTGCTACGTGTCCTAACGTTTCTTTAGTTCCTTCGTCAAATCGTTGTCTACACAATGACTAACTATAAGATCAAAATCCAACAAAACTTTACGAGCGTTAAGAAGGATTCACCGTCGAAAGATGTGTTCAGGTTCCGCGGGTTCGTTACTCGGGGTGACAGTTGCCGTTGTGTACAGACAGCTACTCTACCGACATTGTAAAGAAACCCTCCAGTTATTGGTACTGCTTGTGCTGGAGCTCCTGAAATCGTCCACATTTACGGAGAAATACAACGAAGCACGATTAGTCGAGACGTACCCTTAGCAATGGTGGCTTACGCTTTAAAATCTCCTTCACCATAAATTTGTGACACATAAATGTGTTTTCTGACAGAATTTAGTTCTTAAAAATATTACAATTAAGGAAACAAGTTTTATATTATTCTTTAAAGACGCTGTTTCATAGATAACGGTTATAAACCTTCGAATGAAATGTTAAGATAAACATTTACATGATGGAAGGATTCGTAAGGAGGCAAAGTTCATAAGATGGCTGGTTTTTCGTAAATAGATTCCCGATTACAAACCCGTAGCTTTATCACTACATACAACTGCTGAATACAATCATTATTCAACTGAATTTGTCTTTTGAGTCTACGAAATTAAATTCTCTTGTTCTGAACGCTCTTTAAGAAGCCCCTACTTCCAAAACTAACACCCTGTTTCCGAAACAGTAGGGTTATTGCTTATTTTTTGACTGATCGTGCAACAAAAACCTCGATCCGTAAGAATCCTCGAGAATTTCATCACTTATTTTAGGGCGAAGTGGAGTGAACAGAAGTCGGCTTGCCTCAACTTCATTGGCTGATGAAAGAGATTCAGTATGATCTCAAGGCGACGAAGGATCAAACCGATTCCACAATACCGGTACATTTATCTTTGCATGCTGTATCATATGAAGCTGTTTCTTACCGTCGAATGATAGGAGAAGATCATTTTTTTTTCAGAGAACTTAAAAAGACTGGTAAAGATGTCTATTTCAGAGTACTGCATTCGCATACGTGGGATGAGGAAACACTCAAACCCAAGCCAAAATAGTCCATGTGTAGGCCAAGATTATAACTGAAAACATTCGGAATACAAGTCAAAATCACCACCGCTTGGGTCATATTAATGTGAAGAACAGAATAAGGAGTAATTCGCTATTTCAGTCCTTAACATAGGTGTCTTGTATTTAACATATATTAACCGCAACTGTCTGTCGGAAACATGATAATCATGTTCATGTTCCAGACCGGTACTGCCTTCAGTGGAGCCCGGCTACCTACAAAACCTTATCCCGGGGGACGCGCCAGAGCAGCCAGAGAAGTGGCAGGACATTCTCGTCGACATTGAACGGGTCATCATGCCCGGGGTACAAATATTATGTTTACTTTTAGACTTTTATTTTTATTTATTTTACTTTTGTTACATTTGGTATTGAATTTATTTAATTGAAACACAAAGTACTGGTATAATGTTAATATTCGTAAAGGACCTTTACATAATTTGTTAATGATACTCGTTTCTCGATCACTTTTAAAGGACGCGAGGTAAAACATTTTCTATTACAGGTCACGCACTGGCATTCGCCACATTTTCATGCGTACTATCCAACTGCAAACTCCTATCCCGGAATCGTGGGAGAAATGCTGAGTGCTGGCATTGGCTGCATCGGATTTAGCTGGGTAAGTCTCAGGGTCACATCATTTCATAGTTTCAGGGATTTTCGCTATTAAAAGTCGAAAAAATGTGGGGGGGGGACTTCCGACTCTGAAACTACTAGAACCATTTAAGGACCCAAAGTGCCACGACTATTATCATATGCACACATTTACTTGGCAGATATTGTCTCGGTTGAGGATACTAAACCCCTGAAATGTTGATATCCTTCAGCAAGTCTACATTGTGTTATAACCCACTTGACTTCACAGCCACTACAGCTTCAAATCTCGTATTTTCTGTCTTGTTAATTTATGAGTTTTTTGAGTCGCATAAGGCATACAGCTACGATCTGAAATTCTGGGGATTTCCCTTCACCGGATTAGACAGAGCTGTCACATGCAATTATGAATATGTTACGTAGAGTTATCTCATATCGCGCTCATAGGAATAAATTATGAATATTAGTATTTTGGGGATGTATATATGTACCTGTAAAACTTCATGAGGCATCAGTGTCCTTCAGGAACTAATTGTCATGTATCAATAAATTCACTGTCATACATTTTCGGTTACGTAGAGTAAAGTTAGGTTATGTCAGGTTAGGACATGTTATTTCCTATTTTAAGTTATGTCACTCTAGATCATGTGTGATAAGGTTCGGTTGTCAAATCCTACTTTGTTGTTTTATTTTCAGTTCAGAAATATTAGGTTATTTTTTATTTAGGTTTGGTTACGTTAAATTTGAAAATTATGAGGGTATTGAAATGCGAGACAAATCTATTTCGTGCTCCATCCCGGTTTGGTTACGTTAAACATGCTGCTTCCCAATACGACGTGTGCTTACAGATCACGAGTCCTGCTTGCACTGAGCTTGAGGTGGCCATGATGGATTGGCTGGGAAAGCTCATACAGCTTCCCCGCGAGTTCCTCAACTGTTCCGATGGTCCAGGTGGGGGCGTCATCCAGGTACCATGCTTTGTTGTAGAACTTATTGATAATAATGTAACACACACAATGTTTGTCTTTCAAAAATTGGTTTTCAGCAACATTCTGATTACTTTTTGTTTAAACATTAATTAGTGGTTTCAATATACATCAAATTTGGTGTTGGCTTGTTTATCAATTAATGAAATTGTTTACTGACATGAATATGCGTTTTAAAATAACGAACAAAATAAAAAATAAAGCTCACAACAACTTGAATTAATAGTAATTGTAATTATTGCGGAAATCAAAATTATTTTACAATCAAGGCGCATGGAAATGTTTGTTCAAAACGCCAACATGAACAGAGAAAAGTTAATCAATCCTACCATCATGAGTCGTTTTTTTCTCTAGAAAGGTCAATATTTGGTGAGATTTCAGGTTCTTATGGCGGCGAGTATGAAGATGATTATCTTCAGGCATGTTTCACCATGCAGTCTGGTAAAAACTATCCGACATTTCAGAGGTGCTGAGCGCATCAATCCCTGATGATAGCTGCAGTAAATACCTTTGAAACATCGGTAGATTTCTACCAGACTAGACGGCGCTGCATCCTAGAAGACAGTCATTTTCAGGTCAATATTTGCTCAAGTATTCATCCAATACCTATCATTTGTAAAGCAAAGCATTTACTCGATGCTGAAGGTAGATATTCGCAGATCAACATCTCTGTTCCGTGCATGCACCCGGAATTTGCCTAGAGGGAGTAGGGAAAACCACAAAACACTTTTATCAGTATACTGGGTCTCTGGGATGTGATTAGAATCTTTTTTTCCCTAGGCCGTGAGGTTCAGTGATCTGATTGAAACTAGAACCTTAACCTAGATTACAAGGCCGAAGCAATACTGAAATCAGACGAACTTACTGTCCAGACACGAACATAACTTTTCTTGTAGTACTCAGGTCTGAGACAGCTTCGTGGCATGCTACAAGCATAATTTGTACATAAACACGATATTAATGATTTTATGATAATTGTTATCATTCTAAAACAGCGTTTCTGTTCCTTTTTAGTCGTACTTCGTGCTCTAATGTGGGCGAAAAATACCTTACGGACCCGTCCATGTCCGTGTCTGTCTTTCGCGTTTTCTCCTAGGAATTACCGAACCGCATAACCCGAAGTCATTATTTGAACACACTGTTGCAACAACGTGCATCTACATCATTGTTGTAAACTTTACTTTTCAAAAATGACTTCATTTTTATCTGAAACTGCGTGTAATATTATGTAATAAAATGGTCAATGTATTCATACAAAATCTTAAGCTTAAACTGGGAGTACATACATCCCTAGTTCAAAACCGCTGTTTTGGACACTCCTTGGGAAGGGGCTAACAAAATTTCTTACGGAGACTTTCACCTTGCAACTTTCTCCCCTATGTCAATTTTATGAGAACAACGAATCAATTAGTGCAGGCGTGACAGAATACACTTTGTCTCCGGCTAAATTCTTCAATACACGAGACATTTAAGATTTTATTATATTTATTTTCGTAACTCTCATACACCCAAAGTAAAGTAAACTTTCTCCCCTATGTCAATTTTATGAGAACAACGAATCAATTAGTGCAGACGTGACACAATACACTTTGTCTCCGGCTAAATTCTTCAATAGCACGAGACATTTAAGATTTTATTACATTTATTTTCGTAACTCTCATACACTCAAAGTAAAGTAAAGTATAATTATTTTAATGACAGGATATTAACGGACGAATCAGTATCTCGACAGCTGAAATCTATAGAATGACATGTTAAAAGAATTTCTACTGAGCTGCGAGTGGCTTATTGCGCATGCGTTATATGATATTGTTACAGGGTAACATAGGCCGATTTCAAATCTAGCCTCATGAACTTACATGGTGTAAAATGTTTCGGAACAACAACATACGCTGTGCCAACGAAAAGTGTTTTTTTCTTGAAATAGTTATTTCGAAGTACCCTATTCTGATAATTCTGTTAAACTGAGTGAATTTTATGTGAACCCTTTGTTCTTCTCTTAATTTCATTCATGAATTATTTTATTTATTACATCATTCATCATTCCCTAAAAATCTGTTACAATGTGGTCATGTGTGTAAACTTACAGAGTCCGACAGAATTATGGTATAATTATCGGCTGCCTCATGCCTTTACTAACTAACTAACTAACTAGATTGTTTACCGAACCCGAAGGTTCATCACCGAATTAACCAAAGCCCTCCACCGGACCCTGTCCTGGTGTAAAGAAATCCAGTTTCCTTCAACTCCTATCTCCCATAGACTCAACCTAACGTTCAAAATAATGTAATTTCTTAGTCACCGATAATTAAAGTAGCGAGAAAATGGCTAGTTTAATTACATTACAATAAGACGTAATTATTGTACAGGCATATTGAGATACAAGATAAATATTAACCCTTGCAGGTAACCACCTCCCTTACTTGAACCAAAGTCGATCTAAAATTTGATCATAGCTCTTTGAATACTTACTAACATATACAAGTGATACATATTGTATAATTCCACACATTACATCTGCAACTTTATTACTTTCAAAGTCAAATCACGGCCACAACATGTGTTTATATGCGCATTGACTGGTGCTGTGATGTATAAACAAAGAGTATCCTTACGTCATTAACTTGTTGATGAACAAACTCTTGCTAGCAAAACTTTCAGACACCCGTAGGTCAACCGTGTACTAAAACCTGTTTCGGAAAACCTAATCAAGCAACTAATTTTCCGGAGTAAAATCATTGTTGAGAAAATATTGTCAATGAAGCGGTCAAAGAATTATGCGCCTTTTTATAGAACACAAAGTTTAATCACATTATTATGTTTTCCAACAGCAGTATTTTCTGACCTTTTTTATTTTTGTAATATAAATAATTCTATTGTTATCAAACTGTAAGATATTTTCTTTTTAAAAGCAGATAGAGAATCCCCCAGAATTATTCTTTGACCGGGCCCAACATTGCTTCAAGGCAGCCCTAGTGGTAAAGATAAATACATCAAGTGATATAATTTACTTTAAAGTTTCGTAAAAAAATAAAATTTTCTTAACTTCAACAAATAAAGATTTCGGCTTGACTTTCTTACGTCTACCGACTGACGTTTAAAGCGAACGGTAACATATCCAGGTCCACGTGCTGTCAAAATTAGGCACAAAGTTTAATTTGAAGAAGACACGTATCCTCATAAGGTGCACTGAGTACATAAAATTATGAGTAAAAAATTCCTAAATATGATACTGGCAACCATGTCTTTCTTGAAAGATGGTTAACTGTTTAAATTGAGAGATTCATTGTACACATCATAAAATTAATACGCATAACAATTTCAGATGTTGTGAAACCCACAAAGACTTATTTAAAAACTGTCCGAAGTTTAGGTAAATAAAGTGTTTTATTGTGATTACATTAATATTTATTTTAAATTAGATACAAATAGATATTAACTAGTCCGCTGTTTATATCCTGAACTGGGGGAAATTCTATCTTTAAGTTTATGTTTATTTCCCTATCAGCTAACCCTCTTACAATTTTCCATCTCAATACAGGTTCTGCACTGGTCTTTAAATCCAGCAACTTCGGATCACAGTGGCGCGTTTCTGAGCCAGCCACTTAACATTTTAAGTATAGTTTGTTCCATTTTCTTCGTAGGGATCGGCGAGCGAAGCGACACTGGTGGGTTTGCTCGCAGCCAAGGAGCGATCGGTCAGGAGGATCCAAAAGCTACATCCTGACTGGGACGAAGGAACGATCAAGGCGAAGCTCGTAGCCTACTCTTCAGGTGCGTGTTCGGAGGATGCAAACGTCACGACATTCAATCCATGCTAGTTCGAAATCCTGTCGAATGTCATGGTTTGGGGAATGTCCGACTCTTACAAGGAGACCTGATAAAGATATTTTCATGTTTCTCTCGCATTAATTCAATAACTGAAATAAACTCAAAGGCTAAGTACACGCTGAATGTTTTGTTTTGTTTCGTTGGCATAACTTCGCCTGGTTCTGCCTGAGCGCGACGTAGGATGCCCCAGCTTAGGCGTACGAATATGGCACTGTGTCAGCTCTACAGTACATTCTATCGTCAAATGTTGAATAATTCAGCTGCAAGCGTTATAGCGTTCAAAGAACATGACAGTGTGTTAGCCGTGGTGTCTAGTGAAGGTAATTTACCAGCAAGCAGAATAACAGGCAACGCGCCATGCAAAAATTCATGAATGTCGGGCAATACTAATTCGAGATGGACAGCACTGAGCATTTATCGGAGGATCATCAAATTGTGGAGCGACTGTCGATGATACAGTTATGCCATGAGTCCAGCGTGAAGGTTATGTTGACAAAGCAGAGGAGAGGGTGGTGTTATAGAACCCAATTTTCTTCTGTTTTTGTGGGGGGGGGGGTTGTTTAAGGACTTTCGTTTACATGAAATCTGATAACTGACACACCAAAGGTTAGTATATTTATCTGGATATCAGATGTTATTACTATAATTTTAAAGAAAGATTTTTTTCAGAAATATTCTTTACCAAGATTTGAAAAGTTCCTCCGGACAGAAGCTGCTGGTATATGGAACCCTAGTTCACTGCGTGTTCTGGCAGTAACATCTAGATTTATACGCCGTTCAGAAGCATATGACTGGAGTTCCATACTGCCCTCAGGGTTCCATAATATCACGTTTTCCTCTAGCAGATGTTTTGCATAACATAGTTACATTTACGTCATCTTGTTTTGCAGATCAATCCAACTCTTCTGTAGAGAAGGCAGGATTATTGGGTTCTATGCCCATGCGCCTCTTACCAACAGATGAAAAATGCCGGCTGAGGGGAGCAACCCTGGAACAAGCCATCAAGAGCGACCGGGAGAGGGGCCTTATCCCTTGCTACGTATGTACTGCATATGCACCTTCAAAAAACAGATATAAAGCCTCCTACCATTCCCCATCATTAGCACGTAACCAAAAACAAATTCCGGGCAAGATCAATAAAATCAACAAATGAACTCGACTGTTACTTTGGACATTGTTCATCGTCTTAGTAATTTATTAAAAACCACGACTGACTCCATCATCAGATCAAGGTAAGGAGAGAAGGGTATCTGCTCTGGTGGTTTCCCTAGAGACAGACAGTCTCCATCACTGGAAATTTCCAGTGAAATAACTTATAGAGATCAATATTTAGAGCAGCCAGCCTATTTTTTGATAATGGTGATTTCTAACAAGATGTAGCTTATTATGTTTCGCCTAAATGACTGATTTACTGACACCACTATTGAATGTTCTTTCTTTGACCACTTAATACACATATAGTCAGCAATTAAATACACAAATAAATAATAACCCTTCGAATTTTATCTAAATGCTGTGTAGTAAACATATAAATAATTAATTGTCTGTAAAACAACAAAGAAAAAATTAAAATAGACAAAATTAAAAGTCTTCCCACCTCCAAGATTTAGCCTCATCATCCTTCCTCTCGTTCGGTTGCTAGGAAAATATACGATATTTAAAAAATATATGAAGTGATTTATATCTATCACGTTATTTCTTATCTTTACCAGTGCAAGTCTCAGGTCAACTGAACTCTCAGTGGCAATATGGAGGGTTGGAGAAGTAATTTACCCGGGGGGAAACACAGGCTTAAAACTAATTAAGAATTCCTTAAATATTTCCTGCCCACTCCTGTTTCTAGTAATAATCTTTATTAAATAAAACACGATTTTCGAAATAAATCTCCTATATAATTACGTAGTTACCATTTTATGTATCTGTAATAATCTTTATTAAATAAAACACGAATTATTTTCGAAATAAATCTCCTATATAACTCCGTAGTTACCATTTAATGTATCACATGCGTGCTACATACCTCTTTTATCTTATAATAATTAGTTTAATTACATACAGTAAACAGTGTAGAGAATAAAATATGATGAACTCAGAATTAGTCTCGGATATGAATTTGTTAATGTCTCCTATACCTCACTTAATTAATATCTGAGAACATGGATTATGTAATAATTTCAGACACTAAATCAAAATGTGGTATCAATATGATAACTGCCCTGACGACAAGCTATTGAAAGAGATGCTGTGTTGAAGCCGGATCGCATTTCTTACATTACTGTGGAACATGCAGGTAAATTCCATCATCCTATTGGTTGGTTGTGTGCGGTATAATAATGGCGGTTACAAACATTTATACTGTTAAAATGCCCCCCTTATTTTTGAGGGGCCAGAGAAGACGCAGAAGTATAGGACCTATTTACCTAATACAAATAAGACTGAATTTATAACCACTCGAAACCGCCATTGCTACATCGAATATGATGAACCAATAGGATTGCAGCATTTACCTACAGGTTCCATACCTATGAAGGGAATGCTTAATTATGAAGTATGTAAATGTCATTGAACGCAGAAAGAAATAGTTCAAGGTTTTAAAACATTCCTACCTCATGGTGTTGCAGGTGGTGGCGACGCTAGGAACTACAGGAACGTGCGCCTTCGACTGTCTGGAAGAGTTGGGTCCGATCTGCAACAAAGAAGAACTCTGGCTACATGTCGATGCCGCGTATGCAGGTATGTAACCAGTCGTGCACAAGAAATATGCACGTCTGATAAGTTTAAGAAGGTTTTATCACTGACAGTCACACAAAGCTAATATTATTCGTTTGAAACGTAGTGGTAAAGACAGGTGTCCCAAGAAGATGTATACACACCAGCAACTTCTGAGGCCGCTTGTCAGTCAGTTGCCCATCGCTGCCTGCTGTACCACAAAGTGGTCATTTTGAACACCTACACTAGATTTGTTAATTCACTAAGTGCGAATGCTGACGTATGTAATGGTTAAGTTTACTGAAATGACTTTATGTAATTCGTTGAACGTGCTATACGTCTTTTGGGGACATTATGTTAATTCCCATGTATTTCAACAAGCAATAAGTCTACATGTTTTTGCTCGGATGATTCTCAGTTCAAACATGAATTACCACCTTAACTAACATCAACACATCTTTGTAATGGTGAAATGTATTGTTTTATTTGCAGTTAGGACTCAATTATTACCTATGATTTAGATGAACTTCGGATTTAAAGGGATAAAATTAGATCGAAGTATCCCACCTCCTTTAATTTTTTTTAATTACGAATTTAAAACAAATATAATTTACCATTTCTCTATAGAATATCTGTAATTGGCAGTGTTTATGATGATTGAACATTTTGCCACAGCGTTCAGACCGCCTAGAAAGACAATCCAGCCTCTATCCACTGAGTCACTGGAGCTGTTCCCTCGGGAATGTGTTAACCTAACCAAGTACCTCCATCCAGCGCCGGGCTTAAAAACGCGTGGAGGTGCTCTTCCATTTATCCGTACTACATCTTGTTGGGGTGCTTTATCAAGCATTGGAGACATTTAACCATATACCTTTATTATGCGTTATTAAACTACGTGCATGAAATAAGGGCGCATAGGGCCTAATCGTGTCTAATGTTGCCACATGCTGTAAGTTGAGAATTGATCGACGTATTTTGATGAAAATTGATAAGGACGTAATGCCATTGCAGGCTTCCCGAAACTCGTACGTTTAAATTTCCTACAATCCGTAATACCAAAGTGATGGTCACACGAACTTGTGGGGTGGCAGCGACATTAGTGCACTTAAAAGGGCCGAACGAGTGTGTATTCTTAAATAAAAGACGCTTTTTGCATAATTTAGAAACGCATACTTAGTCTTCTGTTATGCCACTCACAATGTGAAAACATATCGAATGCAAACAACTTTATTCTTTACAGGGTCTGCGTTTATCTGTCCTGAGTTCAGACACCTCATGGCTGGAGTAAATTATGCGGATTCTTACAACTTCAACCCACATAAGTGGATGCTCGTAAATTTTGACTGTTCAGCAATGTGGTGAGTGTCTTAGACAAATCTCCAAAACTTTTTTAAACAGTGATTTAAATATAACATATCGTATTAGGAGCGTTGTTAAATTTTTGGTTACAGTTGAACTTGTATCTCAAAACAAGATCTCTTAGGATAAATTTTAAAAAAAAAACACTTTTCTTCAGGGTAAAGGACTCGCAGTACCTTATTGAGGCGTTTAGTGTGGATCGAATTTACCTGAAGCATCAACATCAAGGCCGAACGCCAGACTACAGGGTAAGTTTTGTCTCACAGAAGAACGGTTGAAGCTACACGTTCATATATTTCCACATAAGAATATTGTGGCCCTTACAAATGGATACGTTTTTAATCACCAACATGAATAGAATTGCCTGCTTCAAATGTTGTAAAACTAACATGTACAGACCACACGTTAATAAAGATATGTTGGGACCTCGCTTAACTTAGATTCTACTAACAAGGTCTCATAACCAAGCCGCCGCTAACCCAGATCGCTTTCCTGAATGAGATCGCAAATTTCCTATTTCTGCGCAAGGTTCTTCAAAAACTTATCAGTCAAATCTGTGATCTGAGTCATTCAGTTATTATACCAGATGAACTCCAAACGTTGGGTTTGTGATAACCAAAGAAATCATAGTCAATTTCACCTAGGTTAATGGAGGTCTCAATTAACGTTGGGTTTGTGATAACCAAAGAAAACATAGTCAATTTCACCTAGGATAATGGAGGTCTCAATGTATTTACAAATTAGCATGATACGCATAGGACAAGAGAACATGCTTAATTAACAGACTATTTCAATGTTTCATCAAAAACTATAAATAGTAGACGTTTGACGTTATCACATATACAAAAAATTTTGGCCTGTACCTGAAGGGATTGTCTTTTTTCCGTTCTCTGCCAGACTGATAAGCTCCAAGCATCAATACACATGAGTCCACGATTAAACTCTGTTTGTTTCTTCCAACGTTATTCAGTTAAGCGTCAAGCCTTGTTCACACTGCTTTAATTCGAAGTAAAACTATGGAGAGAGAGTTAACAGACATTATTTATTTAGATGTCAGTAGGTATTCGAGTAACTGGACAATGGTAACTCGCTCCAGTAGCTCGACTTGCACTAAACTCGTGTGCTTAAGCGTTTCTTGTTACAGCACTGGCAGATTCCACTCGGCCGTCGATTCCGGTCCATCAAACTGTGGATGGTGTTGAGGCTGTACGGGGCAGAGGGCCTTCAACAGCACATCCGACGACAAGTGGGACTGGCACGTGAGTTCGAGGCCCTCTTGCGGGGAGACAGCCGCTTTGAGATAGTCACAGATATCAGCATGGGCCTCGTCTGCTTTCGCCTTAAGGTAAACTCGGAAGAAACAGCGCATGATCGTGTATGAACTCGTCTAGTACGTTCGTCTTCAGGAATGAGAAGACGCTGTTCTGGTAACAAGTGATATTCCGAGAACTTGCTAGAATTCACTTGCGAAATTAAACTACAGCGTAAATTGGGCAAGTCGGGCTGCAATCTTTACATTAACTCTGCAAACATTTTAGATGTAACTCGACACCGTTCTGTGTGGCACAAAGAAATTACTTAAATTTTGCAGTCTTCAGACACTGAACACATTGTTTACGGGGAGGTGGTGAAAGTATATTTTTCTAAACAAAAAACACCTGTAATACAAAAATATGCGACATCAATCAAACATCGTATTCCTTTTAATTATTTCGTGTATATTTCTTTCTTTATTGTTATAAGAATATATGTGTAGTAATGTACATAAATATTTCTTTTAAGTGCTGCTTTGGAGCAAATAACATTGCTTGTTGGCAATAGATAACAGGATTCTGAGAAGAATATTTGTGTCTAAGGGAAAGAAAGTCAATGGGAGATGGGAAACAATGCATAATGATGACATTATTAATTGTTCATCTTAGCCAAATATTAGTATTGCATTTTAATCAAAGACAACGAGACAGGCGGGGAACATAGCATAGGAGAAATTAAAAATATATGATACGTTTTAGTCCGAGAATATGAAGAAAGGAGACCATTTAGAAAACATAAGTATAGATTGGATGATAATATTAAGGACATGAATATAAACGTGTGAAATGTATTTGTCTGGTAAAAGATAGGGATAAGTGGCGGACCCTTAAGAACCCATTACTTAGACTTAGAATTCCACGAAATGTAGAAAATTTAACTACGTGATCGACAATTAGCCTCTGAAGAAGGGCATTATTTCAAGTAGTCGGGTTTATCTGTTCTGCTGAAATTACTTACAGCTATGTGAATGTTAATCTAATACAGTTCTTTAATATTTCCATGAATACGCCTATTTTATAGCTATGTGAATGTTAATCTAATACAGTTGTTTAATATTTCCATGAATACGCTTATTTTATTATTTTAGGGCGCAGACTCTCTGACGAAGAACCTCCACGAGCGTCTAATGGAGAGTAAGAAGATCTACATAATAGCCGCTACATTCCGGGACAAGCACATCCTCCGGTTTGTGGTGTGTAGCCGCATCACGGAATCGCGAGACATCGCCTTCGCATGGGAGGAGATCCGTAGTCAGGCTGAGCAAGTCCTGCACAGTGACGCACCGGTCCACTTCCCCAAGACACACAACCACGTTAAATTTAACGGGCTTCGGAAGAACTGTCCCAACAATGAGCTCAAAGTCAACGGAAACACAAATGGGCAAGGATAATGCAACGGGCATTTCAGTGAAGTAGCATTTTCAGCGGCGGTTGAGGCTAATCTGGTGATAAATTGTACGCATGGTGTTTATAAAACAAAGAAATCGTTTCCTTCTACTATACAGGGATAATGTTTAACGCCTTTTAATTTCTTCGGTATGCACACCCGCACAACAATGGTTAT
>NW_019059594.1:537569-566069 GCF_000696155.1 Zootermopsis nevadensis | reverse complement strand
TGTCTGACGACATGTCCATATGAACAGGATCCTTCCATCTTTTTCTCGGACTGGGACCTGTTCATATACGTTCTTGGCAGATGATCCAGAAGTGGTTTGCCATTGCCTTCTTCTGTGTGTGAATGGAGTAATTGTTGGGATGCCACGGAGAAACCGGGGAAGCCCCCGGAGGAAAACTCCGTGTTGCCTAGACCACGGCCTTGCCCAACTCAAGTTATAAATTCGGGCACCGCCGGGAATCGAACCCGAGACCCCAGGATTACAAGGCCAGCGTTCTAACCGCTGGACCACCGTGGCTGAAGACGCATACCCACAGATAAAAATCTACTTGTACCATTTGGAGTAATGCTGTGTAACAAATTTGTTCCATATGTCCATATACAAGAGATAGTTCTTCTAAGAACAGGTGGCTGGGATCTTCAATGGGAGCCTGTATGATGTTTATTTGTGTAGGGATCTGCCAGCGAGACGACTCTGGTGACCTTGCTGGCCGCGAGGGAATGCAGAGTCAGGAAGCTGATGGAAGTGCATCCTGACTGGGACGCGGGCACGATCAGAGCCAAACTCGTCGCCTATTCTTCAGGTACAGAGCATGTGCATTCTGTAGATATTTAAGCTGTAGAAAAATACATTCCGGCAAGTAACTGAAATATACGTGAATTGCAGATCAGTCCAACTCCTCAGTTGAGAAGGCGGGTGTGCTGGGCGCTGTGACCATGAGGCTATTGCCCTCAGACCACAAGTGCAGGCTGCGAGGTGCAACGTTAGAACGGGCCATTAGAAGTGACCGGGAGAAGGGTCTTATTCCTTTCTATGTGAGTACTATTGCTTACTGAATTATTTCGCTGCTTAATGCAGATTACGTCTTGTGAAGTATCTTTTGCAAAATTGTAAGACGGTGAAACTTAAAAAGGCAATTTCATGAAATCGTATTGCTGAAAATTTAGTGTTGTTGTAGATCAAGACTTGGACAATGTATGATATAATATGCCAGAATAGAAGTGACCACGATAAAAGCTGATCTGCACATCTTTGTGTGATGGTAATTCTGATATAAATATATGAATCAAGATCTTTTCACCTGATAGTTTTGAATGGAACACTAATAGGTATACACAAAGAATAACAAACCATTTATAGATGAAGGAAAACTAGAAAGAGCTTACAGTTTATAGCGGGAACCGTATAAATACCAGAAATGAAAGATAAATTGAAGTAGATTATGACTGTGTTCTCGCATTTCCTATAACAACTCTCTAAGATAAAACGTGAAAGTGTAGAAAATAGTCGATCGAACATTAAAATCTCCTTATAAATATTCTAAAATTGTTCTGAGCACCTAAAATCCCTTCTGAGGGCATCAATATGAGTATGGGTACACGACTAAGGATCCTTGGCATGCGCTGACGTCATACACGAAATCGAATTTAACCGCAAAATTTTATTGCAGATTCGTTGTTTTCCTAACTGATATATCCATGCAACTCGAAATCTAATTTACTTAACACCTTTTATTGCAGAGTTTTCGCGTGTTTGCATCACTGATAAATCGAATTATCTCGAAATCGAACGAATTTATTAGATAAGTTTCAACTGCACAGACCTTCATCTGAATGACAATTTATTAGAAGTAGTAGAAAGTAACAGCTGAAGAAACTTCCACATTCATCCGTCTACATCCGGAGGTCTATTCGTTCGATGTACGTCGAAATAAAACTAATTTTGACATACAGATAGTAACAGTTATTATAGAATGTGTTGAAGGGAAACAATTTTTGTTTCAAATATATCGAAGTCCCTGCAGACAACATTAGCAGCTGATGCGCATCTAACAGAAGGACCGTTTTTAATTGAAGGGATGTAAGTGAATGTAAAAAAGCCTTAGATACCGAGTAGGAATTCGAAGACCGACAGCATCCAGAAGGGAATGGCAATATTTCAGACCACAACATGTCTTTAAAATAATACATTTGGTTCGTACAGCAGCAGCGATAGAATATTTTTCTCTTCCAAAGGTTGTGGCAACTCTGGGCACTACAGGGACGTGTGCTATCGACTGTCTCGACGAACTTGGACCGATTTGCAAGAAGGAAAACTTGTGGATGCACGTAGACGCTGCTTATGCAGGTATAGGCCTGTTATACAACAAATCTAAAATAACGCTATCTCAGAAATAAAATATATTTCATTCGCTTTATAAAGTGTTGTACTAATCATTAAACAATAAGATATGTACTTTATTTTTTTGTAAAAATACAAGTTTAATAGGTCTGTATGGTAAATTGTAAACTACCTATTGATGATATAGGATTTCAGACTTTCGCGGCGATTACAATCAACAAAATCTTCTAAGGCAATCAACCGCGTCAATTGGTTACTGGCCTGTGCATACACAGGCTACTTCCGAGATATCCAGTCACATCAGAACCCTGATGATGGGGACAAAGTTGGTTCCCGAAACGTCGGTTTACTACGGTAACCAGTTGACGCGGCCGATTGCCCGAGAAGATTTTATTGGTGTACCTATTGATGATTCAATGTATCTACTGATGAATTATTTATATTCATATTAAAATAATGAAAGATACGTACCATTTTCTGAGGGACTGATAAGCCACAAATTCGACCTTATGTCTACTGGCAGGTCTTGCCTTGTTCGACAAAATGGTAATGCCGTTTAACACACTACCTCGCGCGCCTTAAGAAAAGTAAAACAACTAAAAGTGATAATACATTACTCCTAATTCCGTAAATTTGGTGGGGGTACAGAAATGGTTCTGAGACATTGTTTATTTCTCACGTTTCCATAGATGTTTGTGTATGTTACAAATGTGGCACGTCAGCACACATAATTCACTGAATGAAAACTGACTTTGATCGAAGAGAAAACGTAAGCAGGGATCATATTTGAGCAGCGAGCTGTTTTTTTCCATTGCTTGCCTATGTCCTGCCATTAACAGTACAGTAGTGTTAAAAAAACTCTTCATACAAGAAGTTAAGACACTTTATATGACCGATAAAGAAAGTTACAGACTTAGTTAACCACGAAAGTAGTCGAACTGAGGAGGATGACGTGGGGGGTAAAGAACGTTACATAACGACGAATGTCGTCATAAATACGCTTTTAACTTCAGTTCAATTCATAATTACATTAATAAAATACATTTCAAGGCAAGACATATATTTAACTTTTGATAAATGGCCTATTTAACTACGCCGTTATAACTCAGATTATGTAGCGTTCAATGATGACTAATGAGCCATAACTGGAACGGATATGGAAGGAAACGGTCGTGGCATTAATTCAAAGTACTATTCCCGCATCAAGATAGCAGTCTGCGGGTCAAGATTTAAACCAGGGACCTCCCAAATACGAAACGGGAAGTTCTAACCGCGAGATCGCGACGTTCGATAATTCTGATGGGGGAGACAAGACATGCAAAGAGGATTTTTATGAAACACCGAAAACATGTGATGTTACTATTAAGGCGGTAAAGTTGTCGCTGGTACTTAAGAATTACACCATACAGGCGTACGGGAGACGAGTAGTTTTCTTGAGGCCCAAAGGAATTAAGCCCAGTATTCATCGGATTGGATTCTGGGTGGGCCGCAGAGCCGGTTTGAGCGTTGTGACGAAGAGAAAAACTTTGCCCTGAGAGAAACAAAGCCACAATTCCTACATTCCCTAGCCTAGCCATTATACTGATTGAGCCATCAAGGCTCTAAAATGAAGTGGGTCTTACAGAAATAGGTCGCGAATGTGAACGGCAGAAAGAACATTCTCAGGATAGTGTCCATCGGCAGACTTTTACAGTAACGGATCCTTTTATCAAAATGAGAGTTAATATTGTTCTGTCTTCTTGTTTGTTACGCCGCGCAGAAGTTCACAGACGTTTCAGAGGTAACTGCTGCCATCATCAGTTTGTTTGTCTGTAAACTTCTACACGGCACAAGAACCCAGAAGTCCCCCGTGAGAACGTGAAATCTCAGTTAGTCCTGCTATTTAAATTTGCAGGATCAGCGTTCGTATGTCCGGAGTATCGTCACATGATGAACGGGCTGCAATTTGCTGATTCATTCTGTTTCAATCCTCACAAATGGCTCCTCGTGACTTTCGAGTGTTCCGCCATGTGGTAAGCAATGTTCATATTAATCGCATTTATAGTGATTTAATTTACTTAATATACAGGGTGAGTACAAAAGAACTCTACACTGTTTAAATTGACACAGAAAATAAATCAATTTAAAAAGTATAAATTTCGTTAATGCTCACTCTGTGTAAGAAATTTCACTCTGTTCCATCGAGTCCTGGCCCAACTAATACTCGTAACAGACATTGGTCCTGAAGCCATTGGTCTTTATTCACAGGGTGAAAGACTCCAGACTCTTAGTGGAAGCGTTTGACGTGGACCGGATCTATCTGAGACATAAGAACCAGGGACTATCCCCTGATTACAGGGTGAGTAACTTAACTTGAGTCTTTTAATGGTGAAAATTTAAAAAAAAAAATTATTGATATTTCTTTAAACTCTCAGTGCAATAAAAAGTCATCATGCTGAGTGAGATTATTGTAATGCAAAGTGTTACTCGTAGGTGACTACCAACAACAGTGGTAAAATGGCTACCTCATTCTGCTGGTAGGTAACTGTCAACAATACTATAAAAACAAAACTTACATGTTTGCTGCCATGAAAAGAAGGACAAAATCGATGTCGTTATAGTCTATTTCGACTCTTAAAACACCACTGACTGAGACGACTCTTAACATGTTATAAAAATACCAGCTGCTAGGACAATGCTGTCGCATCTGACTCATTTAAAGTGAGACACAATTTTAATTGAAATGTATCTGTTATTCTGTAGTCCGTGATGTTTCAGTTGGTATTACAAGTAGAGAATAGAGCAAGGAAACGGGCGATTTTAAAAACCGGTTTTCTGGGTTCAGGTGTGGCTGTGGAGGGATTACGTCACCCTACGTCTTGCATAAACCGTGTCATTTAGTATACGCTTTGTTATGTCAATTTTGTGGCATTGTTTCACTTGAATGTGGAGAATTGTCCATAGAATTCCAATGTGGAGCATGGTTTTCCTCGATCTATCCAGAAGACCTACCCTCTCACTTTATCTGTCTCAGCACTGGCAAATCCCTCTGGCACGCCGGTTCCGTGCGCTAAAGTTATGGATGGTGCTGAGGTCGTATGGGGTCCAGGGCTTGCAAATCTACATTCGGCACCAGGTCACCTTGGCCCGAGATTTCGAGGCCCTGGTTCGAGAAGACGATCGTTTTGACGTCGTCACAGAAGCCGTCCTGGGTCTGGTCTGCTTCCGTCTCAAGGTAACAATCATAACACGGCAAACTGTTATAACGCGTATTTTCATTACGCGATTTGGTTATAACGCGAGACTGTTCAAGGACGTAACAATTACTAGCATCAGAGCAAATTTTTATTTTGTGCTAAATCAAACACAGTTTAAAGAGTAAAGTTATTTTTATGCTTAACTGCCATGACATGAATATAAGCTCCGTGTATCTTTAACTTCAGAACCATATCTTAACCTGTCAGCTTCATCTACCTGTGTTTTAACGAAGTTAAAGTGACAAATAAGCAATTGAAAGAACGTACGCATACTTCTGGGTTAATTATTTCTTTGACGTAAATCATATCAAGCTCTCTACTGGCTTTCCTTAATGTTGAACAGACTGTATATCGAAATTTTTTTAACAACCCTCTAAATTTTAATCTCTCCACTATATCAGGGGCTGTTAGTCTTTCTAGATGTAAGGTCGCGGTTCGCAGTTGAAAATATATTGAAACTTCTTAGCAATATGTTAAAAATTGTAATACTTGAGGTTCTCACAGCGGTGAGTATGAAGATTTCCGTCTTCTGGGTTGTTGCGCTGTGTAGTCTGGTCGATGTTAACCAACGTTTCAGAGGTCATACTGCCTCCGTCATCAGTGCGATGAAGATTTCTCTCTTCTGGGTTGTTGCGCTGTGTAGTCTGGTCGATGTTTACCAACGTTTCAGAGGTCATACTGCCTACAGACCAGACTACACAGCGTAACAACCCAGAAGACGGAAATCTTCATGTTAAAAATTCCAGGCAAACCAGCTTATGTAGCCTGTTACTCAATGATATTATTTAATTGATTTGTTAATTTGTCGTTCGTATTTAGTGTTCACTTAAAATTGCGCAAGCATTTCGCGATATACTCCGCTCTCAACGCTTGATAAACCGACTCATGTCAGTATAGTCATTAAATCTAATTACAGAATAATCTACTCATGGCGTCATCATTAGACCTACATCCGGTTATCAATGTAACTATCATAATTCGTATTAGTTTAAGGTCTGATTTAATTTGTCCAGCCTACTGAAAGTACCTACTATCTAATGCAATTGAGTCAAATGTACACACAGCCAACCAAAACACGTTGTTGGCGAAAGAAATTTATTAAAATAAAAATAACTCAGTGAATGATAAAATTATACGTGATGAATAAGTTCATATGTTCATTCCCAGGGCCCAAACCAACTAACGAAGAGACTCCATGACCGTCTAATGGCGCGTAAGAATATCTACGTTATCGCAGCGACATTTCAGGATAAGTACATCATCCGGTTTGTGGTGTGCAGCCGTGTAACAGAGTCCCGAGACATTGCGTTCGCCTGGGAAGAGATACGAAGCCAGGCCAATGAAGTTATCGGCGACAATGTCGACACCGAAATAGATAACCTTCCTCATAAGAAACAAAATGGCGTTTGTGAAGACGAACGTGGAATTAGCGACGGAAACGGGGCGTCTGATGACATATCCGAAATACTCCCTGCAAGTAAGAAGCGTAGATACAACCACGAAGACAGGCCCATAAACAAAGAAATGGCAAAAGAAACTTTGTTACCTGACGGTATTAACGGGGTAACACTGATTCAAGCAGAGGCGGTTGTTCTTGGTAACGCGTGTATTGAAGAAATGTCCAAGGAAATGATCGCCCTGACTAATGATGCTGTCCAGGCTGTCAACATCGGTGACGGCAATGACAGTGATAGTTCCAGATGATGAACAACACAGGGCCGATTTTTCACCAAAACAAGATACAAAATCTAGGGCTATAATGTCAATTTTGGTTTGCTACAATAAATTACTGTAGACGTATTATTCTACAGATTAACATACTTATATCACACAAAGAAACACACAGTAGCTTATAAATATCTGATCTACTTACGGACTGATTTATTAGTCGGTTCATTTATCCTTTGAATAGGTCTAATTAGAATTAAGAAATGCCCAATAAGGACTCTGAGTTGGGAGAAAACTGATTCTGGGTTGCCTTAATTGAGTTTTTGTGCCTGTCTTTGGTAAAAAAAATTGTCTTCTGCGAATATAATGTCTGAGGGAACTAGGTATTTCAAAAACAGATTTATATTACAAATAATAAAACTGAGCTATATGAACAAGACAATTATAATTATTTAAAGTGGAGCTTCATAAATTGTACACTTCATTATTTCCAGAATGTTCATTTAACGTGATGGATTCGTATAGCACAGGTTCAAAATGGTAAGTGCGAAACGTCTCGACAGGATACCACCTTGGAGGCAGAGGAAGAGAAGGGACAATGATATAGTTATATTCCATTATCCATCAGGTATAATCTCAGTTTTACAAGACGATATTTTTTAAAAATCTTCCGAAAAAATATAGAGCAACTTCTTTCGGTATTACTGTAACCACATGGGGTAGCACCAAATACACATGTAGGCTCATATCTGATTTTTTGGTCTATATAATTTCCCAAAATATTATATTTTTATTTCTGTGTAGATTTATAATTAATTATTAGTATTTTAATGTTTGTAGGATAACTACTGAGTACTACTCTGACACTATTGATGATTAACCACATAGACTAAATTATTTAAAAGAGTGCTGTTAAATATCTGTACTACGAGAAATAAACATATAAAAAGGAACATGTAGCTTCTATGCATTATTTTATCATTTTGCTGAGTTATCTTTCATAACGTTAAATTGGGTTGTTCATATAATGTAGGTAGGCGCGTACAGCTCCTACTTTTGTGTTCGGTGCCCTGTCCTAAATGCTGAGAATTTTAAAATGTGGACTAACATTTAAGGGTAATGTATTAATATCTTTTGAATGCTTTTATGTAGTATTAATCTTTAGCTAAGAAACACAGCAAATGTTAAATATTATAGAAAGACGCAAGAACCTTGTCTACAGAGGAACTTATGTGAACATTGCTGAAAACACAATTAAATTTCTTCAAGCTTCGTGAAAAATAACGGTCTTAAAGTGGTGATAACGACATAAAAGTGCCCAGATAACTTCTTTGTCAAAGGTCCACATTTTGAGACAAAATAAACAATCTGAGAAAAACAAAAGAAAAGAAGACAATGTTTGGACACTGGAACAGTAGCCAACAATTCAAAATCCGATGTTCTTATTTTTGAAAAATTTCTAAACTCACTTCCATCTCCCATACTAGAGTTTACAAGCAAAGTTGGCTCAGCACGTTTTAAGCAAGGCCCTTATCTTGCATCTTCGTTTAACTTTCTTTTTTCTTACTTACCACTTATTACAATAAAAAAATTACCATAAATTTATCTGTTTTCGCATTTTCTAAATGAAGATAAAACAATTGTTTATTCAAATTTTATTTTTTGCAGGACAGGAATTTGATATCGTTATTAATTATCTCTTTTCTTCTTGCCTTTTCTACTGCTAGACATGTTCCTCCTAGCTTAATTTTGTGTACGAGGAGGTATTTTGCTTTGTTAAAGCGTATTTTTCATCTGTACTCAACAATCTCCACTTCGTATTACTGCATTTATGCATATATTTAGCTTCGTTAAATTTGTGTATTTTAATTCATGGCGATGAAGCGTACCATAACGAGGGGCTTCCTTGAGTAGATAACTTATCGAAAGTTTCAGTCCCAGACTTCAATATTCACTTGTTCATAACTGAAAGCTAAAGTAATTTACTTCGGAGTAAACAAAATTCATAGTCTTCATAACAAACTGGCAAAGAAAATATGCATCGGTTGCTAGCAAAAAATCCATTTTGTCAACAAACTGCTGAATATTAATAGTCACTGATTCTGGAGCGATTGGTACAAGATATTCACTGACAACGATTTTATTAATCGGTTTCCGTAAAGCAATATCGAATCTTGAAATACATACATGCTCTGCCATCTAGAGAACGCTCAGATAACTAATTGAAAGAGCTAGCTGGTATCTCTACTTGTATCGAACAAAACGCGCCCTAAATTGGGCAAACGCAGACGAAGTTCTTAGTTTCTTGCAGCATCGTATATTGCGTATTCCAAAAAGTCTGAACCAGTTCCGTATTACATAAAAAAAATGGGCTCGTCCGGGATTTGAACCCGGGACCTCTCGCACCCTAAGCGAGAATCATACCCCTAGACCAACGAGCCGTTGTAATGAAGTTTGTTGGATACTCTATATACAGAGTGAAGTATTAAAATTGTAATAAAGAAAGTTTGTAGCGTTGAATCCTCCTTAAAAAGTTTGTGAGTCCTAGTAAGAATTGTCCACAAAACTATAACGTTATTTAACATATTCACAATAAGTCATCAATGAAATCCTGAGCCACACAATCAAGTCTAAACCTCTTGGCATCATTACTTAAAACAATAATAGAACCATTGTAAATTATCATATGTGAATTTTCAAACGACTGAATGACGTACATAGTGAACTGTATACGCCCAACATTCAATAGTCTATGGCACAGTTCCACCTAAAAGTTTCTCTCTTTCCTGACAACATACCACACACTACAACACAAAAGTTCGTAGAATAAATTAATGAAGAATACTTCCTCCTTAACCTGTATTACGCACACTTTGTTCCCAAAAACAAGGTAATATAAGACAGACTGCTCATAACTATTGGAGAACGAGATTGTAGTATGTATTTTATCCAGCAACTTGTACTTTGGCAAACAGGTACGTGCTAAAATCATTAAGTCATTCACATATTTAGCCAAAAAATTGACAAGATTTTGTGTATATTATTACAAAGGTCAGTCTTCAAGGTACATCAATTAAATTTAAATGTGTTTTTATCAGATGTCCACATCGACCAGACTACACGGCGCAACAACCCAGAAGACAGAAATCTTCAAACTCACCTCTGTGAAAACCTCAAAGCCTACGTGTTTTATCTATTTATAACATGAAAAGCACTGTTAAAAACTTGGTTGTTATTTATAATTCTTGATAATTTTCTGGGTACAAATCTGATGAACTAAGCACTGGAAATTGAGTTCATGTATGCTACAGCCATACATAGTCCTGATAGGATAACTTATGCTACAGATTCCCATGTTAATTAAAAAAAAGTCCTAGTGCTCATTAATGACCATATATGAGAAATTATAAAAAATGATTAAACTTGTGTTTCTACAGTCAAACCTATCACATTAATATCCCATGTATATTTAATTATATTACTTATACGACATATCAGCAATAAGGAATCGGTCGTAATGTTAGTGTGCATGAAAAATGGCCCTCCTGAGGAACCGCATACGACAATTGTCCATTATCAAAAACGTCTACACCCGGTGCGTAGCCTTGCCTTTTTTTTTTGCCTCTGATTTGTCATATATATGGACACTGACCTCGATTTGCACGTGTATGTGACGTCACTTCATATGCCCTGGCAGTCCTTATGCGTTGGTGCTGCGACCCATGGGCAAAAGTGGATATTACGATATTGTATGGGCGGATCCCGCTGGCTCTGTACAACACGAAACCCACAACTACACCTGGTTCGTAAATGTAACAGTAAAATGGTCCAGAGCTACTGAATGGGACCGAAAGACAACAAAGACATTTTATGTTAAAGATTGATGTTCTGTAGGCCTGCATGATGTTTACCGATCCACAGGTGTTTCTTAAACCTTTCTATGCGAGTCCTAGTTTGATAAATAACAAAAACAGAGATGGATTGTGATGTAACGAGCTGTTTATTATACTCCCCTTCCCAATTGGAAAACGCGAGATCAGATAAATAATTCTAACAAAACATGTTTTCTGCACAGAAAAGTAACCTGCTTAAAAACCAGTCAAATAGAAAAATAAAATTCCGGATAAAACCACAGACGTCTGTACTGAGAGGCGAAGTGTGTGTGTTGTGTGTAAATCTGTGCTGTTTGTAGTGAGTAATTTCCGTTTGTGACTAGAATCTACGCTCAACTATAGTCAACTGACAATATCTTCCTATATTTCCATGAAGTAAAGCTACCATCTTTTGGGTAGAAGCGGCGAGGAAACCTAGACAGACTGCTCATAACTATTGGAGAACGAGATTGTAGTATGTATTTTATCCAGCAACTTGTACTTTGGCAAACAGGTACGTGCTAAAATCATTAAGTCATTCACATATTTAGCCAAAAAATTGACAAGATTTTGTGTATATTATTACAAAGGTCAGTCTTCAAGGTACATCAATTAAATTTAAATGTGTTTTTATCAGATGTCCACATCGACCAGACTACACGGCGCAACAACCCAGAAGACAGAAATCTTCAAACTCACCTCTGTGAAAACCTCAAAGCCTACGTGTTTTATCTATTTATAACATGAAAAGCACTGTTAAAAACTTGGTTGTTATTTATAATTCTTGATAATTTTCTGGGTACAAATCTGATGAACTAAGCACTGGAAATTGAGTTCATGTATGCTACAGCCATACACAGTCCTGATAGGATAACTTATGCTACAGATTCCCATGTTAATTAAAAAAAAGTCCTAGTGCTCATTAATGACCATATATGAGAAATTATAAAAAATGATTAAACTTGTGTTTCTACAGTCAAACCTATCACATTAATATCCCATGTATATTTAATTATATTACTTATACGACATATCAGCAATAAGGAATCGGTCGTAATGTTAGTGTGCATGAAAAATGGCCCTCCTGAGGAACCGCATACGACAATTGTCCATTATCAAAAACGTCTACACCCGGTGCGTAGCCTTGCCTTTTTTTTTTGCCTCTGATTTGTCATATATATGGACACTGACCTCGATTTGCACGTGTATGTGACGTCACTTCATATGCCCTGGCAGTCCTTATGCGTTGGTGCTGCGACCCATGGGCAAAAGTGGATATTACGATATTGTATGGGCGGATCCCGCTGGCTCTGTACAACACGAAACCCACAACTACACCTGGTTCGTAAATGTAACAGTAAAATGGTCCAGAGCTACTGAATGGGACCGAAAGACAACAAAGACATTTTATGTTAAAGATTGATGTTCTGTAGGCCTGCATGATGTTTACCGATCCACAGGTGTTTCTTAAACCTTTCTATGCGAGTCCTAGTTTGATAAATAACAAAAACAGAGATGGATTGTGATGTAACGAGCTGTTTATTATACTCCCCTTCCCAATTGGAAAACGCGAGATCAGATAAATAATTCTAACAAAACATGTTTTCTGCACAGAAAAGTAACCTGCTTAAAAACCAGTCAAATAGAAAAATAAAATTCCGGATAAAACCACAGACGTCTGTACTGAGAGGCGAAGTGTGTGTGTTGTGTGTAAATCTGTGCTGTTTGTAGTGAGTAATTTCCGTTTGTGACTAGAATCTACGCTCAACTATAGTCAACTAACAATATCTTCCTATATTTCCATGAAGTAAAGCTACCATCTTTTGGGTAGAAGCGGCGAGGAAACCTGCAGGTAGATACCAACGTTTCGGAGGAAAATACTTCCTGTCTTCAGAGCTCACCAACATAGGCATCTTTAACGCCGTGAGAACCTCAGATCTCCTGAATAAAACTGCAGCGTGACCATTATGAATTACAATAACCCAAAACACCTAATGTTTATGGCATTTCGCCAAGATACCAAGTTCATTTGTCTAAAAGAAACTGAAGCATTGGGCTGTTACAGAATGGTCATAATGCAATTCGCGGATATCCCTGTAAACCAGACGCAGAAATATAATCGAGGTCGGAAAAGATGCAGAACAACACATGGGCAGAAACAAGTTCAAGTTATATCACTTACCTGTTGCTGGTATGCCACTATAGCTTGCTGAGCAATGTTGCGATCACCACTGCATAAACACAACTGAGGTCTTTCGATTTCGGCCAGAGTGCGAAAGATCTCGAACTCGAACGTATCGATAGTACTGGAGCTCAGGGTCGTGACGTCACCCCGTTCGAAAAACGAATATCGAAATCACAGAGCGCGTTTTAAAGTTCGACACACATTAATCTATTTACAAAGGCCTGAAACTTTGTTTGGTTCGCAACAAGTACCCTGAAATCAATTACTTTTTTTTTAATATTAGCACTTCTTACAGAGCACCGAAAATTGTATCATAAACATGACGTGGTTTTAGTCCCATCGTTCAACACGCTGTTCCAGTAGGTAGAGTCCAATTACGGAAGCCACAATCAATCTTTCCAGATGCAATTGTGTTCTATTCCTTACTTTTTCTGTCATCTCCTGTTAGCTGCCATCGAAGTTTAACAGTGAGAAGGCCAAAGGAAGAACTGTCAATAGCTCAGATTATACAGCATCAAATAATAAGTGGTCAGTGAACAAATGACGGCAAAGGATTTAAAAGGAAGTTGTCGTGGCCTAATTTTCGGAAGCATTTTATCCCATTTTCCCGGAGGAACTAAGGAAAATCTTCTTCAGGATTGCCGGTCTCCAGTAAGAGCGAGGGCGTTGTCCGACGAAGAGGTCAATTCACTGGAAATCTTTCGCTGTGGTGACACGAAAAACGTGATGCGCTCAAAATGGTACTACGTGCTTACTCCTGTGGCGCTCGTAGTAGGACGCTGTGATCGCACCAAATGAACAGTACGACATCCGGTGGTGTTCGAGTAGTTGGCAATACTTCAGCTTGCCAAGTCATCTCTGGAACCTCAGAAATTTGGGCTTAATTATGTTTTAGCAAATACAGATATGTAACAGTTTGGATTAATATAGGCCTAAATGATGTTTAGTTTATAAAATCACGGCCAATTAGGAAGTGACTAAAAATGAAGATCAAATATTCATATTGTGAATGAGTATGGAGTTAAAATTGGTTGACGTCATTGGTATGTACGATAGTTTTATTTTCGAAGAACGCAGATTACATACATTTATAAATTACATTATTAACATATCATACATTTACATGAATTGCACAAACACGATTCACAAGAGTAAAATATGTCATTAATTGCTAAACAGTAGCTGTTCTACAGGCCTTTCTTTCCTATCCATAAAGTTCGTATTACGCGCAAAATGTGGTCCCAGAACATATAAAAGTAGGCCAACCACGATCTCATTAAAATACATAAAGCAAAACAAATTCCTTACTATGTCTGGCAGCAGACACTGAACATAGAAAATGCAACCGCTGCAGATCCGAACATAAAAGTAGGCCAACCACGATCTCATTGAAATACATAAAGCAAAATAAATTCCTTACTATGTCTGACAGCAGACACTGAACATAGAAAGTGCAACCGCTGCAGATCCGAATTTACATACGTTACAATTATCCATTATTACACATTTAGAGCAACGTGAATGTCAATGAACCTAACAAAATAAGGTTTCAATTTATCTAACCCACATTTTTGCTGCAACACATTATTTTGCCCCTCATACTTTCTGTGGCTTCGTTAATTAGATAGAGAAACAATTCAACATCGTACATGAAAGTGAAATAGAAAAAGATACATTCCTGGAATCGACCCTCAGTTATTTAAATAATACACAATCACGTTACTAACTGAGGTATCGTGGTTCTTAAATCAGGTAAATAAAACATTTGTAAATATTTATTTTAAAATGTGGTATTTATGTATTTTCCTATATCACAACAAGAAACTGTTTCTATTGGATTTCAAATATCAAACTACACCATCTGATTAAAAGGGGATTCAAGCGCGGGGGTGGATGTTAGGAGGGGTGAGGGTACTGGGGAAATTTTCCTCGAGTCTCAATGTAAAAGACAGAGAGAGCAAGGCTTGTGGTGCGTGGGTTTAAGATTGAGAGCAGCCGAGAGCATGACACCTCCGTTGCAAGGCGGCCTTTAATCACTTCCCTGGTTGGTCCTCAGCCAGAACATCGTCGGCCAGGGTTCGAATTTCATTCCACGACAACTGTATGTCTTGAGATTCGGTAAATCTGGAGCAGATGGCGAGCCGCAGAAAGTACGTGTCTCCAATCTTGGATGGCACGAGGTGGATCACTCCGTGACCGTTGATACGCTTCAGAAGGATCTCGTTTCGCTCATTGGAGCCCTGCAACGTTACATATAAACGAGGCTCTCATTACCGAGTCATGACAGTGTAATAATTTGGTGTAGCGGAAATGTCACACTATCAATAAATGAAGGCGTTTGGTCGCAAACTGCATGAGGAACTTCGTAATTTGCACTCTTCATCAATATCAAATAAAAGTGAAATGGGTGGATCATGTAGCACGCATGAGAGATGTACCACTACTAAACCCTATTCTGTTCCACATCGTGATAGCACACAGACCGTTCTTCCTCTCTGAACTCCGCAGATGTTTATTTAACGACGCTTTTGCAGTGTAGTTTTTAAATAGCGTCGAATGATAATGAATTGGAAAGGATGGGGAAGGAAGCGGTCGTGGATTAATTAAAAGTACTATCCCGATATTTGCCTGGAGGCACCTGTCTCCGGGCCGAGATTTTAACCAGGGACTTCCCAGATGCTATGGGACAAACGTAACTTACCTTAAGTCTGAAGCAGACGAGGCCGAGGACAACTTCCGAGAAAATCTCGAAGCGGTTATCCTGACGGACGAGATCTTCAAACTCATGAGCAAGAGCTACGTGTTTCCTAATGAAGGCCTGTAGATTGCGGACCCCGTACAGTCTCAGCACGAACCACAGTTTGAGAGCCCGAAATCTTCGTCCCAATGGGATCTGCCAGTGCTTCAAAACAAATGATGAACATGTCAAGGATCTAGGATGACGGTTCTCTGCAACAAGATGGGACTACGCTCCACTAGCACAACGTTCCATCTTGATCCGGTAGAATTACAAAAATTTTAGTACAAAATTATGTGATTTTACTCCTTCACACGTCCTACCAGTATCATACACAAAAAAAATCAATTTAGTAGGATTAAACGTATTTGGAAAATTATTATAAAAAAGTAAAGCTGTCCCACTATACGCCATGTAGGCGCTTGGGGGGAGTGGAGGTATAGCTCCTACTCATTCTCGACCTCGGCATTAGATGGGGTTGAGTGGTCAGCATCACGCCCCGGCCGTGCTTTACCCCCGGGAAAGGACCCCGGTACCCATTGGATAGGAGGCTGGGTGGGCCCCAGAGCCGGTCTGGACGCAGAGGCTAGAGGAAAAATCCTTTGCCCCCGTCGGAGATCGAACCCCGGTCGCCCAATCCGTAGCCAGTCACTATACCGACTGAGCTAAAATTATTATAGGCACGAAAATTAAAGTTAAATTTAAGTTAAGGTAATAAGATAAAGGGGGGATTGGAGGTAAGACTCCTCAAATTCCTAACCGCATCAGTTGGTGGAGATGAGAGCTCCTTTTACTTTCAGCAAAATAAATTTCAGTGTCCAAAAACCAGGACTCAGTTTTACATTTGGTCAGATTGTGGTGGTTGCGGTTGTTAATTCGCTAATCATTTACCTCTATAATTAGTTTAAGTAACAAGAACGTATTCCTAGACTGTTCTGTACAAAAATCTAATAAATACATAGACGTTCTTACTTACTCTGTAGTCAGGTAATACGCCCTGTTGGTCGTGCTTCAGATACAGTGGATCTACGTTGAAAGCATTGACGACGTACGTGGGGTCTTTCAACCTACAATCACGTAAAACTACCATAGATCGTTTCTCAAATCGAATTCACATGGCAGATTGGTTAAAACACTGTAAATTGGTACGGTAATGAATTTAACTCATATTCTTCATCCTAAATAATCCTTTTAACTGGGGAAAAGGCTGAATACTAATATTAAAATACTAAAGGGAATTATGATATTTAAACAAGATGGCTAACTCTAGCTAACTTTTGATAATAAGCCTATTTTGATGCTCCAAACACCGATTTATAGTACTTAAGCATAAAATTATTTGATAATAGGAAAGTTTAAAGCAGGGCGTCAATTACAAGCAATAAATTAGGGCATGTGTTTGGAACAAATATTTCCTATGCGTTTTCTAACTACGTAATTTGCGTTATGTTACAGCTTTGAAGCTGGAAACACTCCACTGACATTTTGTGTGGCCCTTTTGATGCCAGACATAATATATCTCGTCTTATAAATACTAGCTCTGGCGTTGACAAGAAATCTCTTCAACACTGGAAATCTTTTATCTAAACTACTGTCATAGCATAAATCGTATTATGTAGATTAAATTTTCTGGGTATCTTATCAAGTTATAACATGATCATTCTCACTGTGTTGTCGATATTTCTTACTATATTACTGCCGAAATTTATTAAAAGCTTCACAAATTCCTACGAAAGGAATCGAACCAATATACTCAAAACTTGCCACATTGCAGAGCAGTCGAAATTCACAAGCATCCACTTGTGGGGATTAAAGTTGAAGGAGTCTGCGTGCTCAATTCCGGTCATGAGGTACCGGAACTCCGGGCAAATAAAGGCGGAGCCTAAAGAAAACAAACAAGACTCGTATAAATAGACAGCCGCACAGAGACTATCAGCGCTGTCGAATTACAACGTGAAATGCAGAGAGGTTGAATTATACAATTATGAGCCGATGAGTTAATTGTAATTCCGTAAAGCGAGGTTCAGAAATTGTCATCACAGAACTCGGCTAAGTTTAGAATTAATTTTGCTTTCGGTATTGAAAAAATTATCTAAAAAGTATTCAACGTATAATAGATTTTATAAAACATTCGACTTCTGTCTAACATGTCACGCGGTGTAGCGTACACTTGACACTACACAAATATGCCCGATTTTACAACACTCAGGAGCAAAAAACATTCAATTTCCAGTTACCATGCACGTTCGAACGCAGTAATTCCTGCGTGTTTTTTTAAAGAATTCATTTAGACTCTGAAATGTAGTGACATTCAGATATGGCTCTCGTAAGAATAAGTTATTTTCTGTAAGATTTAGGATCTCACAGTAACGAATATGAAGTATAGTCTGACGGATACTGACCGACGTTTGCGTGATACCTTCTGTATCATTCATCAGGGCAGTGCGTAAGTCGTACGCGAGTAATCAGTCCGAAACGTCGGTAAACTTCTATCAGACCACACACCGTTAACAACCCGGAAGACAGCCATCTTTATAGTCGCCGCAGTGAAAACCTTAAATCTCATTTGTAAAGGAGAGACATCACAGAGATTGGGGTGAACACACGTGGCTAACAACGGATTTATATGAAACTTCGTTTTAAGTACTTAAATTGACCACCAGTGATCGAAACGGGAAAAAATTCAAATGTTGCATTGTCACAGAACTAACAATTTCCTTATTGATAAGCTGACTTTTATGAAATCCGAAGGTTCATTATTATGTTTACAAGAACCTACCAATACCGAACCAGACACATTCGGTCAACACCCTCCCTCATTATTTTCTTAAAATTCATTTTAATATTATCCCCCCGAATCTACCTTCACATCTTTCGACCAAATTTTCTTCAAATTTTTATCTCTTCTATGCACCCTGCATGTCATTAATAAATCTCTAACCTGCATAAGCTGCGTCCACATGAAGCCAGACGCTTTCTTCGTTGCACACCGGGCCCAGTTCATCCAGAGAGTCGAAGGAACAAGCATTTGTTGTTCCGAGAGTTGCCACAGCCTTAAAAAAGTGTAAAATTCCCATCCATAAAGAAACAGATTCCTTTAATCTTCTAACATAAAGCTACTGGAACAAATTCTGTCTTTTACTATTTTATATGTTACTTTCACGAAATTAAATCAATTAACTAACAACTGAGATACAATTTTACAATAATTTCCATTACATTTTTAGGCCTATAGAAGTTAAATTTAAAGTGTTTATTTTTGAACAGGTTTTATCCACAACGGGGTGTGGCCAATACCCTCTTCACACGACCCGACGTACGACGAACCAAGCCATAGTGTGAGAGGAAGAATGTAGCGATAGTTGCCAAATTTTAATTTAATTTATCAGACGGCGATGTTGTCGTCAAATATCCAAGTGGTCAGAGTCCCTTCACAACAGAAAATAATTTAAACTTCGTGGAATTTGAGCAGAACTTGCAAAAAATATAAAATTAGCAACGCGCCTGGTCATCTCGTGATATTTTCAAGGCAAAGACGAAATGCCGGTGAGACTCGAGCAATTCTATCCTTAATTCAGACGTAAACCGTTTTACTCACATAGAATGGGATTAGCCCGTTGTGGCGGTCCTCTTGTATAGCTTTCTGAAGCGTATCTCCCCTCAGCCTTAGCTTCTCGTCTGCAGGAAGCAAACGCAGCTTAACGCCTCCCAACAGACCTGCCCGTTCCACTGAAGAATGGGCCTGGTCTATACACACGCGCCCACAAAGTTAGCGTTATTTTTTTTTTTTACTGAGAACTTTGTAAACATCCAGGAATGTTAGTATTGGAATCCTACACTAAATTCTTTTGATGTCTTAGCTCATTACAACCTGTACTTTACATAAAACAGGAGTTATTTTTATCTTTAATAACTTCATTATCATTATTGAGCTTCGGAATATAAGATTAAAACTTGTGATAAGATCATTTCATACCCAAAAAGACTTATCAAATATCCAAGGGTTTTTAGTTTCAGAGTTAATTCGAAACTGAAAGAAGGCAGGGGACACAGTCCCTAAAATTTCTAGAAATATGTTAATACACAGAAAATGGAAGATAGATATAAAATAGGCATGGCTTCTGTCTTATGTCTCGTATGTAAAAACAGTTAAATGAACTAGCTGAAATTCAAATGTTACTTATTTCTCGCATGGGTGACTGGGTGGATAATTCACAGCCGGAGGATTCCCCGGTCATTTATAAAAGTCAAAGATCGGGAATCCCCAACTGGGGAAAATCCGGCTGTTCACATAGGTCAAAAGTAAAATTCTGGCCAAGCTCCAAAACTGTTACGCCATGCGTTTGCTTGCATTTACTTGCTTGTTATTTGGTGACGAGAATATGACGAACGCTTTAGTTTTTGGTGTCAGAAATGAACAATGTTGAGATGTCGAGAAACAACCTCATGTTGAACTCTGACTTTCAATCTGTACGATACAAGACTCTCTCCAGTACATCAAGCAGTCAATTGCTAGCTAATTAATGAAGTTATCTCTGGCGAGAGAGCTTACAATGAGCACTCGAGATGGAGTGTCTCCATGGCAACCAGTTCGCTACTGCGTGCGTTTGAAAGGGACCAGGGCAGGTGACAATACATGCTCGATATGACAGGTTTCAATAACAAATGTTCCACATTACGGTGAAGACTGGATGATGGTAGTTTGACTGCGTTTGAAAATTACGATTCAAGCTGCAGGTAATTATATATAAATTTAGGTGTTTTCCCTACTAAATCGTAAGCACTGCTTTCAGTTACACTTTATCAAAACGTACTTTTGTTTAAAATTGCTAAAATCACACTTTTTTTACTCATTAATAATTAGAGTCTGCAAATCCAATATTCTCTACATAATTACTTGTACGATACGTGAATGTATACGACATTTTAGTTGGAAAACCTGATGGAATTTGGCAATTTGGGAGTCCAGCACATAGGTGGGAGAACAATATTAGGTAATATCCAGTGGATAACTATTTTTGCTTTAATGATCCGTCAAACCAGAAAATGTTGAGAAGCACTGAGTCATGTACGTAATTTGGGCTCTGAGGATGTGCCGATACTCACTCGAGGCATAGCCCACCAATTTGGAAATGATGGTGACATCATTCCACTCCGGATGTTCCTGTTTCGCCCTGAGAACAGCTTTCGCCTTAGCTCCGAGCAACGCCACCAGCGTTGCCTCACTAGCTGTACCCTTAAACAATCAAACACGATTCACAATGCGGAATACCGTAACAACTCCAGTTGCACTTCGCAGTGTAGCCCAAGAACAGACTTGGTTCGAAAAGCAATTAGGGAATTTCTAAGACAGAATTGGATTTAAGATTTTATTGCTAAAAACTTCCCTAATTAACTACAGCTTACGCACTTTTCCTTCAAAGCTGATATATATTCAGATAGTCTTTGAACCTGAAAATATTTGCTTTTATAGGACCAAAACTTTAATAACCGTGTTCATAAGAGACCGCCAAAATGAATCCTATACTGACTTCTTGGATGTTGGGCCGTGTAGTCTAGTAGAAGTTTATCGACGTTTCTCTGGTGCTTACTGTCTCTATAATCTCCCTGATGATGCATGCAGTAATCACATACGAAGTGTCAGTCAATTTCTAGGAGACATCCTTATTTGTTATTTTGTTTTCATATGAACGTGGATTAATGTGTACGAATTTCTCCTTTATAAGAAAAACATTGGCACGTGATATCTTTCAAGTCGAGCACAGATCAAAGTTTGAAGTGGCAGAATCAAGGACGTAATCGGAGTAGTTGGTCTTGACCGGGATTCAAATAGGGTAATCCCCAAAACCAAATCTGTAGATATCAAGTAATTTTAAACGTCCTCGTATAAAGTTCAAACATGTTCCTACATTTACGATTCTGTTCAATGAGATTGTATATGAGAAATTATGTTATCACAAATATACACGGGTTTAATGTTATGGATAACTGTAATATTGACTGGTATTCTCTTATCTTCTAATTTCGACCTTGTACAGAGCTTCCTGTACTGTATTATAAAATTAGATTTGTCCTTGATCGTGCATAGTTCGCGTCACCTCCATGTTGACTTTGCACTTTCTCGAGTTACATACCAAGTTTTGTTATGAGATAAGAATCGGTCTCTATTAAATATAAAACGCTGTAATGCATCGGCTCGTTGGTCTAGGGGTATGATTCTCGCTTAGGGTGCGAGAGGTCCCGGGTTCAAATCCCGGACGAGCCCATATTTTAAATTGCAAGAGAGCGAGGATAATATTTTATATGTTATAAAACAACAAAAAGATGTTTAAGAAAACTAATACACATACTGAATTATTTACCAAAGTTTCTTATCTCTTATTTGAATTACCTTGTTAAAAATACATCAGGAAGAACAACGTAAAATGAGCAATATAAATACTAAACTCAAACGTAAAATACAAGAGCGTATCGTCTTGTGTGGGGCTTACCATATAGGCCTATTTTTCAACAGTGTACTTTGAACTGATCGTCCCTCATTAACACAACAGTTCATTTATGAAGGATTTTGTTTGTTTGTCATCAGTCGTTCGACTGGTTTGACGTGGTCCTCCATTTTCGCCTATCTTGCGCCAAACTCTTCATTTCCACATATTTTTTGCAGCCCACATCCTCAAAAATCTTCGTCACATATTCCAATCTTTGTCTTCCCCTGCAATTCTTCCCTTCAACTGTTCCTTCCATTACCAAATTAACCAATCCTGGGTGCCTCAGAAAGTCCCCCACCATCCTATCTCTTCTTCTCGTAAGATTTTTCCTTCGCCTATCCTGTCTAAGACCAGCTCATTTCGTACTTCATCAGTCCACTTTACAGAGCTAGTCGATGGGCACTTCGGAAGACGCAGTTTCTGGGGACTGCATAAAATCCACCGAAATTAATTGTTTTGGCAAGATTTAGAGTTAGTGAACATTAAATCAGCTCGTATATAGGCCTGTGGTAACCGCTGTCTGAAAATGCTGAAATACGATGAATACCAATGTGTATTTACCTGGATGATCCCGCCTCCTTTCCCATTAGTTGAAGCAAGAAATTCTTTCGGTAACTCCAGCATCTTTCCCAACCAATCCATCATTACCACTTCAAGCTCTGTGCAAGCTGGACTAGCGATCTGCAATAAACGTGTACTAATGTTGAGTAAATTTTCAGATATCCTCTGACACACATTCGCTACATTACTAATTATTTAAAACTGATCATTGTGATCAAATATCACGTCATGCGCAATACAGTTCAATTCTCGTCGTTCATTTGGCGACATGTGCTATCACCCTTCGGAAATCGCTTACCCAAGAAAAGCCTATGCAGGCGATACCACTGCTGAGCATGTCGGCGACAATGGCGGGGTACGAGTTAGCTGTGGGGAAATAGGCGTGAAAGCGTGGTGAGTGCCAATGTGTCACTCCCGGCATGATGACCTTCTCGATGTCGGCCATCACATCCTGCCACTTGTCGGGGTTCTCTGGGGCCTCTTCTGGCAGCAACGGCCTTAAGTAGCCAGGCTCCACAGTGGGCAGTACCCTCCTGTACAACGAACATTACACCATTTGTAGTTCGCTGAACCATAGACTCTTGGTTCCCAAACGTTATCCCTCCAGGAACCTGTTGCCTGAAAACTCGTAGTACGCAACTAACCTAATGGAGCAGAGTTCTTACAAAGCTAACAGTCTCTCATTTCGACAAAAATGTATCGAATTTTGTGAAACCCCGAATGTATATTACCGCGTGCATAAGAATCCGCCATCAGTCCGATTAATCCAGTCCACAGCCTGTAACTGTCTTCTTCCTTAAGCTCACTTCTACAACACGAGTTGTGACAATTAAGTTCCCGGAACGCCCGCACAAATGACGCATCGAGTAGCCAGTGAGCAATAACTAAACAGTGATGTGTTATAGTTGGCGCAGTAGTTTTTGGCCGGTGGAATTTTCAAGGGGAAGGCTAGGAGCGAGTGTCTTGTGCGATAGTATAATGCTGATTGCGCCGAGGAACTTATCGGACTGAACGCCCAAACAAAAGAAATACGCTGACCGTGCCACCTCAGGTACACAGAGTAGGCCCGTCCGCCAGCTCCGCTATCTTCTCTACCGGCCAAAAACTACTGCGCCGACTATACGACAACTTTGTGGTTGCATCTTGTGTTGGTGAAGAAAATAAAGCAGTAGTAGCGATGCAGTAGCAGCCACAAAATAACGTCTCGGCGCAAAACTGAGTTGTAGGTACGTACGTGGAGCAACGCATTGACGTCAAATTGTGTACAGAGCAGGACAAAGGGGCAATTGAGACTTTGCAGATGTTAACAAGGAGCTTTATGGTGCTGTTGTTATGAAAACGTCTCT
Organism: Zootermopsis nevadensis; assembly: GCF_000696155.1. The sequence goes on along the minus strand of NW_019059594.1, from coordinate 541,855 downwards.
GAGTGGCATAAAAGGGTTACAATGGGTCGACAACACTTGAAGAATGTTTTTGTTTTGTTTTATAGTTACAAGGTCATTATTCACTTTAAGTTTGTTGAACAAGGTCAAACGGTGAACCAGCTTTGTTTGGAAATATTGGCAAGGTTACATGAGACTGTTACGTCAGAAGAGAACTGAACTTGGCCTGATGCTTGGATTCTGTATCATGGCAATGCCCTTGTTCATGAAGCACTCGCTTTCCGGATGTTTTTGACCAAAAAATCGGTACTGAAATTGGACCACCCACCACATTCGCCAGGTTTGACCCCGTGCGACTTTTAGCTATTTCCAAAACAGAAGACCGCTTTGAAGAGCCACAGCTTTTCAAACATTGCCGACATTCAATGACATGCGACGACCGTCCTGAAGAGCATTCCAGAAATGCAGCTCCAGAAAAGTTTTGGGCAGTGGAAACACTGACTTAATAATTGTATTAGTGCGCAAGGAGACTACTTCGAAGGTGACAGCAACCATTGGTGTGTGAGAAATTACAGCATTTACGGGGATATTCCGGGAACTTAATTGTCACACCTCGTAAGTAACAACCACATAAAATTATATTTGTCGACAGTTTCTCCTTTACGTGTCCCTTCTACCTTCTCAAAACATACAATTTACCTAGAACAAATTTAACTGACGATCAAGTTGATAATATTTTGTACTGTTTTGAAAATGATTACTTCGTTGATAGGAAAAGAGACCGGTGTTAAATGTGACGATATTAATCAATGGCAAACATAGATGTCACTAATTCACAGGTACAGATTGTAACGACATAAAGAAGCAATGCGTAGTTCATTGATTTGCTTACATGTTACATAACACAGATAATTTTCAATTTACTTTAAAGTTAAACAGATAAAATTAGACATACCTACGTATTCTTAACATTGACACTAGATACTGTTATATCTCCCTACACCTCGCATTTATCCTGTTCTTCACAAGACGTTTTAATAAAAGTTTCCGGAATCAACATTAAGTATGCACTTCTTGTCACCTTCAGGATTCAAATTTTTCCTCAACACTTCGTTATCATACGCTTGGCTTATGCTCCGGAACAAAGAAAGAAGCCTACATATAGTTGTCATGTCCAATGTTCATTAACATATTTATAGTACGCATAAATAGCAGAGTCAGAGTGAAAGTTGTTTAACTTAACTGAATAGAACTGAATAGGCTTGTTACATGAGTCATTGATACAGTTACACGTCGATCAGAAGAACCGAGTATGGCTGCAGATTACGAACACAGAATTATGTTTCAGCAGTATTTAGCATCTACATGACAGGTCCAAGTGTCAGGTGTCACGTCTGGACATCAACAATGCTTGCAGGCACGCAAGAGCAGTGATGAGTAGGCAATAAAATCATACACACACACACACACCAGATATTAATTAGCCAACATTTGTAATATCACTTGCGTAGATAAGCAAGTAATATTGTCGGCTCGTTGGTCTAGGGGTATGATTCTCGCTTTGGGTGCGAGAGGTCCCGGGTTCAAATCCCGGACGAGCCCATTTTTTTTTAATGTGACTCAATACGAATTTCATTTTGTAGTTCGTAAACAAATGAAAGACATGGCATGAATTTCGTACTCCTATAAGACAGTTATTTTTTCGTTTAATGTACGTCAATACATCGGCTGTAACTTTGGTACTCCGTGAGAAGCGCTTCAATGCAAATTACTTTTGGCTCAAGCCGTTCTTACTGATAACCAAAATCTAACACCAAATTCCGAAATGATCATAGACGATGTTTTGAAAGGGACACCAAAAGTGGCAGTCCAGTCCTACTTAGCGCCTGCCTCTGAAACAATGAGAAAAAAAAACGAAAATACTCAGTCCGAAATTCGAACCAGGGTTATTATGCAACGTAAAAAGTTTTGTCTGCGGTATTCTAAAATGAAAGGCCTTTGTCTGCACAAAGAAAGAAGGGCATCGTATGGGAAAGAGAAACTCAAGAGTAACCTTGGTTGGTTTGCGAAAGTGGATCAAGGTCAAAGGCGCTAATTTCCCAAATTCTGCGTCAAGTACCTGGAGGACATTAGCGCCACTTGTAACAGGGCCATACAATGATGCATGGTCATAGATTTTCAGAAAATGCAAACATTTTATATGATAATAATAATAATTCATTGTATAGTAGAAAACAATAACAAAACATGCTTGCTGCATAAAAGAAAGAAAAAGTTTTGATTTGACCAGAATAACCAGGATATGTTTACATTTAATTTACTTCATGAACGAATTTTAAACATCTTGTACTTTCAATGCGATCTGGAAAGGGACAGGCGATGAAATAGGCCCTGATAAAAGACCACAAGTACGTCCTTACATGCCAGTCTCACTGTACATTATATGACGTAACACATTGAGAAAACGTGTTTTCGTGTTACATGGCACAAAATGAGGAAGTGGTACTGAAAGAACAAGGCTTACATGAACAGACAACAGACCTAAATTCAATCAAATCGTCTTCAGACTGATTCAAAAACTAAATTAAACTGACTGTAGTTTCTCACGCTGCTGAAGTCATGGGCCTACATTGTGGTCTCTTCTCTTCAGACCTTCCAACCAAACTTTTGTACGAATTTCCCTTCTCCCGTTGAGGGTTACGTAGCCCAGCGAGAAAAACAAAGTGCATTTATATAATTACCCCAGTTTAGTGGTAGTTAAGCAGTTTGTGCGATAGAACACGTCATATTTCATCTTAAGGCAAAATAGCGTAAAGTGTGTAGTGGTACCATTTGACTGAGCTGTCATTAAAACTACTGTTCCTTGCAGTTATCGTGATATGAATTATAATCACGGTTCATGTTATCCATTTTGATACCACTCCTCTTTTATACCGTATACAGCAGTCTTCAGTTGTAATAATCCTGAAATTACTCTAGATTTTTAATACGTTTCAACTACATGAAATTGAAACGGAGATCTGAGATTCATGAACCGTTCCCGGTGAGAGGGATTATGATGGAGAGGTACATTTAGCCTCCACTACACATAACACAGAGCGTCTCAGAACGATTAAGACAAATACAATTTGCTTTCTTTAATGAGCCAAAGAAATTACAGAAATTAAATAATTTGAAACATGAACAGAAATGCTTCATGTTTACCACCACTTAAAGCGCCCTCCACAGACGTAAGCGTAAAATGGCAAGAGCACATTGAACACATAGAAAGCTTAAGTCTCTCCACATGTTTCAAGTTAGTCCTTTGTTGTAACTTCTTTCGTTCATTAAATATAGCAAATAGCAATTGTCTTCATCATTCTGAAACATAAGCTCGCCTTTCCTTAATTCCATTATGTTTAATGTTATGTCTACCGTGTGCTAGTACGATATATACTGTTCTCTCTTAAGATCGTAAAATAAGAAATTATCTACAAATACACCTCTTTTGTGAAATTATACAAACCAGATATTTTAACGGTTAGAGATACTTCCAGTTAGAATTGATTCCAAAATATCCAATTATTTTCATATCGTGACAAGATGCATGAAATTGTGCAATACACCATAAATTCACATTTCCCCACAAAATTAGGAAGGTACGCTAGCTAGAAAATATCGCCGTGCTACGATAAACATACCTGTCCCTGATATTCTCCAAGTAGTCTCCGATGTAGTCCACCATATCCTTGGCAAACTCCCTAAATTGTTTACACTCCATGTTTTGATCTGAAACAAAAATATTATTATACTTCTGATAACATCAACACCACTCTTTATTTCTTTCAACGGAAAACTAATTATGCATCTGTGAATAGATTTTACCATGGACCCTCCTCCCTCTTTTCAAGGACAACATGTCTATCTTGGCATTGTACTTCACCGCACTTACATGATTTTTTTGTTTCAGCCTTAGTGGCCCAACATTTTGTTACGCAATGACTTAATAACCTTGACATTTAATCTCAACCTAGTATTAACTCTTTCAGTGCAAACTTCATTGTCATGATCTCTGCAGAGATGCAATTGCATTTCATGAGTACTGCAGGGTTTCAGTGATCTGTCCATCTTTTCTTGGTCTAGGTTTCTGGTATTTACGAGGTGCGATCGGAAAGTTTCTAGACTGCGCCTATAAAACCCGTACACTTATCTCAGGTATTAAATTCATCCATCACCCTCGAAGTAGTTCCCCTGGGAGTGAACACAACGATCCCAGCGCCGCTGCTAAGCCTGGAAGCATCCCTGGAAATCTTTCTTTGTCAGCCTGTCAAGCACCATCTGCGATTCTG
>NW_019059594.1:516939-537158 GCF_000696155.1 Zootermopsis nevadensis | reverse complement strand
ACTACCAAAACGCCCGTAACTAAGAAACAAATGCTAATTCGATGATGCCGGCTGGCACACTGATTCACTATGAATGTAGGCCGCACCCCCTAGCGGCAGAATCTCGTACTACATCCGGTTCGCCCTCTACTGACTCAGCCTGGAAACTTTCCGATCGCACCTCGTATAGGCCTTGCGCGTATTTCCGAAGTTATGTGACGTTCCCAGTTCCTTCCACATCAGCCAGAGACCTGGCGACGCAATTCAGAAGCTGTCGTGATCTTCCAGAAGCCATCGTACGCAGTAATACACGGATTAAATTCATCGTTTTGCCCAGGTTCGTATCAGTCAGCATGTGAGCCCAGCATTCACACACTATCAACCAGAAACTTGCCATATCCGTCGGTAAAAACGTGCAGGAGTATAACTGCGCTGTTATTAATTTTATTGATGTTCTCCCATTTGCTTGCTTATTTATTTATTTAATCTTGGTTTACTTGACTACGCTGCCAGAATCTGAAACTACGGAGCATCAAATTAAAGATGATTTTAATTCTTAATTAATTTAAGAAGATATTAAAAATGAGTTTGTGTTCGAATTTATGGTATTATTCCAGCGCATGCCTGAAGGGACTGAGTAAAACCACGACAACCTCAGTCGGGATAGCCAGTCTCCGGACCGAGATCTTATCCAGAGATTTACTTAATGCGTTTTTTTAGGAATGCTAACCACTCGACAGCGTCTTCCCGTTCTCCAGTTTATTCTAAAATATATTGCAATTAATTAAATTCTTTATTTTCAAGAGCATAATTAGTTAGTTGAACCTGGAAACAAGAAAACATTGGCATTCGTCTGGCGATAACGAGAAAATTACAAGAAAAATTGAAATCAGGTCAGTTGGTGACCCAACAAGATTCGAACTGGGCATGATTCTAATACAAGTCTACATATTTGTTGCTCGATACAACCAGTTCACATCGACATGTGACACTTTTGTCTGGAAGGTCCCTACATCCACTCTGTGAGTCTGCGGTATTTCGTAAGCAACATTGGCCGCTACTGTTCATTTCCAAGGTCATTTCCGAAAGCTGACGGTCCCTAAAACCACTACCGTTCTATCGTAAAAGAGACTGGTAAGTGGCAGACAAATTGAATCACGTAGTGATGCAAACTGCAGTGTCACGTGACGTCTGACCGTTAACCTGTTGATTGAACGTTCATCTCAACTCACCACGGTCTTCGATACCTTTCACAATGTCTATGGAATTGAATATAAAGAATAGAAGACGCGAGATGCGAAACGCCTGGTAGCACAATGAGACGACAGTTGTAGCAAAGAAGAAAGATATTGTTAACTTACAACTGATTAATCACCAATTAGTTTGATTAAGGTGAAGTTACTTAACTGAGCACCATGCCATGCTTAGGCTGTTTCTTGTGTTGTTTAATGCAAGAAACAGACATTGAGGAATTCAGGCTGACGAGACTTCCCCGACTAGCAACCAACAGGAAATTTAAGTTACATCGTCATCTGCCACTTGCTGTTTTCTAGAGGTTAAAGCTACAAAATACTGAAGTGGGGCTGAAATCCGGCGAAGGTGATTTTCACGTCTTGAAAACTAAGTACGATAGAAGTAAGTCGCCAAGATCGAAGTTCTATGTTTAGACGAGGAGATTCCAAGAACGGTCATAGCCCCTAGTAAATTGTCCTGCTTCGAACGGCGGTGAAGATTTTGGGTTTATAGATGACATAATGATATTAATAATTTTATGAGATTTACCGATACGTATCGATAACCAGGCCTGTGGTAGATCTTTGGGCAACAAACATTGATAATAAACGAAAGCATTTGATAAACTTTCCCGCAATAACATTGCGTGCATTCTGCTAGTAACATAACGCGTTATTTTAAATACATCACCAATCGGAAGTTCAGTTCATCTTATACACAGATAACAGATTAAAACATACACTGCAAAGAACATACTACATGTATTATTGCAGATCTAGTTCATATCGCAGCGTTGAATAGTGAATCAACCAACAGCACGATTTTATAGAACAAAAACATACCAACTGTAGATAGCCTACTCAACAAATCATCACAAAATAGAACCATAATCTACGAACGTGCCTGCCTGCAAGGGAGTATTTGATACAAGGCATCATTATGTTAACCACAACATGAACAGATTCTACACGTCTAATGTTCAACCCCAACAAAACTGCGACTCAAGATAGTACACATGAGGTTATCAGTACAGTTTAACACTTGACAAAAAGCTGACTTAGATAATAGCCCTTTAAAAAATACATTCCATCCTTTAATAGTGCTAATAAAAGTAGGCTTTAGCACAACTAACTCCAGCCTCAACTTAGAAGTACAACTTAGCATTGGGTGTACTTTGGTGCATTTAGTTTATTTTAATAACTGACTATATATTATTTAATTAATGGAACGTACTGCAACAACAACATTTAATGATGACAGTGAATACAATTTTACATTTACCACAAAAATTTAGTTTTAATTTATTTGTTATTTATCATTATTAGACTGAGATTTCAGGTTCACCCAGAGGCGAATAAGTAGATGGCTGTCTTCTGGGCGATCGCCCTGATGATTGAGGAAGCAAGCACCTCTGAAATTCCGGTAAACTTCTACCAGACCAACAACCCAGAAGACTGACATCTTCATCTTTCGAGCGGTTTGCGAGATAGCCAGAGGCCTCAAAATGGACTAATAAAGTTCGAAACATTTTGTCTCGTAAAATAAACATCGAGACATAAATTTACAATATATTTGTCGTGTGGGGATGTCATTTAGTAATATACAGGCACACCCAAAACATGACTCTTCAATACAATCTTATGTTTCTTTAAAATAACTAGCCCAGCAACTCAACAAACGAGCCATGCAAGACAAAAGTGTAGATATTTTTTCTTGTGGTTTTCCTCATGCATTCCACATCCTTTCAATTAATTATTCATTAATCATTGTATCATTTGACGGTATTATAGTCTGAGTTACTGACAGCGTCGTTAAATAAATCATAAATAAATAGATTATTCGCATAAATCATACTAATTCAACGAAAATCAGTGGTATAATCACAATATATTTATTACATGCGCCAAATAAAGCGTTGTCCATGCTCCTATTATCGCCCTATCTTCTGCGCACTCGATTTACAACGCATTCTGTATTACTTACACAGCGAAGAGGATGAATGTGTATACGAAGAGCATCATCAATGTAACACACTGTTCTAATCGACTATCTCAGAAGTTGATTACGGGCTCACGGGAAGATTGCTACAGAGATAATTTTCCACCATGCTTCGTTACACAATTCCTGTCAGATAACGTGTGTGGAGCAAAGCTTCGAACCCAGATCATGTTTGGAAGGTTGGTGAAAAACTAACGTGACTTCATATGCACATCTGATGTGACGTAGAGCCTCCATCATCAGGGCGATACTCATCGCAGCAAGCACCTCTGAAACGTCGGTAAACTTCAACCATGCCACACGGCGCAACAACCAAGAAGACAATCATCTTCAAACACACCGCCGTGAAAGCCTCAAATCCTACAATTGTCAATTAGTTTTCAAAAATAGTATCAGGAGGGTTTTCTTAACCCTTGGATCCTAAGGGAAAACTATTCTTGGTCCGAGGGAATAAAAATTTTACAACATCCTAATATACACCAACGCCTAACCCACAAATACTGCAACGGTTCGTTAGTTACTGCATTCAGACGAAAATACTATGGACTTGAAGTGGTCATCATGTTGTTCTACATTCACACTCCGACAAAAATACCATTGTTCTTGATGTCCGTAACCACACTATTCCTCAAGCACGGGTCTCAAGAAATTACTTGAGGCATGAATCCATTTCCGAGCTGATAGATAACATCAAGGAGTTTCCTAGGTCAGTTTGTAACAGTGGCACTGTAGAGTTACTACACGTTTTCTTTCTACGACACGGCAAGCTAACTTTTACCACGTAAAACGACTTTCAGTTTCCTTGACTTACATTTTATATTATTATATTATTCTGTATTTTGCCTTCTGTTCAGAAGTAAGAGCATCCAAGGTCTACCGAAGCTGAAATCACAGCTGATAATTATTTTTTTTTTAAATAACGTTCTTCAGAGATATTGATGTTAACATTAGTGGATAGTAAAGTAAATGTAGTTTTAAGAAAATAGGGCCAGATTTATACGTTCTTTGTATCAAGGATTCTGAATGAAGGATTATGAAGGCAGAAACAGTTTCAGAAATGTTGTAAATAGCAGACGACAACATAATAGAATTTTATATCGAACATACTGATTAAAAGATACGAACGGATTCTTACGTCACTCAGCAATATCGTTCCAAAGTTTAAGGGCATTCTGGGTCCAATAAGACGAGAAGTGAGAGGATTTGGAAGGATGGAATCGTAGTTTATCTCACAGTAGAATCCTGGTGTTTGGTTATAGGAAATAAAGTAGACAAAGAAGAACTACGTCATAATATCCAAAAAGCGAGCCGAATTTTAAACCGGATACCTTGAATGTAAGTCTAGAAAGTTTCTCTAATTTTGCTGCTTAAAATTCTTGAATCTTCATTGAGAAAGTGAGTGAAGTTTCGGTCACGTTTCTATAAATCATTAAATATTATTCGAACAGTCAAACGCATATTTAAGTATTAAAATTCTGAAATTAAACACATAGATTTATTCATACAGGGGATATTTCGTAGTATCAGTTGACGCATACATACAGAAGACGGGGAATATCGACAGTTTTGCCACCAGCTACACACTCATCCATCACATTTTCGGGGTCCGTGAAGGACAGTTACGTAACCGAGAAGCTGAAATCAGTTCAGGTCGTTACGACTGCAGCTGGAAAGTACACGCGCCACTCTCTACACGGTCAATATTATTGTGCAATATTCAGTTTTGTACAATAATATTGGTCGTCTATGTTACGAATTGAAAGGTTGTGCAATATATTGTGTCAATCAAAAATGTTTTGATATTTAGGGTAGTATTTCTTTTCTGAATTCGAGAGGTAATCATTCTTAGCCGTTCATCAAAAGATTCATCATCTAGACGCAGAAAGTTCCGAAAGTCGCCTGGTTCACTCACTCTTAGGTCATTTAATAAGTTCTCATGAGTGTACTCATCTCTTTTTTTGAACCATTCCTTCATCCATCTTCGCTTTCTCCTTCTTCTTCAGACACACAGCCACAGCGACGGCCACACACGCAGCTTCTGTGTCACTTAACATGTTGACTGCACAAAAATCAAATGTGCACTGAAAATCGGCAGCTAAAATATTGGACAATAATATAGTACGGTCTGGAGCACCTCGCAATATTATTGTGCAATAAGATTGTGCAATAAAGCATTTCAGCATCAGTAAACGGTCCGTTGCTAATGCTGAGGTGAGTTTGAAATTTCTTTTCCTGACAATGGTTTTCCCCCTCCGGATTTCCGCGAATTTGCTCAGTTTCTAGAATCACTTTCCAGGATTCTACGTCCTTCCCAAGTCGTCAGTGAGTTGCACGAGTGTCCGTTTATCCTTCTCATTTTAAGCTATAGTTATTGTTACAGACATGAACACAGTGATAGAAGGAGGGGCACTGAAGATTTAGCAACTCCCCCCCCCTCCCAACATCAACAGAGCTGTCCCCAGGGGGGCTGCTGCCCAGCGCCCCGCGCCCCGCGCAGAGAGACAAAAAATGTGAAATACTTTGCTGAAGAACCCTAGATTTGAATTTAAGAAGGATCGTTTGAATTCCAGTTCCAGAGCCAAATTTGTTAAACTGAAATGTGTACTAGCATGTTTCTTGTTTGTGGTTTACTTAATGTGAATGTCAGTAGCTTACTATACAGCGTCTTATGATAGATGTTTAATGAATAGTAGATTAAAAAGTATGTGGAAGGAAGCAGCAGTGCCCTAATTTAATGTATTTACATTTTGACGAAAACCGGAGTTTTGGGATACCTTGTTGCAGGCATTGGGCATATTTACACCTGCCACTCTGTACAGTCGAGACAGGATTCCTCCATACTTCGTACAATGCGTGTCTTCACACTTCCAGAACACAAACCAGAATTTATTTAACTATATTTTGCTATTACTTACGAGGTGCGATCGGAAGGTTTCCAGACTGCGCGTATAAAAACCCGTACACTTATCTTAGGTATTAAATTCATCCATCACCCTCGAAGTAGTTCCCCTGGGAGTGAACACAACGATCCCAGCGCCGCTGCCAAGCATGGAAGCATCCCTGGAAATCTTTCTTTGTCAGCCTGTCAAGCACCATCTGCGATTCTGCCTGAATCTCTTGCCAAAGACTCGCCAAAACGGCTACGGAAACCTATGAAATGCTAAAGCAAGCATTTGGGGAGTCCGCAAACTTTTGTGTGGCATTCACGTTTTAAAAAGGGCCGAACCTCTGTCGATGATGACGAGAGTTCTGGACGACCATCTTCGAGCACAACGCCCGAAAATGTTACCAAGATTCGGCAGGCCATTCACGAAGAGCGACGTCGTACCATCAACGACTTGTGCGACATTGTTGGGATAGACTATGGGACCTGTCAGCTGATTCTAAAGGAAGAACTCCACATGCGACGCATCATGACAACGCACCAGCGCACACCGCCCTCAAAGTTCGGCAGTTTTTGGCCGTCATCCCGCACCCTCCTTATTCGCCGGATTTAGCTCCGTGTGACTTCTTCCTCTTCCCAAAGATGAAAATTCAGCTAAAGGGAAGGAGATTTGAGACGATAGAAGAGATTCAGACAGAATCGCAGATGGTGCTTGACAGGCTGACAAAGAAAGATTTCCAGGGATGCTTCCAGGCTTGGCAGCGGCGCTGGGATCGTTGTGTTCACTCCCAGGAGAACTACTTCGAGGGTGATGGATGAATTTAATACCTGAGATAAGTGTACGGGTTTTTATACGCGCAGTCTGGAAACTTTGCGATCGCACCTCGTAAGTACAGCAATCATAATTGATGAATCAGGATTTTGAAGACGTCGCTACGTTCCTAACAGCTGTTATTTGCGTGGAGTGACTTAGTAAAACCTCTATAGTTCATATGATGTAAAATAACAACCAAGAATAGTTAGTCTCGGGGCAGAAAACCACATTTCGTGACTATGCTACATTAACTATAAAAATTAATATATTTTTAAGAAATGTGTGAGGGTGAGTATCGGTGACAAGTGATAAATAAGACGGTGAAAGAGTCGTTAAATAAACTTTAAATATATTCTAGAGATAATGCTGCAATAAATTATATTATTGTTCAACACGAAAAAGGTTCATTTCTGTTAACTCTGATGGGTCATACTAAACTAGTTTTCAAATAATTTCTGACCCCCTCTAACGTAATCCACATTCATTATCATTCCCATCTTACATCACACAATTAATATAGCCGAAACAGCGTCGTTAAATAACCAGATAGTCAACTAACATTAACACAGCAAGGCAGCATATCACTTCTTGTTTCCCTTTAACAAGGGATTATGTGACTGAAATGCATGAGAAACGTGAATCTAAATAAACTTCGGGAAATTTATTGACCAGCTAAGCGACTACTAGTTTCTAAAGAAGAAATATTTTCCATGGAATTTGGCAAGTTCGAAATTCGCTAAAGTGTGTAAAACTTTTACCCCTTTTTTCCGATTTTAAATTCAGAAATAATGATGATCATAATAATAAAACTAATTTCCCTTTTCGCAACTTATAATATAGGCTGAACATAATTTAGCTTGAAAACTGTAAATAAAGTACTTTAGTTTATCTCTCAGAACACGACTGTTTTTAAGAACACAAATTTAACATTTCATTATGTTTGGGTGTGCATGCGTGTGTGTATATATATATATATATATATATATACACGCATATATATATATATATATATATATACAACACAAAAGTTTTGACGTATAAACCCAAATAAACAGATCGTATTTATTCATAGTTTATTTAACAACTCTTTATCAGGAGCTCAGACTGACTATAGAATGAGAGGATGGCAATAAATAATGAATTGGAAAGGCTGTCTCACTGAACACATCAAACAAACAAAAACCATTTTAAAGAGCATCAATGTCTTATAGAAATATCACACTCGAAGCATCGAAAGGGTTAGGATCGGGTATAGAACATTACGTCAGAACACAGCACCAAAAGACTACAAATAATTGAATCGGGCAAAGCGAAGTTAAACTCGATTGGGCTCACCTGTTGCTGTAGCAACTCCCGTGGAAGTTCAGGAGCTCACGAATACGGTCTGCTGGATACTGAGGTCAGCAGCGTTCTGATCCTTTCCCGGACCTCGCAGTAAGGAAATCTGAACCAGAAGGACTCTTAAAAGCGAGAGAGAGAGAAGCTTTATGGATAAAAGAGGTTAACAAGGGGAGAGCTGTGACATAAAAGTGGATACCTATATGCAGCGAGGGAGGGGGTAATGAAATAGAAGCAATAGAAGGGGGGGAATGAGTTCTCTAGAGGTGGAAAAGCTATTGATCGTCCATCCCCTCTCCGTTGTTCCCCCCACCGTGCTTCAACTCCTACTACAGTTCTCAGTGTGAATTACGTAGTATTGTTGGTTATCCTAAAGAGTGAGTCAGGGTAGTTTGTTTCATTGTTTGTCCTTAGAAAAAACTCCCTTACTGGAAGGGAGAAATGTGTAACATGATAATCATATTTGTGTTTTGCTGGACCAGAGTCACTGCCTCTTTTGAGATTCGGCGCGGTTTGAATTTAAAAATCAGCAGACGTTTTGTTGAAAGAATGTGTTGCACTGAAATTGCACGGTTCATTACGGATGTCCGCCACTCCCATAATCTGTTTTGTCTTAGGCATTGTCGTTCCCAGTCAATGTCTGGCAGCTATTTACAGTTGTTCCCTGCTTCATAAACCTTTGCTGTCCGATAAAAGGCGTGCCTCATACGATGACAGGTCTTATGTGCAGCAAGAAACTTGTTTCAAGGTCACTGTATTATGACGCAGAGTTTGATTACATTTTCGTCGCATGTTATTGCTTATTAAAGTTTTCATTATTTGGTGTTTAAGATCGAGAAGGCGACTGAGTAACTCGACATTCTGAAACGTTATTCAGATTTCAGTTTAGTCTGGTCTGGTCATGTCTGTCCGTCCGTCCATCTGCCGAGTCAATTAAACTCGAAAACCAGTGGACGGATCTGGATGAAATTTGATGTGGATTTTGTGCTATTCTGCACGACCTCAAAAAATCCATTTTGAAAATCCTACGAGCGGTGATAAAGTGACAAGTGAGGAGATTTGTGAGGTAGACATTGAGGTACTGCGATCTGGTGGCCAAAGTGGGATCTATCAAACAACTTTTAATTCCTTTTCAGACAGACTCTGTCTTTATTATATTCCTGTCAGATTCTTGATTTTGCTTTTCTGCACATCGCTTTTCACACACGATATTATTGCTACATCTATCAGTATACTGTTTTTAATTGTTATGTTTGGCTTATATCCCAGAAATTCCCTACCAGTTCGTATTGTTCCACAATACTGTTGTACCTTTATGATCTCAAACTGTCTTGGTTGTGTATGAGTACCAATTTCTTGTTGTTTCGATGTTCTGCTCCATGCGGTTGGCTAACGTAGTTTGATGGGCATAAAATACGACATTATTTTTACCTTTGCGCGAAGCCTTACATGATTACAACAGCTGCAATTTAGATGCACAAAATAAATTTTTGCAATTGGTACATTGCTCCATCTTCTTGGAAGAACAACTCACGATAACCAGAAATGGACAATGGGGGAATTCCATCAGACGACGTCAGATGGAGGAAGTTATAATCACCTGTCAGCTTTTACCAGTTTCACTCTTGACTCTGAATAACAGCTACTTTGTTCACAAGCAGACTCCTTCAGCGTACTGACAGAGCGAGAATGAATAACTGTTCTACCTGAATTAAAATATGACGGCAGGAGATTCAGCATCCATTTTCCATAGCCGTTTTCATATCTTTTGTTTAATTTTAGTGACGCTTACGATATTATTTTAAGTTGCAAATTCCAAGCGTTAAACTTTGAACAAACAAGCTAGAAGGTTGGTTTTAAAAAGTGTAATTATCAATACAGGAGATAATTTTGTGAGTGTGTGCACGTTGTTGCGAAATCGTTGCACTGCAAAGCAGGTTAGTTCAATCGGGAGGTCTAGAGATGTCGCAGGAATGTCATAATTTGCAAGCTTACTTTTCACCAAACATCGTTAGGGTAACACATTAAAAAGAGATGGGTGGGAAATGTAATAGGCATAGAGAAGATGAAAGGCAAACACAATTTTGGTCAGGAAACATGAAGGGAAGATATCACTTGGGAGAAAAATCATAGATGGAGGAAAATATTAAAATTCATCTTGGAATGAGTTCATCAGACAAGGTCCGATGGTGGTATTTAGTGAAAATGGTAAAGAAGCTACGTGTTTAATTAACGTCGATGAATTTATTGACTAGATAAGCTACTGCCAGTTTCAGAAGGATGACACTGCGCTATGAGGAACTATGTGGACAACAGTTAAAGAACCGCTGGAATCATAACGCAGAGGTAGCCGCTTCTGAACCAGAGTTCAGCAGAAGGCTTACCACACACGATCCCACTGACCAGATACGGTATTATGATGCTGCTAAACCTCAGATAAGACTGCTAGACCACAGCTGCTCAAATAATCTTAGGAGCCAACTGTCACGGATTTTTATGTATCAAAGAAAACAACTTTATCTGTCCATGCATTCTTTGTATGAGATTCAGAGGAGAACGTCGTCTGCATGTTTTATCTCTGAAACTGGTACATTCCGATTAAATTTAATTTGATAACTGTACACAAAACGTTGTTGACTATAAATCTGGTCTTAGTTAATTCTTATACAGTACCTGATTTGCAAGTTCAAATCGAACTGTAAGCTTCATCCTACAACAGTTAACTGACTCCACGAATAAAATAGCACAAGACTAAATATCAATCAATTTTATGTCTTCTGAGTAATTTATTCTTTTCAGACTTTCCAATAACAATTATGTACGCGCGAGGCAATGTCTGCACGGAATGTTGCGTCCTCCTCTTGTAAGTAGATAAGTCTTCCAAACATGGAGGGTAGCTACGAATACGGACCTGTTGAATAAACAGTTGCTGCTAGGTTGTCGGCAAGGCGATCCTCAACGTGGGGCCTGGACTGGGCACTAGCAACTTATCACAGCAAGAATTGAAAAGAGGAAAAGAAAACGAAATGTTACACGCGGACTTTGACTTCGACGAATACTTTACGACAACGGAAAGTAGATTAAAAAATCTTATACAAGTTCTACAGTAAATATTTCTAAATACAATATTTACTTAATGCAGGCACGGTAGTTAAACTATGTACCTTTCATTAATAACAATTTTAATAAACCATTTCAACGTCTATATACATGTCAGGATGGGGTATTTTTTTCCGGTTATTAATCAGTGAGGCACGGCTGATGACTTAAGTGTGAATGCTGAGTGGTATGGAAGTAACGTCCTTGATTTACTTTCAACCCACACGATGAAAGGAAGAAGTGATAAAATGACGAAAAACATTTATCAAGATTCCCTGTCCCCGGTCTGGAGTCGAACCTGTTACCGTCTGAATAAGAACCACACTTTATCGTTTCCCTAATCTTCATCAATAAAGTGAAAAGAGTTTGAAGAATTCTAGCACTGGGTCTGAGTTTCGAGCCAAGGTGGACACTTGGACGAAACTTCACGTAGCTTCTGGAACGCCACACTGGAGTCGCGCATTCTTTCTGATCCATTTCTCTCCCTCCTTTGAACAGCATTTTATTCTCTAGAATCTCTTTAAAACATTTTCCCGTTCTTGTGACGTAGATTCTTTTCCTTCCAGACTTACCGCTTTTTATTATTCTCGAGGATTTTCCACTTTTTTTGCTCTTGTTTGAACTCTCTTTTTCCATTTGCTAGCCTCTCGGTCGCTATGTAGCAGATTGAACAGCGTCCGGTTGCTAGGATACAGCAGGCGGTGCAACAAGTCGAACCTCTGTGTTACTAGGGCAAATGCTCTTCGCAGAATCACGAGTCTGCTCAGATTCAACGGACGAATGATGAATACATTCCACCTGTTTTAACAATCAAAGTAAATCCTCATTTTATATTTATGGGTTTTCGTATGATTTTCGCTGTGAACAGGGACTATTTTCTTACACAGAGTTAACCAGCTGATCGTTATAAAGGCAAAGATTTGTGTTTTATTCACGGTAAGGACAGAATTCTTAAATTTTAGACACGCTTAGACTTCCAGACTGAATCTTGTGTTTACCTAGCCTTCTTACAAAATGGGATATTTATGACCAGTGGAGTCATCAGGGCGTGAGGCGCTCTATTCACTGTCAGCTAGTACCGAGATTAAGAATGTGTGGAGCTTTACTTCCTCGACTCCATACGCCTTAATGCATAGCAAGACAGATGACCTTCACATTCCACTTTCATTACACAGAGTTCTGTTTTAGAGGCAGGCCATAAAATGTATAAGCCCGATTGCTTGGATCCGTTCATATAACCACATTTATTTGTATATACTGTTCAATTTGTGAACTATTTATTTTCATATATTTCGCAATAAATACACAGGAACATTCAGAAATACGCTACAGATGTAACATAACACAATTCCTTGCGGTGAATCGAAAATATATTCCTAAATACCCGGAGGCGCAAATGTACTGTCTTTTGTCTCCCATCCAGCTCAAAGAGAGACTCATTTCCGTTCCTGGCCATCAGATGTCAGGCACAGACAAAATTCAAGCTATGTTTCCGCTCCAAGAAACCGCACGTATTGGATTCACTTAAGACAAAGGTTTTTGGATAAGACGGTTCTCATGTGTTCTTAGAAGGCTCCACTATATTATTAGTCAAGTACGTCTGCTCCGGAGCAGAAATGCCAGTAATTGCAACAACACGGCAAATTTATAGATTATTGCACAGAGATTTTATTTTTAAAAACCATATATTATGAGCCGGCGTAGCTCAGTCGGTATAGTGGCTGGCTATGGTCTGGGCGACGGGGGTTCGATCCCCGACGGGGGCAGAGGATTTTTTTCTTTAGCCTCTGCGTCCAGACCGGCTCTGGGGCCCACCCAGCCTCCTCTACAATGGGTACCGGGGTCCTTTCCCGGGGGTTAAGCCGGCCGGGGCGTGATGCTGACCACTCACCCCCATCTAGTGCCGAGGTCAAGAATGAGTAGGAGCTACACCTCCACTCACCCCAAACGCCTACATGGCGAATATGGGACAGCTTTTTAGACCAGATATTACTAAAACCTAAATAGCAGTAAGATCAAATTTTGTGTAATTTTCTTTAACGTGAAACTTCCTTTACTTCAAAACAAAAAGCTTAGTGTATTTTTTAACTATTCAGTAATTAGATCTCTCAAATCAAATAGTGTGATGAGAAATGCGCACAAAATTTTAAGAGGAAAAATGGAAGGAATCGATTACATCAGAAAACCTAGATGTAGAGGGGATGATATTATTAAATTTAATTTTAAAGAAATGAGTTGTGGAATGAATTCATCTGGTACAGTGCAAAGTGCAGAGGTGGGTTCTTCTGAACCCGGTAATGAATCATCGGGTTTCGTAAAACGTGAGCAACTAATCTAACGTCAATTTCTCAGCCTCTATAACTTGCAGTCAATTTTAGTATAAAATTTTAAGAAATATATAATACTTTTGTCCATATTTTTACGGTCAAAAACACCAGAATGCAACCACAGAAATTCTCGAGTTTAATGTGGATCATTACAAACATTTTTATAGGTCAGGTTTCATGTAGATTGGTGTGTTTAATAGACTGACACAGGCCCTCAGAAAGAGACATGGGCATTAAGGAGAGAATATTTATAATTGTGACTTCCCTGATATGAGGAGGTTACACGGTGACGCTATGTGCAGCTCGCTCTGACACAAGAATTTAGTTTTTGTACACCCTGTTTCAAACCTCCCCGGGTCCTTGTTACTGTGAAGGTTTCGAGTGAGTGGGTTCATTATCTTGAATGAAACGTTCCTGCCACTGCCTTCTCGATTCTTTCCGTTTCCAACACTTCGTCTACTTTTTCTGGAAGCTTTATTTTATACGAAGGAACTACTTTTGGAGAGCTTCTTGTATTAAATCAACCTGCGTGACCTTCCACGTTATATTCCGACTTTCTAAATCAAATTGATTCTTTCTTTCATCCACATTATCGCTTTTTGTACTCTTCTTGTTCATTTTGTAAAGCATTTTAAAGGGCAACATTATTTTAACTGCGTATTCAATATTCTCTTTCCTGAAACTCCCAAGTTCTAGCATCCATTGAGATTATGGCAGGATTAATTTAGTTTTTGTTTCTTGTAGTGTGGATTTATTGGCTACAATTGGCCAGGCCACTGAGATTTTTAAGAAAATATTTTAGATTGTTTTCGTCAAATCACATTTTATAAGGCATGGACGACGAGTCATATACAGGCCTGAAGCCAAATTACGTCGGAGCAAAATACTGAAACTAGTCTCCTTAAAAACAGAAAAGGAATGAATTACAATTTAATACAAAATAATCGATTAAGTTATCCTTGTTATTTATTTATTAATAACATATAACGATGCTGTCAATAGCTCAGACTAAATAGCGTCGATTAATTAATTAATTATTTGGAAAGGATATTAAAGTAAATCGGTCGCGATTTCATTAAAGGTACTATCTCAATACAGAGGATTCCGGTTAATTGGGACACATCAGGACTAGAACGCTTTGGCCCAATTAAGTGGCTTCCCCGATCAACCATTGGCACCAATTAAACGGAATCTAATGTATTTGCCTGCAGGGACTGTTAAACAACGAGAAACATCGGTTATTTGTTGACGGAAAGACACCATTTGTTTATCGTTTAATTAATTTTTTTGTACAGAACATGGATTCACATATTCTGTGTTGTTGGTCACCCTTGTTTTGAAGAGCCGAACTGCTATAGCGTCGTGGGAGCAATGTGAGGGAGGAAACAGTGAAAGGTTAGTTGCACAACAAGTTGGAGAGCAGCATGGTTTAGCCATCAATCACTTGCGTCCAAATTGTTTAATTTTGTGTTTTATCGCATCTGATTCATCCCATGTTCGCTATTGTTTCTATATCCCACACGCAACTTCACGAATTCGACCATCCTCACAACGACCAGTGGCGGCTAGTGTGTTTAAATTTGAAATGGAGCAAAATGGCGAAAGTTGGGAGTAATTTTATTTATGCACCAATTATAACTGTTTTCTGTCTTCATGGTACAGAATCGTGTGTCTCTGAAGTTAATAATAAAGACCATCAGCAGATCCAAACACTTCCAACCCACGATTCGTTATAAATAAGCCTAGGTTTCTTAAATGATCTGTTCAGTTTATTTCCACAATCTTTTTTTGCAACAATCTGTTGTCCATAATGATGCTAGATTGAAAAATATTATAAGTGCTCTTGCCATTAGGTAGTTTTTAGATGTACTTTCAAAAGAGATAAAGGTATGAAAAGTATAAAGAAAAGGAAGAAATGATAAAGAAAACATTTATTAGATGTGTGTCATTCTCCGTTGAAATTCAACCGAACTTTATCACTGATATTTTTAATATTTTCCTCCTAGCTTTATGCATTTCCTGTCTTCAACATCTGAGCTGCTCTGTCATAGTCCAGTGTAATAGTCTTGATATTCCCATTCTGTCATTATAGATAGTAAAATGTGGGCCGAAGAAATAATAATAATACATATTAATGTATTTTAAAAGTCTAATGAGTGAGTGATTCGTAAGATTAAAGATTTCGGAAGTAGGAAGCGAGACTGAAAGAAAGGAGGGTGGAAGAAATAAATAAGACACGAAACGAAGAAAAATGAAAGAATATAAAGAATAGAGAATCAGGGAAGAAACAAGGGGGGGGGATACACAGGGAAGAAAAATGTAACTTTAAAATAGACCATGACCACTTCTATTTTCCAGACATAGGACTTCTCATCCCACCACAGAGTCTCGTAAAATAATCAATCCTACGAAGCGAAAGGAGCTCATTTTATTTTAGCCATTGTTTTCATAAACTTCGATAAAAAGGTGTAGATTGTAGGATACGCGACAAGCAAATGTTTATAGAGTTCTAAAAGATTTCTCCACCTTCACACCAAACCTTTAAAAAAAATCAGACCAGTCTTCTTTCAGGACATGAATATTTCATGCAATGCAGAAACCTCTACGCTACATAGTGAGGTTGCAAACCTCCCCTTTAAAAATGGTTTTCCCGTGTTCCTGAACGAATTGAGAGCCTGTGGCGTCATGCGAGACCAACTTTCCGTCCATCGTTGTTTGCTTTAGCGAGCTGCTCAGTCACTGTCCACAAGATGTGATTAATTGTAGCGCAAAATAACGAGTATATAACTACTGAGTTATCACTGCTCCTACTATTAAAGTTACTACACCAGAGGATCTCATGTGATGGGCACACGATAAGGTCTTTCATGGACAAGACTAAAAAATTAAAATCGCTTGAAATGAGACGCTTAAAACTATAAAACATTAGTACATTTTTATTGGGAACAACATCAGAGTCAACGTAATTTTTTTTAAAAGAAACTAAGAAATGTTGCTGGTTTGTAGGGAACATTTTTAAAGAATCGTTCCGAGTTCAATGCCGTGTGTAACAGCAACCTAAATGATTACATGTTACCCTACCCCACCCAAGCTCAACTGCCTTCTATTCTAACCTGAATGAAGCCTAGTTTATTTATAATCCACCCCTACTATCGAATTATAGAAACATTTTTTGTTGTTTTAATGCATAAACGCCAGTAATCCTTGAATGAATTATATAACGAAGCTCTAAAAACATCTGAAAGTATTTTGACGTTTGAAGAACGGTATCGGATGCCATGTTTATAAGATGTTAATCTCCATTCCGGAGCGCGTTTGTTTTCACGAGTATAATATGACGCCACTTCCAATAACCTCTTTGCGAAAAACGAAATGCCCGAGAAAGCCCGAAATGTTGTATATTTCAATCATGCTCGACTTCAAATCACTAGTGTTCAGTGAGAAGTCAAACGTATATTCTATTGATGTAAGCTGTTATAGTACGTAACACAGTCACACGCAAACACAAATGTATGTGTGCCTTTTGTGATGGGTTTCGTGTAACGGCTCCAGTGAATACAAATTATCCTGATATTATCGCTCCTCTTGAAATGTTTTCTGAAATCACATTTGTAGTCTCGTAGGGGTCCCTTAGACCGTGATTGTTGCATAAAATGTATAGAGTTTACCAGACTGGCGTAATTTCGTTTGTCAGGCCAATGATGTGGATTGTCAGCAAACAGAAGTGCCAACGTGATGATGTCCTCCAGTACCACAGACCAGACTGAATATCTCATGACGCCTTGCTCTTCCAAATGCATGAAAGAGAGGTTAGGTGTTACATCACACACTTCAGAAGGTAGCATCTTAAATGTTCTCTGAGTCAAATCATTTTATTAGTAATGGAAGTTACATTTTCCTAAAAAGGGGCTCATGATCTATCTCCAAGGGCTGCAACAATAATTTCGTTAGTCATATAATTATCCATGATGGGGAATATGACAGTGGAATCAGACTTTGTTTTTGAATTCGTTTTCACCACTTTACCTATGCTTCATATCATCACCAAATAGGACATTATCAAATCCTTAGTCGTAAGTTACATATTTTATTTTAGACCCCATCTTGGCTGATCTTACATGTTTGTGTAATAGTTTGTCTAGCAAATTGAACAGTTTTAAAATATGTTACAGATTACATAGCACAGAACACATTCACATGTTTGCATTTGGCTAGGTCAGTTACACCATTTCATTCGCATTGGTTACACAGAACTGAATTACATGGACAGTAAATCATGGCTGGTGCATACGTAAAAAATTTAAAATTGGGTGTGGAATATATTAGTGAAGAGGTCAAGAAAAACCACAAAATCCCATTCAGGATAGCCAGTAACCCAGATGAGTTTTTTCTCTGAAATGCATGGTTATAAATAAAACATCAACAAACACTTATTTATAACATTTCATATATTTTTATCCATTTAACATAATTCATGGTTTGTTTGTTTCATTATACAAGTGACAAATGTCTTGTTATGTTGAATAGGAATTGACTACAGCTGCATAAACATTAAAATACGTTAATTTTTAATCCACATGTAAATCTTCACAATATACAAAGCACATTTGCAAAATAAAACATTACAGTTCATTAAAAGAACATGCACTGAATTACATGGACAGTAAATCATGGGGGGGACAGATGAGCTGTGTAGGCTTGTGGAAACTGACTTATGTTTTACAGCCTCTTACTGCCTCCATAATCAGCGAGATAAGACCCTGATGATGGAGACAGTAAGCACCATAAGACTACATGGCAAAACCTCCTAGAAGTCAAGTCATCTTCAAATGAATAGCAATTGAAAACATATATTTTATACAAGGACTGTACCTAACCTATGATTCAGTTGTTTATTTTAATTGCAAGCCTGTGGATAAGTAAAGGCTACACTAATGTACCTCAGTTTAAATTAATATTGCATATGAGCATCATAATATGGTCAAAAAACTTAAAGAATGTTGTCTTGGATTATTCTTGTGCCTGTGAAGAAAATAATAATTGTTTCCTATTCAGGAGAGTAATCTAATTCAATCAATTATCACTTACCAACTGTAGCACTAAAATAAATTAATCTCTAAATTTTGCTTTTTGGACAGAAGAGTAGATTGTGTGAGATCATGGTAATATCACCTCCACTCTGGATGAGTTTACACTATCATGTTTCAGTTCCACGAAAATATGCAATGTCAATACATTGGTATGAAGAATTTGTATACATTTTTTTACAGAATTAAATGGGGCTTTTGTGATCTCATCTCACAACTCAAGAACCACTGGGGCTAATTTTGGTCACATTTTATGCTGAAAGTCCATGTTTGCTTACACTTTGCCTGTCTTATACTGTTTTTTAGAGAACATCATAAGTTAGAAGCCATAACATGAAAATCTAAAGGCAATAATAAAGTAAATGCATCAGAATACATAACCTAACTTATCAAGGTTCAATATCATCAAAACCAACAGACAGTTTGCACACCTATAGGCAGAAATGTTCCTTCAATAGTAGTCAAATAGAATGAGATACTGTTCTCTGTTCATAAGGAATACAAAATGTCTATGCTTTAAACTGTTAATTTGGTAAAAGTAGCTGTAAAAATTGTTATATAAATGAAACCTACATATTACAACTGTTATTCACACACAGTATGACACACACTCACTCACTATCAACCAGAGATGATGTCCCAAAAGAGATATTACTCTTCAAAGCACGCAACATAATGGAATATTACATAGCACACAGTAAAGGGATTAAGCAATTCTATAAAAAAATCTATAAATGCCTTACCATTCAGAAACAGCATTTAAAATGTTCAGTCACTTCCTTCTTATTTAACCATTGGTGAACTTGGTCAACAAAATCACACAAACTGGAACTTTACTTATCCAATTTATGAACAGTTACCTGGAGAAAGAAATAAAAGAAGAAAATAAGAAAGAAAGAAAAAAAAACAATTAAGGTAAGAAAGGTTATGGATATGAGAAAACATCCAGAAGCTCATGTTCACATAATACTGGAATTTAATATGCTCTTTGAACAACATACAATTTTGTTATCTGTTACCATGGAGTATGAAGTACTACTAAATTAAGATACTGGGAACTCTTCTTCTTCTTAAAAGATATAGATTCAAATTGATATGTTTACTTAAAAAAAGATCACATAATTTCATTCACCTAAAAATACTCAGATCAGAGAAGCATCTTACTTACAACTTGAACCATGTAATCAGTTTTACAATTATTACCAAATTAACTGAAGCTCACAAAGGGACCTATTATGAGCCACTTGAATTTATCCACCTATTCACACCCTGTTTGTACAAGATCAGTTTAATATTATCCTAAAATTACATAATTACAATGTCTCCCAACTTATTTCTTCTCTTCAGATTTTACAAGAAAATATTTTATGCATTTATGATTTTTCCCTTGTCCTGTCCATATTGTCTTCCTTATTTCACCACACTAATATTATTAGGTGAAGAGCAAAAAAATTATGAAG
>NW_019059594.1:492890-511920 GCF_000696155.1 Zootermopsis nevadensis | reverse complement strand
CACACCTCCCTACTGCAGTACAATGACAAACTGGTTGAAAACCAGTTAATCTCAACAGACTGTAAGGGCAGAAGTTATGTGTTAATCATAGTTCACATTTCACCATGTATTGTAATAGAGCTTATACACAAGTTTAATTTTACCTGCAGTCATCAGTCTTGCTTTCTCAACAACTTGTGTCAATAAGAAATAACAATTTATGGGTATACCTTTCAATATAAGGGCCACTTAGATACTTTTGAATGGTCTCTGTATGGTATAAAATCAAAACTGCTTGTATGGATTACACTTTTATGTCAGGTCATGCAACTAAAAGTGAAACTCGGAATCACACACCCACAGATACATAACATAAAAATGTAAACATAGATACTCCCCACATAACTTACTGTAGTAGGTAAACACAGCCTGATTTTCTTCGATATACTGTGTTTTATTCCATCCTCGCCAAAAACGTCTATATATAACTCATTTTCTCCTGCACACAATCTACAAATTAATTTCATATCAAAACCCTCCATCGTCAGCAAACACCGTTGTTTCAAATGGCGGTCTTGTGAAATCAGGGATACCAACCTACAAATATATAATAAGCAACGAATAAGGTTGTTTGCATGCGCACAATATTTTAGTGTTATACCAGTTGTGAATATATAACCTTCCTGCATGATTAGTTATAAAGAAAATCTTGCAGACTTAACTCAATATGTGATCATCTTATTTTGGGACCACTGTCTTACCGTCTATCCAACGCATACGTTTGTACTATTGATAGGATAATTTTTTTAATATTTGCCCATTATAGTGATCTCTAGGAAAATTTTAAAGAAAATAGGTAATCAACCGCTGAATACGTACTGAAAATAAGCCTATGATTGCAACATCTACATAACAATATTACACTTCTACTAATGAGCACTTTACTGCAGGCGAGCCATATTTATAATCCCAAATTGGCTCCGATGTACAGTTTAAAAATTGATGTACGATTGCAAATTGCATTGGCATCATTCTTGCGAGGACTGACACCATAGAGAAATATCATATACAAAGAACACATAAACAAAACCTTGCACTAAACGACAGCAACATTTACACGAACAATCCGATATTTAACATTCTACAGTCCATTGACCCAACCCCCTCAACAACTTTCACCCAATATATATAGCTACACACGATACCTACAACTCAGTTGCTGTCTGCCATTCAATAACAACGGACACGCACCTCACACACAACCCGGTATGTTATAATACTTTATATTTTGTGATTGTATTTCTTTTGCTTGTATTACGATATATTTGAGTAATTCCTTAAAATAATATAAAATTAGAGTAATATTATTCCATTTCCTATGTCGGTAGCCAGAATCACGATATGAAAATTAAAATTGATTTTGCAGATATAGGCACCCAGACGCGTCTCCAAAATTAAATGAAAGAAGCCTGGAGATGTAATAAAAACGGATAAAACATAAGCAATATAAGCAGAGCAACAGATACACCAGATTTTAATTTTAATTTTGATAGACCTGACGATGATAGAATTGTATATCGAAACATGTCGTCAATTTTAAAATGTAACAATTTTATGTGAAATTTTATATGATTTTAACAATAAGCTTGTGTAACGACGGAAAATAAAAGTACTGTATTGAGGAACACAAGCATGATGCAATTAAGATATAAGGTGTTATTTACACTTAAGCACTCGCTTTAGCGTGCTGCCATCTATTGGCAGTCCTACAAATTACATGTTTTGCCATGTAACAACTGGAGAATAGCAAAATAAATCTAATGGTTTGGAGTTTTGCCACTATGTCATCAAAATGAATACCAATTCTTATTTTGTTTTCAAAGTTGCATTTGTCAGTCAATTGGTTGCCCTGATGACGTCATATCCCTAGATATTCTTATCATCGATGTCTACCTATACTCGACAGACTCATTAAATTTGTTACAGACGTTACGTTGTTGGCTCTTAGTCAATAATCTTGCTTTCTAGATCCTTCAGTCGTTAATACCAACGTCATGGAATGTGAAAATCGTGACATGGGAAGGTGACTCTATTATGCATTACTTGAGAATGCCATTGGCCTTGGAAACATGGTCTGCCTTGGTGGGGTCATCTCCCGGGCATTTCACTGCGTACTTATTATTTATTATTCGAGAATGGAATAGCAGGTTTTCATTAAATGTCATCTATAAGTAATGAAATTGGAAGTAAATGTATTCTCGTACTTTTTAATTTCTTACAATCCGCAATCCCCCACCACCAAACGCCTTCATAGCGTATATTGGGAGAGCTTTGCTTTGCATTCACAATCTGTAATACCAAAGCGATGGATGCTTGAAGTCCTCAGATGAGAAGACGATCTACGATGACGTAGTGGCACATCGTACTGCGATGTTAAGCATCCAAGAATCAAATTGCATTTTACTTGCGTCAGTTGCTTACAAGAATAAAAACCAACGCACCAACTACATCAAAAAAAGACATTGATGGCAAAAGATTTGAGGCAGCAAGCTGCAAAGTATTGCCACTGGGATAGATGCTTCCTTCCAATCCTCTGATCGTTCTATTCTTTACAACCACAAACTTCAAACGCAAAAACATGTCAGGCCTACAGTTTTCTGTGACACCTATTGGTGCTGCCATTTATCGGTGACATTTCAAATACAGTTGCAGCTATCTGTCAATGGAGGTATGAAACTTACACTGCATTCTAGTCGTCCGCGGCGGTCAACAGCCGATCGTTGTGGCATCTATCACTGGTTATGTGCATTATCAACATGCCAGTGGTCGATAACAAATATCATGCACGTAAGCTGTTGTGTGCGAATTATAACCCTAATAATTAGTGTTCAAATGTTCATGACCGAAAAACCGAGAAACATGCATGCAAATATGACCCACAAAAGGCAAAATATGACATAATTTGTTATGAAAAAATATTTGCTATATATGCAAAATAAATACAGTCTAATTGTGATTAGAATCACTCAATTAGTGTTTAATTTCAGGTTAGAATGAAAATAGAAGCCCCAATAAAAATATGACATGTCATGAACATCCGAACCCTAGTGATAACATAAACTTTGCAAAGTGCTAGTTTGTAACTTCAAACTACACTCAATTACTCAGATATTACTCTCTCTTCAAATTTACTTAATACAGTCTCAAATTAAGAGCTTTATTTGAAAGTTTTAACTTTACATCTATAGGATGCAAGTGGTATTTTACTTTAAGAAGTGTTACATGGTGTAAGAGTTTCAGAATGACTAATGAAGTAAATGCAGTTAAATATAAATGCTACATCAGCATACCATCTGTTCACGGCTAGTAACTTGTATATGCAAATTGCCAAGTCTGAAATAAGAGTGTCCACATATTTTTCATAGAAGAGAAGAACAAAGGAAAGGTATGTACGTAACACGCTCTCCGCAGCAAGTAAATCATCTTGCTTGATCTGTAGAGCCTACACACCTATGGTTCTCTAAACCAACTTCCGTGCGGAAGTTTTTTCCACATGTTAAGCAACTGAAGAAACTCTGCTGAAGAAACTCTGACTGAAGTGAAGTTTCCTGTGATGAACAATTATGTTTTGTGGAAACGATTTGTCGCAGTACTGACAATGTCTCGTATTTTCTTCGGTGACATCATCAGCAGTAGGAGATCCCAAACTGACTGAACTACCTGCAGGGGGAATTCTTGTAACTGTGGCTCCTGTCATGGCGCCATTAACTGCACTGGTAGCAGCTGTTCCATTATCTTCTGAAGAGACACCCTCGGCTTGAACACTGCAAATAATAAAGTATGAATAAGATATTTCAATCTTATTAAGAGTAATGTTTTTAAAGAACTCCAAGAAAGGCATGATTAAAGATGGAAGAAACTAGCAACTACAACAGGGTAAAAAACTAATAACAGTGAAATAAAGTGTAAATGTCTCATCAACCTTAGATTGGAGAAAGCACAACAATGTGATGCATATACCAATGGATAACACAAAGTTAAATGTAGCCACAAATAATCCTCACAAATATGATATTTACTTCAGTTCCTGAAAACACAAGTCATCTGTTTTAAAAAAAAGGACCCTGTAATTTCTATCTCAGCTTTAAGACGGCACTTACTCTTTAAATCTCAATAACAACTCTCCTCTATGCCAAACATTCTGCAATTCACTGTTTAGACGCACATACAAAATACAACAAAAGAACATGAACACTACAATAAAATGAAAATACTCAACAAGCCTGTGTTTTGCCAACAAAATATTGCACACCACCATTAATTAAAAAGTAGTAACCTGTGTCAGCAAACAGCACGGACACACAGTAAGTCTTTGTTATCACAGCATGACAAAAAGGATGAGGAACTTGTACCAAGATGCATTAAAATAGAACAGCCACAAGATTTGTTAATTTGGCTTACAAGAGGAAGTCTGTAGGACATTCCCCATGAATACAATGTGCTCGGGTAGGCAAAAGATACATGACAAGACCTGTTAAAATGTGATTACCTTAGATTTGGTCAAAACGCTTTGTTATCACAGCATGACAAAAAGGAAGAGGAACTTGTACCAAGATGCATTAAAGTAGAACAGCCACAAGATTTGTTAATTTGGCTTACAAGTTAAAGTCTGTAGGACATTTCCCATGAATACAATGCGCTCTGGTAGGCAAAATATATGTGACAAGACCTGTTAAAATGTGGTCAAAAAATTTATGAGTTACGCATTTCCTCCAATTTACACTATTTTTCATCTTCCACGTTCAATTGTACATACAGAGTTCCTTGCACACTACATCATCAAGTAATTTACTAGTTGAAGGTTTTTGTTGTCATACCTTGAGGACAGATGCTGACTCCCCAAATCCACTACCTGCTGATTAACACCAACAGAAGAACTGTTTTGAATGGCATTAGAACTTTTAGCTGACGGTGTTGGAGCCACACATGCTATTTTTCTGGCTTCAACAGGTAATTGTAAGAGTGATGTTTGATCTTGCAACTGATTAGCCAGCCCATTCAATGTCACTGCCACATCTGACAATGAAACAGCAGATTCTATCTGGGGTCCTACACTAGGAAAAGTTCCTCCTGAACTTGTACGAATATTCACTACATGCTGGCCAACTGATGATGCTGTAAAATGCTGCTGTTCTGAAGCCGTTATACATACATTCCCAGTTACACAAATCTGACTGGATGCTGCTACATTATATTGTGACAAAGCTTCAGTTGATGGACCAAATTGGGAAACCTGTTCAGGGGTCTGTGTCCTTTCATCATCATCATCATCATCATCTAATGGCACAGATGGCAATGTGGAACCAATACCATTAGAATCATCAATACCGCATTCCAAATTCACGTTATCACATCTTTCATTTTCAAATCTTCTCACTTTTGGTCTTGGTTCAGATACACGTTCATTACTTCTCTTTTTACTAGATACATCTTTCAGTTTTCCTATAGTTTTGCCAAATTTCATGAAAGGTTTACTCCAACTCAGAGTAGGCTGCTGCTGCTGCTGCTGCTGTGCAATAACATTTGTCTGAAAAAATTATTAAAAACTTTGTCAAATTATGAGTTGTACGTATATAGCTGAAATACTCATGTAGCATCTATTGCAAGCACATGCACAGACACACACCATAAACAGCGGGGTAAAAAAGATTCAAAACTTCAGCACATATTTAGTCAGGATTGGCCTTACAAGCTGGGCTGTCACCCAAGTCAGACAGACTTCAGTATTTCACACAATATTATCAATACAGTTTCTTCAACTAATCAAAGCCCATGTGTGTTTAATTTTATGGTCTTTGTTCCATCCAAACTGGACATGTGACATACTGTACTGTAATAATGTGTTCAGAACAAAGCTTTCACTAGTCAGAGTTGTCAGATAACAATGATGAAAAACTATGTAATCATTCTAGACTCTAGGATAGTGAAATGTGACTAGAAGAGGTTTTCAGCTGTTTCACGTGATAACACCTTGCAAACGCTGTAACATCAAGCGTTCTTATGAAAACCTACATTTAGGTAATGTACTAACTACAGCTCCTGAGCAAATCAAGAAATGATATAGTTAACATTTGGTCAATTTTAAATGGCTATGAGCAACAGCTTGCTCTATTGCTCATGATGTGAAATTAATATCATGGGAAGCATAAGTTTCTTCTCCATCAAGTTAAACACCTTCATGTGATGCCTGGCGAAAACTCTGCAGAAGTTCCTCTATACCCGGCCTTTCAGTTTGGGGTAACACAAAAACATCCCCTTGTGAAGTTGCTGAAACGCTTGAATCTTCATTTGCTTCCATCAGCAGTTTTGTGCACTATGACCCAACACTTTTACAAATTAAGAGCCATGTGGAGAAAAAAAGATTAAGTGTAAATTTGCAAGGGAACAACATTACGTGCCCTTTTCAATGGACTGCCAATCTACAAATGCATTCGGATGGAGAATGACCTTCTTCCTGTGGAAAAAAGGCACAATAATCTGCATTTTGAAACTGGGAAGGACCCTCTCCTAGTCACAAGTTCCAAGCCTACATAATTACCCAGCTGTTTGTGTAAAATCTTAGAGCAAGTGGTTAACCACCAATTTACATGGACAATGGAACACGATGGCCACCTATCTAATTCCTAGTGTTAATTCAGATGTCAACACTCAAGAGTACATCACCTGGTCCAACTGCAGCATTTTACACTATATGTATATTACATTATATATAATGTCTAGGGTTCTAGGCAAAGTTTTCCTATCTCCACACAAAATAAATAAATAAATCAATCAATCAACTGTGGTAAAATAAAGATACAATAAGCATTTAAATAAAAAAATACTTTTCCCTCAAATATAAAGGGAGAATACTGCATAAGAAGTTATGCTTTGCCTAGAACCCAACATACAGAAGAAAAATTTGAGAAAAGTTCATGTGTAACAGATAAAACTTACATCATTTTGGACCTGATCAAGTGGAGTTTCAACAGGTAAATTTGCTGACTCAGTTTGTGTGAAATTCTTCAGCAGCCTCTTGATGGTATTCTCTGCACTCACACATCCTGAATACAATGCATAGCTAGTGTCTAACTTCTTCAGGCACCTCAAACATATCTGTTTAGGTAATGTATCATCTTCTCTAATCTGATAAAATAATTAACAAACCACTATCAATTCATGTTCCCAATCGACTTCTGCTGTCAGGCTACAGACAGATATATGCTTGTCTAAGCATATAAGTAATTAAAAAAGATAAAATCAGTATTTCCCTTAATTAAATAACAATAACAATAATTTATCCTTCAATCAATTTTATAGTAACGGACTAAAATTCTTTCTTACTGTCTGAGACTGCACAGATAAGGCTCTCTTCAAGCACCCAAACAGACATTTTCAAACAATACTTTCCAGGCTTCTCAAAAATGGCTCACTACATTTCAAAATATAAATAACAGTCTCATTAAGTTCTATTAAATATTAATGAAACTTTTTTGATTCCTGAATATTTAATCAAATAAACAAAAACAGACTATAATAATTCATTCCTGTCTTACATATTCATTATTCATTTACATATTCATGTGAATATATTAGCAATAACCTATGGGCAACCACCACCTCTACAATTTTCAAATACATATAAATATAATGTTATTAATTTTGGTATTTGGTTTTCATAGTCTAACACAGGCTTTCACAACAGGTAATATGAACAAGACACTCAAGACAGCTGTCTTCTGGGCTGTTGTGCCACGCAATCTGGTATAAGTTTACTGACAGTTCAGAGGTCTTTGCTGTTGCCATCATAAGGACTGCTGTGAAAATCTCAAATCCTACAAGATGCTCAAGCTTCCCATAAATAATTAATTTCATAACAACAATAAAATAGACATTTTCTTGCATTAAAACTGTCAGGCTGTTTACTTGTGAGTAAAGTAAAGTAAAGCTGTCCCACTATACGCCATGTAGGCGCTTGGGGGTAGAGGAGGTATACGTCCTACTCAATTTTGACGTCGGCACTAGATGGGGGTGATTGGTCAGCATCAAGCCCCAGCCGTGCTTTACCCCTGGGAAAAGACACCGGTACCCATTGGATAGGGGGCTGGGTGGGCCTGAGAGCCGGTCTGGACGCAGATGCTACAGGAAAAATCCTTTGCCTCCGACGGGGACCAAACGGCGGTCGCCCAGTCCACAGCCAGGCACTTTACTGGTTGAGCTATGCCGACTCTGTTTACTTGTGAGACTACAAAATATTATAATTACATAAATAAAATAAAATGAATATGATGGGTAAAAGTTGTAGCCTGTTTGCAGTCTACCCCCAGTAGTTAGATGGAAGCATCAAACCTCTCATAAAGCACAGTCCATGGCTATATTAAGTCCTGAAATGTAAAAAAATGCAAGGCACACCTCCCTACTGCAGTACAATGACAAACTGGTTGAAAACCAGTTAATCTCAACAGACTGTAAGGGCAGAAGTTATGTGTTAATCATAGTTCACATTTCACCATGTATTGTAATAGAGCTTATACACAAGTTTAATTTTACCTGCAGTCATCAGTCTTGCTTTCTCAACAACTTGCGTCAATAACAAATAACAATTTATGGGTATACCTTTCAATATAAGGGCCACTTAGATACTTTTGAATGGTCTCTGTATGGTATAAAATCAAAACTGCTTGTATGGATTACACTTTTATGTCAGGTCATGCAACTAAAAATGAAACTCGGAATCACACACACAATTACATAACATAAAACTTACTCTCTACATAACTTACTGTAATAGGTAAACACAGCCTGATTTTCTTCGATATACTGTGTTTTATTCCATCCTCGCCAAAAACGTCTATATATAACTCATTTTCTCCTGCACACAATCTACAAATTAATTTCATATCAAAACCCTCCATCATCAGCAAACACCGTTGTCTAAAATGGCGGTCTTGTGAAATCAGGGACACCAACCTACAAATATATATAATAAGCAACGAATAAGGTCGTTTGCATGCGCACAATATTTTAGTGCTATATCAATTGTGAATATATAACCTTCCTGCATGATTAGTTAGAAAGAAAATCTTGCAGACATAACTCAATATGTGATCATCTTATTTTGGGACGACTGTCTTACCGTCTATCCAAGGCATACGTTAGTTCTATTGATAGGATAATTATTTTAATATTTGCCCATTATAGTGGTCTCTAGGAAAATTTTAAAGCAAATAGCAATCAACCGCTGTATACGTACTGAAAATAAGCCTATGATTGCAACATCTACATAGCAATATTATACTTCTATTAATGAGCACTTTACCACCAACCAACCACCCACCCAATCAAAAAGCTAACTAAGGGCGGAGTTCTGCGGAAGCGGAAGCATCGTCCCTTCCTAGGTGACACCATTCCTGCGCACGAGGCGCATTGCTGGAAATGGTACACGATCTTAAACTAAAAACGGAAATTTTGCTAGCGCTAACAGGGTTCCGTCGTGGCGGGAGCCTCGACCATTCAAACTGGGATCTGTTGCTGCTGATGTACGGTTATCCCGTCAGGCAAGTTGTTCAAAGAATTTGGTTGGTTGGATCTCTGGGGTGCCTCCAGAGTTGCCGGACGAAGGGGTTCCCCACACCAGCTAAC
Source organism: Zootermopsis nevadensis (assembly GCF_000696155.1). The sequence goes on along the minus strand of NW_019059594.1, from coordinate 502,260 downwards.
TTCGAGTCAAATCTCTCAGTCAGTGTTCTGATGTGGTCGGCAAAGAATGGGATCCCCAAATCCTCGTGTATTTGCCTGTTACTAACGTACCAAGGCGCGTTAGTAGCGATGCGAAGGCATCTTAACTAACCTAAGGATTCGCTGTAAATGCCTGAGAAATGTAGTTACAAGAAAGAATTTTATCCTCAAAATGTAACCAAAATATGCATTAAACTACAAATATGACCGAAAACATCAAAATGACCTAAATATGCATTTATATGCAAAATAAATACAGTCTAATTGTGATAAGAATAAACCAATTTGTGTTCAATTTCAGTTTAGAATGAAAATAGAAGCCCCAACAAAAATATGACATGTCATGAACATCCAAACCCTAGTCATTATATAATTCCTTCTTTTTGTTACTTTACCGTCTTTGAATCCAAATGTTCTCCTCAGCACTTGTTTATCAAAAACACCCAATTTAACTTTTTTCCTTAGTGATATAAAACAAATAAAGGTACAGTTTTGTATATTTTAATCTTTAGGTTTTTATGCAGGACACAGAAAGATAATGGAAGTTTCTTTCTGATCACAGGTCTAAATGTGTTAAAAACATGTCTTTGTAAGAAATAAATTTGTAAAGTTTACCACATTTCATCACATAATTAATGCATACTCATTTTTTATGTAAAATTGAAACCATGATGTTTCGGAAACTGGCTGTTTCCGTCTTCAGGCAAGAGGAGACTAGCTCTATCTGACAGTCCCAACCGAGTAGGTATCTCTCACCTGAAGACACAACCAAAGCAAGTTTCCAAAACGACACGGTTTCTTCTTGTAAACAAGGATGGGAAAAGGTCCAGACAGCAAATAATTTTAAGTGTACTCCACCATCATCAGAACCCTTTAGAACTGAATTACCTACATGAGTAGTTTAAAAGGAAAACATTTGGTTATGTTCTGTTAACACTTAACACTCTTTAAGGTCTACCCTTTTTTGGTTTTTTATTCTTTTAAAGAAAATATCTTAGTGACAGATCAAGTGTCCAGTATCTTCCAAGACAATCTTCATAAGATCTTACGTAAATCACAAACCAGAGTTACTTCATCCCAAAACAATGAATAGCTGAGGATAATGTGATGAAATACAGTATTTATAATTTTGATTAAAATATAAGAAAATGATGGAGTATGATGCAAGTAGCTATGCAATCATTTAATTCCACTCGCTAATGTGACATGGAACTGCAATACACAGACACATACATTAATGTCAGGTTGTAGTTAAGATGAGTATTGTTTGCCTTTCACCACAAGCTTTTAAAGGATTGTACAGCCTTCAACAAAAAATTGTGGAACACACCTCCACCAACATACATTCACATCTGTACATAATATCTAAACACACCCATTCTTTTAGTACAATTAAATAAAACAGGAGACAGATGAGATGAAGAACAAGTTCATTATACCAAAGAAATGGAATTATTATTTGAATGAATTTATATCATTCTACCACTTTTCCCATAACATTAATTCTCATACAGCAAGAATTCCAACTATGGCATATATTAACATTTTAAAAAATATATCATAGTTCCAATAAGATATAAAATCAGTTTAACTCTAATTAAGATAACAAATTAAAGAAATACTCATTATTCTTAAACTAAAACAGCTGCTACAACACTTACTTCTTGAAATAATAAAGATTTTTCCAAATTGTAATTGTAAAGCACATATTTCAGATTCTGATTACTCACTTTCCAATAAGCGTGAAAGACGAAGCTGCCTGGAATTTGTATTTAAAATTATTGAAAATAACCATTAATGTTTCAGGGGTACAGAAAATTCTGAATTCCCGGTGTTTGAAGAGCAAGAAGCTTTGATTTTGGAGATAAACGGCACAAAATGTTTAAAATTATCAAACATCTTGGCAAACAATGCAGTTGCCATCTTTAGGGCAAATGTGTGTGTAAGGATGTAAAATGAAATTTTTGCCAAAACGCCAGAAAACTTTCAACATTTGATGCAGATATGTCCAATAAGCCAAAGATACACAATGAACCAAAGCTGTGAAAACCTAAGAACAAGAAATCACAGGTAGCTGTAGTGGGAAGTTTCAGGTTTTTTTAAATTTTACTTTTGCGTAGAAAGGGGCTAGAAGCAAAATTCAAAACCAACTTTCTGTCAGTGTGTGCAGAAAAACATTTACTAAAATATAAGTACTGTACATTTTGATTTATATATACCGTATTTAAATCAGTTTAGAAATCTACAGCTTGTTTTGGAGATATATACTTTAATGATTAAAACATAGCACAACAGAACTGGCAATGTATTTTCTTTAAAGAACTCACTACAGTATTTTAGCACAAACAGTTTCGTATATGAAAGACGTTTTCTCCATAATAATGCCATTACTAGTTAAATTCCCAAGCCAAATTTTGGCCACCAGCCTGGTAATAGGGAGCATTTAAAGACCTATTCTCATATAATAAAGGTTAAAACATAACATGTCTGATGAAGAATTCTGGTTTTAAAATACAATGTAAGTTTAATAATCATATCAGTTACAAGCCAAATTTGTTTCAGAATCATTAAAATGTATTACTACATCTGTTACTGTTGAAACCCAAGACTCTTGAGACCTGTGTGGAGAAATGCTCGATTATTGTTATTATTGAGTAGAAGCTCGTCATTTCATCTCTCGTATCTCCAAATCATTTTCTTCTAAATGAAGCTCGCAGCTTCAGATATATATATAATAATATCAAATATCTGCTGCCGATGTAAATTTCATATTCAAAGCAATTAACTAAATTCACACACATACACTCACACACATCATTCAAATGGACTGTCCTGATCATTGCATTAAACTGCAGCAACAGGGCCAGATTCACATGGGACAAATTAATTTGTGCCATATTATTATGCTCAGTTAAAACCATACTTGCACCACCTCATTAACAAATCATGTACCTGAAGTATAAAACATTGATATGATACAATTATTCAAGCTTTAACATGATAACTTTACAGAGATTCAACTTAAAAAACTGTAGGTAAACTTTTTTGTTTCTCTTTTTCAATATATTTTACAAGTTCATCTATTACAAGGCAACATCTGCATATAACAACAGAAACCATCACAGCAAACACTTAGCAGGTTTTAAGAACTAAAAGTGATGGAGAGTCTCTGCTATGTCATGACAATTTACATCACATGGACAGAACAGCTGTCAGCTACAGGTAACACTGACCACCACTAACCAGTAAAATATACAAATTGCCTTGTAATGGGGAACAACATTAAGATGATCAATACATTCCATCTTCATTTTAAATTATCTACTATAAAATAAATTCTTTGAGAGAATATTACACACTATATACACATATTTTCACAACCATTATGTCTTATTCACTTAAAAATATCATAAATTTCATTCTTCTAATATACTGGATGGTTCTAATAGTTACCCTATGCCTTCTGTTTCTGAAGAATAGTGCATGTAACATGAGAAGTCTGTTTTGTTACGCTGATGATAAACCAGTAACTTGTGTTTCTGTTATAATTCACTTTATAGTACAGCAACATGAAACCTACATGCACAAGAGGAACAGATAAATAATATTCTTGGTATTATTAGTGCTTAACTTTTACAAGAACAGGGAATGCTATCCTGAAATTATTTTAAAAATAACTACACTGTTGGAAAGAGAGACCACTGTTATTGCACAGTGTTTCGTAATATTCCTGCAAAACACAAACCTAACCTTCATGAAAACAAGAATGCAAATAATCCCAAGCATAATCTCAACACAACAGTCACCTCCTAAATTTGTACATTTCATTGCTCAGTTACTGCATTTATCTGAACCTATGACAAGAAATCTTCCTACATTATCATCTATGAAACTGATAAATGTTTTAAATTCACACACTAGAATATCCAGCTAAGGTCAAAGGTTTTAGTACAATACAGATTTGCCACAGAATGATCCACTTTAGTGCAAGAATCCAAGGTCTAATTGCCATGAGCAAGTTAGCACAGGCTGGTGGCAAGTATTATTCTAGGTGTATTACATCTTATACACAGAACACATATCAGGGTGGATGAGGTGAGTATTCTATGAAGTGGCTAGTAGATTTTAAGTTGTATTTCTACAGCACTGGAAGTATCTGTGAAGGAGGGTGAGAATGAATACAAAATAAAGCAGAATGAATGAAAAACTCTGAAGCTGTGAAGAGTTTTAACTGTTACTATGCACACATTTAAACATTTTATTTTAGCAGATAATTTCAAATTCTTGTTTTAGATTCAGATAAGCACAGTATATTGTAACAAGTTTATAATGTGGTACATTTTATATACATAAATTATCTGCTTTTTAGCACCTTATAAAAGACTGGGATGCTACAGCACAGCTAGTTTGGTAGAACATGAGCTATGACCGTAATCTGATCAGCACTCACCCACCAACCTAATTGTACAAGTGGTTTAAATTAGTTATGCAGTGCTACACTACCAAAGCCTTAAAAAAATCAGATCAATTAATAAACACAATTTTTTTCTTCCTCCATGAACCATGTGTGCACTTTAAATCTGTATACTCCTCAGTACAAATAAAAATATAAAATATCAGTACAGGATACTGGATGCTATTACTCACCATCCAAGCAGATGACAAGCGTATTCCTGTTGCAAAACAAGACATGCGAGGTGATGGGATTAAGAGCAGCTTCCATATAATATAACAGACTGTTCTCAATACAGTCCCTGGACAAAATTCACAATCACAGGAAAACACTTATGTACAGAACTAAAAGATTCCCCACAATATTAAAAGTAGCTAGGGTAAAAAAATATCAGTGACATTATTATTGGATTCCAATAGAATAGAGTACTTAAGCTTGGTAGAATATATCCCACCAACTACATTCGTTTCTTGAATGTTATGTTTGGATCACATATTTGCATGAAGGTGCAAAACTCACCTTCCATGTTAATCAACTATTCACGTATTAAAAAAACGTTCCACATTGTGCGAGAATGACAAGAGTCAAGGACACTGTCCTCAAATACTATCACTGCTGTGAGAATGCTCCATTTACAGCTTACAGAAGAAGATATTTAAAAGCAGAGCAAATTCTTAGACATACTATGATGGGGCATGGCTGCTCCTACGCCTCAGGAAAGCCCTTCCATTCAAAGGATAAACCCTAGCTAGGAGAATCAGAGAGGATGCAAGTGCCAGACGGACTGGAGCTTCTCTGCCACCAGGAAGACGCACAAACACCGTACCAACTGCAGCAACCCCATCATCTGTGGGTTCCACAGCAACAGGTCGGATGTCACCTACAGACTGCTGTTTACGCTGCTTCTTCCTGTGTGGAGACTGAGATGTGCTGGCAGTGGAAGATAGGGAGCCAGACGGATCATCAGAATCACGAGAAAAATCCAGCAATAGTGTCACTGTGGCAAATGGACGTTTGGCCATGTGAAGCATCTCCACGACATGGAGATGCCTTGCATGACGCACATCTGCTGCCTGTTTGGCTTTCCATGCCACAACACATGCAGCCAGAAACAAGAAAAAGCAAGAGAAGAAGACAGAGAAGAATACAAAAAGGTCAATGTGAAGTTGATCCTGTCGGAAAAATATTATCCCATAACTAGGACGAGATGAAGTATCTCCATTTTGTGGGGTTGGTAACACTGCTGTTAGAGCAAGGTAGAATTTTGTGGAGCCCAAGTCATGGCGATCTTGTGGGAGAGTCAACACAAGACGGTTCTTCAGGTTTCGCACTATCAAGAAAGTATTTTTTTGGGTGATGGTCACAAACGTTGTGAGACCATGGGCTTCTCGATCCTTCACCATATATACATTTGGCTTCATATAATCAGCACTGGTGGTTCGGGTTGTGGAACCATTGGCAGCAAAATCATCACTCCCAGCACTGACTTCTACAACACTGAGCCTTCTGTGTGAGCCACCTGACATGTCTTTATACTCTTCTTCTCGCCAATGGAATTTGGGGTCTATCTCCACCTGTAATAAAACACTTGGTGCAACAAACTCTGGAACGTACAAAATGAAACAAAATAAGAGTGAAATTAAACTCGGAATACTAACCGTATGAGCTCCAGTACTAGAGTTTACATTAACAACAAAGGTATCATCAGACGGACTCATGTACAAGTCCAGGGCTCCCTGAGTCACATCCACAATAACACGGATATCCACATTCATGAACCGAGGCTGCACAACGAAGAACACAGTTTGTCCAGGATGCAAAGGCTTTGGTTTCATTTTACATTCCTCTGTTGGAAAATAACAGGAAGTTAATTTTGCAATCATAACATATCAAAAAGTTATCAATGGGTCTCATAATTTTAAACTCTACTACCACATCTTCAAATTCATGTATCAAAAAACATATATACTGATGTCCTATTGGAATATTCTTTGCTAGAAAGTATAGCAAGATTCTGTTGTATACAGTATAAGTTATGATTCTAATATGCATGTTCATCATTTTACCCAGTTCTTTGGCATCAAAGCAGAACTTGCTGTCAAACGACATCTGGCGATAGCACTGATGACCATCAGTGGGATTGCCCATGTAAAAGTCACGGCACTTAGAACACTGAGACTTCCAGCATTGGTTTGCATTCTTGTTATTGTTACAAGTGGCATCACTCTCTGTATTATTCTGGCAGTTACACTTTTCTCCTGTCACTGGGTCACATTGATCCCCATGTCCATGGCATTCACACCTGTCACACACCATCAGAAATATATATGTATGCCACACATAACAAACATGCAACTTAGCGACAAAAAATTTAAGAGACTCTTGTGCAAAAGTCAACCCACAGGTGCAGAAATGACTTGAGGGAGTAAAAAAAGAAGCTAAAACTACCTGTAAAAGGAAATAAAATACCCTTACTCCAAGACAGCCATGTCCAGGGTCATAGACATCTTAGGATTAAGAGTATGATGCACTGTTTGGCCGCATACCACATGAGGCAGTGACAGATGAGTATGGAGCAATTAGTAGGGGTAAACAGAAGAATTCAGACAAAAACCCACTCCAGTGCCACTTCACCTACGATGAATCTCATTTTAAGTCACCTGTAACTGAACCTGGGTCTCTACTGTGAGAAATCAGTATCTGGCTGTCTGAGATATGACACAGCCAAACTTACAACTGCAAAATCCTACTTCATTATAAGTTGAGACGGAAATGGAAGAAAGTAATTATTGTTAATGTTATGTTAAAGTACTACTGACTGATGAGACAGTGACAACCCACAGTCAGAACAGCTGGTCATTATTCAAAACAGTTAGTTATCTACCAAATGCAATCTGTGAAGCTCATTGCATGGTAGCTGTACATTGCAAATTATAACCATCTAAATACATTATATCTTCACAGAACCTTGAACATTCTGTTATGAGATGATCCTTGGTGTAGAAAAGTTTCTCAGACATACATTCCAGTTCTTGTTCTGGTGTTAACTTTCAAAGGTGTTACACTTGTAATCCAAATCTCACTTCTATATTAGTAATGTTTCCATTACAGAGAAAGCAAAGAGACTCATGTTATAAAGAGAGGGACTATCCATGATAAAATTGGAAAGAAAGACCATAACTAATTTTAAGCTTTCATGGTTTCATTTTTAATGATGATACTACTTTTCAGTGAAGGTAAGCTGTATTGCTGGTGTTTCAAAGGAACACACTGCTTTCATCATCAGGGCTGATAATGGCCAATTTATACATAATGCAAATGCCCACACACAGGATCAACATTAAGAAGGAAAGGTCAGTATCTATGTCAAGGTACTGTTCGTGACTGTAATCTTGAGACTTGCAAGGAATGCGGAAAGTCCGAAGTGTTACCCGGTGTCCTACGTGAGCGATTAAGTGCGAGCGGTGCGATTTGCGTGGGTGAAGCGGAAATATCAAACTGGCTGTTTGTATGGCGCTGTCCTAGGTTACAGCGAATCAGTCAAGAGAGTAAAGCGGCCGGATTCCGAGATCAAATATTTTGATATTTTCGCGCAGGTCGCTGCGCTGGCCAGTTAGGCGCATGCGCAGATAAGCTCTGACCGTGCAGTACACTGAAGTTGCATGCGCAGGAAGGCCGTGTGTTTCTCTCACGCAGGACACAACAAGCGATTCCCTTATGTCATATGACACCCCATGCTGCTTATCCAGCTCGCACAGCTCGCTTCTTATCGCTTACCTAGGGCATTGCCTTAAAGGCTGGGCATAGCAGACACTGTCTTTCCTCCTTCACCCCACTTCCTCACCCCGCAAGTCTCAAGATTACAGTCGCGAACAGTACTGTTCACAAGAGTTAGGTAAAGACAAGGTGACTGTAAAGTCACACAACCCATTCCTGACACATATTCTTTGTCAAAAAATAAATTACACTTAAATCAGAAAACAAAATAATGTTATATTAAGTCCTTGAATTTATGTTTCATGCAAGCTGGTGAAGAGTTCCTGTGTCACAGGAGCAATTCATCAGACAGGACACTGTTGATTTGTTTGGTGCAGGAGAGTCGGGAAATGTATCCCTAAACTCATTCCAGCAAGTTAAGTAAGAAATACAGGTCAGGCAGTGTTCAACAATGAGTACTTGCTGCACTTGTGTGTGTGTGTGTGTGTGGGGGGGGATATCCTTGCATTTCAACTGCTGAAAGACAACTGACGGAGTGGTGTGAACAGGTTACGATATGATATCACCTGTGTTGGATCTTGTATAGCCACTGCAATATTGTGTGTTCATTAATCCAACTGAACTGTATTGAATTGCAGCCATCAATAAAATCTAAAAATGGGATTCATGACTTTTCAATCACCGTGACACAGGCAACCCAGTTGGCAAACAAGGTCGTTCCCCCTACTCCTGAATGCAGAACACTGGTCTTTGTACAAAGATATTCCTCACTTGTGTTTGTTCCTTTCCATTGCTCCACTGTTTGTAGTACTGACAATGATTGTTATTATTTTATAATTGTTCTAGTGTAATAAAATATTATCCATAAAGTTTACATCAAATCAGAACAAGCAAAATGTTTTTCAGTCTGCTAATAATAGAGTGTGTGACTTTCTAGGCTGCACACATACAATGTTCATTCTGTGTATCCAAAAGTTAGTCAGACTGACTATAGGATGTGGAATAAGTCATAAAGTACATAACATACAGATGAGTATAATTTGAAATATTAATTAGGTTTCAGAAACAGAATGTAACAGGCATTTACTTAACTCTTGCAGACTACTATCCCATCATTTACCTAGGACAAAAGAAAACCACAAACAAGAAAAAGATCTATCAGAACAGCTAATCTTCAGGCAG
>NW_019059594.1:471157-492843 GCF_000696155.1 Zootermopsis nevadensis | reverse complement strand
AACAACTACACTGTGACAGGATATAATATAACAATATATTTATAAAGAATGCTACCTCAGTACATAAAATATAACAAAGTTTCCTGAATTTCATTGTATAAAGATATACGTTGTGGACAGTGAATATAAAATGCCTCATAATGGATCACTTTTAGCAATGTAATCATGCAGAACATAAAAAAATACTTAGACATACGGACGGCATGGAGCACGATGGTCCTCAGAGCCACGGAAGTTGCCCGCAATGCATTCTTCACATTTATCACCAGCAGTGAAGCTGCCACAGGCAATACAATGAGCATCCCTTGTTGGTCCCTCTTGAATCAGTTTCTCAAGTTCGTCAATTGAAAGAACTGCCAATGTGTCATCTGTTCCTTCTAACAGGAACTGCAAAACATACACTAAAAAATACTGGAATTTTGTGCAGTACATTCATTTGATGTGTAATCTGAACATTTTTGTTTCATAGAGAACTGAAAATATGTTACACTCAGTCAAGCAACAAATTCCAAGATCTGTCTTTACCTAAAAAAATTCTACCATGCAAGAACTATGTCGCAAAAGTCGATAGTTCAAGAAATTCCTGCTTTCACAGAAACCAAAGGTTCATTACCACTTTACAAGAGCATTTCCATTGGACAATAACTTAATCAAGTTGAATACAAAGTAGAATTTGAGGTTTCCACAGTGGTGAGCCCGAAGATGACAGTCTTCTGGGTTGTAGTCCACACAGTATGACAGAAATTTACCAGTGTTTCAGAGGTCCTTGCTACCTCCATCACCAGGGTAATGATCCCTTTAAATTATTTTTACACCTGTGTCTAATATAACATGCAAGTGATTTTAAGACTAAATTTTGTGTACAAAAAAGAGGCTAGTGTTATAAACTGTGATTACAGTGGAAAAAGTGGTCTAATACAGAAAATTCTCATTCTCATCTAGATTCTCAAAATTTTTCCAAATCATTGTCCTTGTCTCATCTCAAATGGAGACAGGCAGTTTTCGCACATGTCTAGTCTGCAGATATTGACCAATGTTACAGAGGATCTTATTGCCTCCATCTTGATGATGGAAGCAGTAAGCTCCTCTGAAACACTGTTAATGTCTACCAGACTACATAATGCAAACACCCCAGAAGGCAGACATCTTCAATAATGAAGTTGTTTATAAAAATAATATTCACATTACTTCACTTACATTAAAAAATCACAAAACTGAATTCTGATTATATGATTTTTTGGCACCCTACTCAGAAAAAAATTCATAAGGCAAGCAGTTCAGGCAATGTCACTTGCTTACCGGCAGAGATGAAGCAGTGCTATTGATACAGATAGGTGTATGACCATTACAGTAGTCAAGGCAGGATACACATTGACCATTGTTAGTGGGATCTCCCACATACAGTGGTAGGCATTTTTCACACTGAGGACCCTGAAATCACAAAAAAAAAAATTTCAAATCCTTATCAAAGTTAAAAATTCAATGCTGCTCCTGTGTGCATGTTAATAACATTAGAAACTGAAAACATTTATTGAACACCCCAATATTACCCTGCTTTCTACTGACAATTCATATATAAAAACAACCAGCTGTAGAACTATGAATTCACCAGAACAACTTCTTTTATTATGAATTACTCAGGCCATTATATATTAGAATATAACAGTAAGGAAATGAAAATTATGTTATGGAACTACTTTGGTTCAAAAACTGAAATTCTTATTCTTATTTCCCACAAGATTTATAAGTGTGTAATTCAATATCTTAATCAAACATTATATTTCAAAATTAACCACATAATTTTATGCAGTAATGGGGAGAGAAACTTTATTAATGGGGTTGTAAAATTAGAGAAGCATTTAAATATGCAAAAAGTCAAAGTTTGAATAGAAAGCAGATGTAAGACAACCTTCACTATGGTATTAATCTATTTCCTTAACCTAACTGCAATGGCAAGTGTGACGGACAAAATACATCTGCATGAAAAACAAGGTGAGTTTTCTAGAGAATGCAACTGCAAAGTTAACACGTGTGTTATGAATCAGCCATCACTCTAATAGCTCAACGTCTTGAATATAAATTATCAGTTTTAACACCCTTGAAGCTAAAGCTCATCTAAATATTTAAAGATTCAATTCCTCTGGCAAAGAAAACAACACTTCTCGATGACAAAGAACATTTGGTTAACGTCAAATAGGGAAATAAATGCTGTTTCTTCATAGAATTATATGAAATACATAAATATACTTGTGAGCAAAATTCAGTGTTATTGACTATTAAAGCAGGTGGTACATGTAGTTACCACTAGGCTTTAAATGTTAGAAGGTTAATACAACATATTTTCATACACACAAATATAATATCCAAGGTGTCAAAATGCTAAAAATCAAGTAAACGGTGACTAACACATGTATTATAACACAGTATGTTTAACAAACAGCAAAGCAATTTGCATAACTTCACAGCAGTATACCAAAATCTCATTAGTAAAATGAAACCCGCATAAATAGCATCAATGAAAGGAATCTAACCATTGTGTAGTTATGACACTCCAAACACTGATCCAGTTTGTCTGGACCAGCACAGTCAGCATGGTTGTTACATTGGCACTGAATGCTACAGTTTGCTCCCACATAACTAAAGTCACAGCGGCAAACATCAGGCTCCACACAAACACCACGCACACACCCCTGTGTACACACCGGCACACACGCAGACCTATAAATAGGCAGAATATTAACATATTTACAACATATTTAATCTACCATAATGACTGATTTTTTTTCAAACAATAGGAACAACAGGTTTCCCATGTGTTCACACATTTTTAAAGGCAGATTATATTATGAACATTAAGGTATAAAGTAATAACTTCTTCTCCTTCATACATGAGAGTAAAAATCCTGTTACATCTCCAATTATTCTCTATATCTTTTCTTGGTTGCCACAATTCTCTTCTCACAAGGTTATATTCATTTACAAATTTCATATTTCTGTTATTCCAAATCCATTTTATATATGCATACCATTTTCTCTGTTCTTAAACCATTTCATTTACATTTTTAACTTTTAGCAGAGTTATAATATCATCATTCATCTTATCAGCTATCCTAAAGCCACCCAGTGCTCTTAGAAACTTAACTTCTGCTGTTGTCTTCTGAGTTGTAACATTGTGTGAAACTGGGAGGTAAATACCTCATGAAGATGGAGAAGTTATGTACCTAAAAAACAATGGCATCTACCTACAAGCCCATGCAGGATTTCAACCTAGAAGGCCAACATGCAATGTATGTCCAGCACATCATATTTCTTAATGGATGTAGAACTTTTAAAAGTTTTTATAAAAAACCGTACAGGTTTGTTATGTTACAAAATTGCTGTCTTCTGGGTTGTTGCGCCACGTAGTTTGGTAGATGTCCACCAACGTTTCAGAGGCCACACTGCCTCTGTCATCAGGGTGATGAATCTTACATTTGTTATATTAACTTCTAAATCACAACTTGCTACATAACACACTGCCTATCTTGACAGTCCACACCATGTGAAGAGATAAATGCTGAATAACTTAAATTCTCCATTAACTTGGGATAGTGGTAGTAAGGGAATGGAAATTCAATTCATTGCCAGATATCAACTGCTTGCAGAGAATGATGAACATTAACTTGGAAGCGCAAGATCAACAAACAGTAAGAGTAAAACTGAATAAAAAGTAAAAAATAAAGGCAATTTATTAAGCATGATTGGTCATGAGTGGGACTAGGGGGTAGTTCCAGAGGAGAAAAGAATTTCAGGTTAACTTCAAGCATTAGTCAACATGTGTGGCACACATACATTTTTGATGGAAATATAGTTACCATACAATATATAAATAATTTTAAGTGAACAATTAAAGAAATACAATGTCTACACTCCTGCGGAAGTAAAACATTGACGTAAACAAAAAGAAAGGCTGATATAACATATTTCAGTTATGCAATACAGCAAAGTCCTGATTATCTAACCTAAATGAGACCACACAGAATACATTAATTGAAAATGTCAAATAATACAAAAGACTAACGAAAAATATGAGGGTAAACATCAACTCACTTTATGATATTACTAAATTACTAAGAAAATATGATATGGCATCAAATGAAAAACAAGTATTAAACATAACGTATTATTTCTGGTCTTGGCTGGCCTTAGACAGGATAGGCGAAGGAAGAAGTCTACGGAAAAATCTTACGAGAAGAAGAGATAGGATGGTGGGACACATTCTGAGGCACCCAGGATTGGTTAATTTGGTAATGGAAGGAACAGTTGAAGGGAAGAATTGTAGGGGGAGACAAAGATTGGAATATGTGACACAGATTTTTGAGGATGTGGGCTGCAAAAATTATATGGAAATTAAGAGATTTGCGCAAGATAGGCGAAAATGGAGGACCGCATCAAACTAGTCAAAAGACTGATGACAGACAAACAAACAAACATCATTTCTTTAAGAAATTAGCAATGGGTATTTGCTTCTGAACCCCTTACTTTTCTTTGCAGCAAGATCACACCAGTGCCTGAACAGGATGTCTGTAGCAACCGAGTACATAAAATGTATAAGGTACATGGTAGAATACGTGATTCATTCCAATACATACTGACTAGCCTGTTGCTAAAATAATGCATTTGGACATGGCACACTGGATAAAACAGAATGTCAGATAACCGAAGGTCAGATAATTGGAACTCTACTCTATCATTTGCTCAAGAAAAGAATAATTAACTATTTAATGGGGAAAATCTAATTATTCTGAGTCTGCTATTATACACCAATTTGTTCGTAGATATTGATCCAATCTATTTTTAAGATAATTTTCTTATATATGGAAAAACAAAGATGAATATTTTACTTACTTCTCAGATTTATAGCCCTGGCCACAGACACACTTAAATCCATTTAGAAGATCCACACACTGCTCAGATTTGTTATCACAGGTATGATGATTGTTGACACACTCATTTTCTGGTGGGCATTGCACATAATGCCATGAAAATGTGGGAAAAGCTACATTTGAATCCCTACGGCTTGCAGCATTCCAACTTGAGTTATTTACAGATGTATTACCTGAAGAAATAAGGTAGCATGAGCTTCCACTTTACTGAAGTTACCATTATTTCACCAACTTTAAAAATAAAGCTACATCAATATACTATCCAGCACAAGTTAATCAACAGAGAACAGATAAGGATGAAAAACATGTTCTGATTTGGCATATACATAATTTAAAACTGTATTCTTTGCAATTTTCCTTCTCACAGGTCTGGTTGTTAACTTAATGTCAACAGAAAACTACACATACAACAGTGCATAGAGACATAAATTATTTTATTTTACAAAATACTGACCACATGGAAAAAAGTTTTAAACAAACGTTTGTGCAATGAATGCATAAAGACGGTGAAACTGAAATGTTGGCCCTCACTACATGCATAAGAAAATGCAGACAAGACATGCAAGAGTGAATCTGTCACTCATTCCTCAAAGACGCAGATTTTTCAAGACTGTAAGTTTCTTAACCAGGTAATGAGAGAAAACAGACAGTTTGGCAAACCTGTTGCAGCCATCTCCTGGAAGTAGAGAGCATCACATGTTGAGTGTGCTGGGCCATTAGAAGGGCTGTCAAGGGATCCCTCTGTGCACACTCCTTGTCCTGTATTGTTTTCCACATCAAGGGAACACCAACTGGCACACAAACACAGAAAGTAATAAAGTGTTCCACAGAACATAGAAGACTTTACCATCACTATGGACAAAATATGTAATCTTTCTAAGTATTTAACAATCCAGTTTTCATGTAATGGTAATGGGGGTGCTACAGGTGTTCTGGTAATTCTACAGAGAGAACGAGATAGAAACAGATCTGGGAAACTTAAGTTATTACAATTTATTATAATCAACACTTACTCAATAATTTATTTCTTGTTTAGCATACACACTTCATCTTGTAGGCCATCACCAGTGTATTGAAAGTCAGCCTTCACTGCACTAACTTGTACATTTATGTAAATGTAAGCTGCGTGCAAATAAAAGTCCATCTGACTTTTAAGAAGAAAGTAAAATCTAATTTATAAGCTGCATTAAAGCTTTTCAATTAATTTTCCCTCAAGTACCAGATTAAAGTTTCTAAATTGAAAAAACAATGGTTGTGGTTATTTCATGAGGACCAATTGCACTACATGTACTGTGACATACTGCCTGCTAGTCGTATAATAATGCAACTTTGAAATATGGTAATCACATATCTCAAAATGATGAATGCTGAAATAAGAGAGAGATGGAGGTAGAGTGAAAGAATAAAAAAAAACATCCTTTCATGTTCGTTTGGCCAAGGATATTTTTTTGGAATGCAACATATGCTCACCCCTACTTGCAGAAGTGAGATTGTAGTTGGCATGTGCAGATTTTATGCATGGTAGCTGCAATACTGTTAAAACAAGACACCAAGAAAGGCTAAAAGAAAGAGAAACTGTATTTCTCACACAGTTCATTTCATGCAGCCAAATTGTTTAAAAGTTTTCATCCTTACCCTTCCCTTCCTTCATTCCTGTTCAAGGGCTACAACTTAATCCACTACCAAAATGACAAGCCCTTCCAAAGTTGTTTTACCTCTTGTTATTTCATGCAGTTCCTTCCATCCATTCTTCTGAGAAGCAACTGTTTTTATATTTGCTAGCATTGAAATACATGTATCGTTTCAATATGCTGGATATATCAATTCCTAATCAACCATGATACAGGCTGATTATCTCACTGTTAAAAATTTACAATTACAAGCCAGACCTTAGCTTTAGAGATGAAAATAAAAAAAAGTTTACAGTAATGGTACTTATTCATTATATACATAGTCTCCCTTTATAAACATTCATTTCTTACTTCATATCTTCCTTTACAAACTTTTGAAGTGTTATCTCAGCTTTCTTCGCATAGTGGAAACCAACTTACAAAACACTATTACATAGGAAAAGCACTCAAATGGATCACCAACCAAAACATTAAGACTAAACAAATACAACACACACAGCAAATAAGTGTTGATAGTAATAAAATGTAACCAACTGTAGTATAACCATGATAGAAAGCGTATGGCCGATAACAAAAACTTTATTATAGTAAGTAACATAATTGGAACCATGAATTTATTAAAGTTTCATACATGGAAAATGTTGTAGAAACAATAGCTTTTCTGGTACTTTCACCATGATTCCTGACTAGCCACCACATTCGCTCTGAAACTTTTTTCACTGACTGTACTTCCTGAAGCAATTTATAGCTTACAGTCCGTAAATGTACCGTTAACTCACCTTCAGTACCTCTCTAGTCTAGGAGAAGAAAGTCCACATTCCAGAATGTACTGTTCGCATGATTTATCTTGACATCTTAAAAATGAGGGCTGGAAGGAAGGGAGATAGGTTAGTATGACACACTCCGCACATGCTCTGCTCAGTACTATCGTCCAAAATTACAGTCAGCTGTTGTAGATAGTATGATCAGAATGCATATGCAACAGTGGAGTGAGCACTGCCATGCAGAATACATTTTCATTGGTGAACACCTGTTTGCTGTCCCATTGCATAAACCACATTTGTATGAATTTTTATGAGTACCCATTAGAATAGGCACTCTCCCAAATTTTGTAAATTCTTGGAAGTGAGGATAATGATGTTCTCTGAGTTTTGGCACAGTCTACACAGTGCCAAAACCCAAATCATCATCATCATCAAAATTTGTAAATTCTCATTACATTGAGACTGCACTGTGTTAAAGAACATCACTGTAATTTATTTGATTAAAATTAATTATCATAAAACTAAAGAAAAAGGGCTCGAGGAAAACCACAGTTAAAACAGATGACTCTACAGTGCCCCAAGAACCACCCAGATGTGAATTAATCACACTAACACAGAATTAATCCAGTCACACATAGTTAAGTGGTGAAAGTAGTAACACATTAAAATCTGTAGTAAGGCAGTTTCATAAAATATGAACCTGCCAAACAGTTCCTTACCTACCCACAATGAGCATGTCGAAGACAAGTAGAACACTGCTTATATGTGGAACAGCGTTCAGGACAGTGTTCAGTGTTGCCACCCCGCAGAACCAAGCCACACACTCCACCAGTACAATAAAGAGGCTGATAACTTGGTGATATACACTGAAAATAATAAACCACAGCTGAATGATATACGAATACATTGTGTAGCGTGCAATGTCTTCTTTAAATCACTTTCACACTTGTGGGTTGACTATTATATTACTCTGCACCTCTCTACCTGCCCATTTTTGAATTTCATCTTCATTCACCCAGTCTCACCCACTACTGTCTACAGGTCTCTTAACTTAGCCTATCCATCATGTGCATGTTCTGCCCCTGGGTCTTCTTCAACTCATCTACATTTCCAATAATCCTTCTGGTATTTTAAGTTCATTCATCCATTCTTTCAACATGTCCAAAACCATCTCAAACAGGAAACTCCATAGTGCTACTTAGTATGTGTGCTACATTGTGTTTATGTGTTTTGGGTGGGGGGGTATAGAAGTCTTGTGGGTTCTTTTGTGTCTTCTCAATTTTCCATTGTGTTTTCTACTCAGTTCTGCCTTTTGCCAGTGAGATAATATCAGGCATGACCATTACTGCTATCTCACATTATGTGTGTGGCACAAGGAAGTCAAAAGGTTTACCATCTCTACAACACGGATCATAAGGAAGTGGTCGGGATAAGATGATGCACAAACCTCTCCAAGCTGAATGGACCAGCGGCACTCATGCCAGCCACCTTCAGCTCCTGGAGCCAGCAGACAGCTCTGGCAATCTAGGTTCATACTGCAACGATCTGGACAAACTTGAGCTGACTTGATCTCGATGCTGGATCGTTCGGAGATCTCACTGCTGACACAGTTCCAGTCGTAGATTGGCTCACCAGTTACTATCTTCAAAAATTCAGCTGCAAACATAATTTTGTAACAGTGGCTCCATCTTTCTCAGTATCTGTGTTTAGCTGCTTTAACTATACTGGTAAAATCTGACCTTTACAATAATGGAACTTAACATGAGTTAAGGGCCTCACCCATGTTCTTCAGCAGCAAAATGGTTTAGTATATACTCACCTAACAGATGTTATATTACTACTAAATATGACTTATACAAAAGGATGTAAAAAATTAATTAGGATATAAACAGATTATACATGAATGGAGTTCTATCAGTGACTGAGTTTTACATATTAGAAACACTCAGAGACCATTGATAATCCATTCCACAGATAATTTGTGCTCTACTGTACCTACATATATTTTTATAATTATCTGTACTAAGTGATAAACCAACAAACACAGTCACTCATATAACTGGGATACTGGGCACGACCCGTTCTTTAAGTGCCTAAACACTGCGGGTCCCAACTTTTCGTTGGCTTGATCTATAGACATTTTGGTAGGACTCCTTGGACGAGGGATCGGCCTGTCGCAAGGCCTCTACCTGTACACAGGACAGCACAACACAGAAAAACGCCGACAATCATCCATGGCTTGAGTGGGATTCGAACCCACGGTCCCAGTGACCAAGCGGCACAATGTCCACGCCTCAGACCGCGCGGCCACTGCGGACCCCCACTCATACAAAGGAAACACAATACATAACACTCTACACTCTTAGCAACAAAGATTACCAATGAACCCAATTCTTAGTCAGTTTAATCCAATACATATAAACAAAACATAATTCATTCTGTTCCATTTTAACATCATCCTCTAATGTCTGTCTCCAGTGATTACACATACCTCCCCTCCCCAAAACTCTGTGTGAGACATCAAATAGCATAAACAAAACACGTTATCAATCTAACAATCAGAGAAAGGGCAATAGTCTGATAAATGATCTGAGATCTGACAAATTAATGCCCTGACAGATGCTACAAATAAGAAGCAGTACATTTCTTACTAGACGTAATTGTTTATTTATGTCAAATGGCAGGTACATAGAATTTCATCTTTGACCCATATATTGCCAAGCTTGTAGACCACTTTGCCGTCAGAGACAAGGAGGTAGGTGTACTTGTAATTGTACATTTTATTCTAATCCATCTAGGCCATAATGAAAAGATACACTTACGACTGAGGAGAACCTGACGTGTCCACACACAAGAGCCAAGACCCACACATTTGTCACAGTCTGATGCAGGGCACTGTCTCTCAGTACACTGACTCACATCTGACACTGTTCTCTGGCGAACACCACACTTGTTCTCACGTTCACACTCACTGTCCTCGGGGATGCAGCGGCCTCGTGCACAATTTGAGCACCACTTACATACCTGCTCAAAAAATTTACATGTCTGTGTTCCTTTATGTGTTTTTCTCTTCTGACAGAGAATGAACTAAATTGAATAAAATTTTTCTTGGATATTATCCATCGTCTAGTAAATATAAAACGTAAAACGACGTTTCGGAGATGGGACTCTATCTCCGTCTTCAGGTTCCTACTCAGTTGGGCCCACTAGATAGAGCTAATCCCTATTACGTTTTATATTTACTAGACGATGGATAATATCCAATAAAAATTTTATTCAATTGACTCTTCACCATCGTCAAGAAGTTTTGGATTTGATATAAACTAAATTATTGGATTTCTAATTTAACAGACTAATGTTTCAACTCTAACAAAGAGAAGACTTCTCTGAATTACAACAGTTGCATATAAATATCATATATTCTTGTCCAGGCATGGCAAAAAGTACAAAATTAGCACAGAGTCATAACCTTTATGTTTCTCTCTCTTAAATAATCAGGGTCAGGGATTTCTAATGCTGTGAGAGGTTTAATATTATTGTTTATGGCACAATTGGTTAATAACTCATACAAAAGAATATCAATTCGGAAGAGTAACATGTATAATAATTTTATACAAAGCAAGTCTCATTGAAATAGTGACTGCAAAAACTTCCCTCTCTAACAAAATGGGAATGTTGGACCACAGGAATAGTGTGACAAATTTACAGGTATATATAAAAATGCAAACTGAATATGAAAAAAATCACAGTAGCATCATTAGATATAAACTATCTACTATTTAAAAATGTATCAAGATCAGTACACATAATTCAAATAGAGAGAACATTGTTACCTGTACTTCATTAATGTGAGTGGGCCATTTTGCCAAACATTCTGTACATGTTGTATACTGTGCACAGTTCCTTTTTGACAACCACTTAGCATCACACACCACACCATTATTTATGCTAACTTGTGTAGCATTGTGGTCACGTAGGTCACAACTGAAAACAAACAATGCATAAATCTATAATGTACTTCCATTACTATCTCATTATTATTCAGTTCAGAGGATGGGAAATCTTCCTGTTCAAATTCCAACTTATCACATATAGAGTAACCCACAACTACATACAATTATGCAACATTTCATATAACCAAAATGGAAAAAATAATAAGACTGGTGATTAAATATGAAGTGAAACATGATAAAATAAATGGTTAAAAATACACTGCACAAACTGGCAAACAAATTTACATTTCAAAAGAACTCCTCAATGCTACATAGTTACTATTTGGTATACATGGCCCATACGGTACTATTTGGAATAGTACTAATTATACGTAACAGACCAGAGCAAAATATTAATAAGAAAAGATGACTTATGGTATAGCAACATACTACCCATTCTACACAGGACACTCCTTAAACATGCAATTTCACTTACCTCTCTTCATGTGTCCTCAAGTTAGAGTAGCAGAGTGTACTGTTCTCTCCACGCTCTGTCATAATGTCACAGTGATTGCACCCCAGGAACTTACGACACTTATTCTTGCCCTTCCACAGTCGGCACAAGTCCTTTGGCAATACAATGCGCATCACGTGGCTCTGAATCCCACCATCAAAGCCACCAATCACAAATATAGCTCCTGTCTCCATGTCTAGTGTCATAGCATGAGCATATGTAGGAGGAGGAGGTGAGCCAACAATCTCCACATCTGCAAAATAGTTCAAATATGACACACATTGTTTTATAGTCCTGCCTGTGCCCTTATTCTAAAGGCCCCTCACTTAACACTTTCCTATTATTCTTATTCTTCCCTCACAGCTGATATTCTTCTTCTTCTTCCTCTAAAGTTGTTCACAGCATTTCCTGCTTCACAGAAAAATAAAACACCGATGGAATTTTGTGAACCAGTGCTAAATCTGGGCCAACCTGTGCAGTTAAAATAATCGTTTTATTACAAAACATACCATATTATTGCATCCACATTTTAAATTCAAGAACACAAATTTCTATTAATTTAATTTAATAATCCCCAAAACTGTAAAACTTACAGAAAATGTGTACTGGGCATGAAATGTGTCTTTAACTTTCCTCTGTAACTTTCATATGAAAAATATTTTTCTCCAATAAATATTTAATCTTATATGAATGGATATTAAAATTGTTGTATCTAAATGGAAACTGAAATAGCTTGACAATTTTTCATAAAATTATCCAGTACCAAATTTCATCAGAACTGTTTTATCCCTTCTTTAGTTGTTTCATGCATACAGACAGATGAAGGAATCTTCACAGGCACTCTGCAGAGTAGCAAACACACCTAAGCAAATGTGACCTGAGTTGGATTCAATTCTGCACACATGCTGAGAACTTTAATTCATGAGCTGCATAGTATTCATTGCTAGGATGTAAAATTACATTATTTAATATTAAAAACACTAGATCTGTAGGACTAAAAATCTGTACAAAAGAAAAAGTTCTGCTCAGAACTAACTGTTACTTTCAATACATGCACAGAAAATAATAAATACTGACCATTTGTAAGAAGCCTCAGCCACTGATTGCAGGAGTATGTATATGCAATGAGGGAATTTGATGTGTTGTAATGGGATCGTCCACCGAATACAAGCATGTAGTCATCAGTTGTTATAGCAGAATGTAAGTATCGAGCTTCAGGCTGCAGACAAAAGGTACATATACACAGCCTGGTCCACATTTTAACAAAAGAGAATTTTTTTAAAACTTCATGTGTAAAATCTCTAACCCACATATGATTAATGACGTATTACATCAATGGTCCCCAACGTGGTTGCCCGCGGGTGCCATGGCGCCTGCCAAGGCTTTTTTTTGGGTGCCCGCGTTGTTATGGAAAGAGGTTATACAAGGTGCGATCGGAAAGTTTCAAGACTGTGTCAATAGAGGGCAAACCGGATGTAGTACGAGCTTCTGCCGCTAGGAAGTGCCAGAAGTACCATCCCTTTAGAAATGAATACGTATACTGGAATATGTTACAACAGCTGCCACGTAAAATATAGAACGGAGTCAAAATTGACTTCAGGATCCAAACCATTAGGCTGATAATGAAGAAAATAGATTGTAATATTGTGAAATGAATCAAATTTCTTCAGCAACAATGAAAAGGCAACTTTTAGTGTTACAGTGACTAATGTTCACAATCAATACAACGAATTAATTAACGTAGAGAGACTGTATTAAGATCCACTCTCTTGTTTCATAATTAGAAAAGAAAAGATAAAAAACATGGAAATAAAAATAAATCGCTTATGCACCATTGAGAATACGAACATTTAACCAATGTAAAACTCAACATTCACTTTACTTCAGCAACTCTAATTTACAATGTTGGCAACTTGTACTTACTTCCAACAGCTCAAACCAATCTTCAAGTCCATCGGCAGCTCTCAACAGGACTCTGCCGTCCCGCCCTAGCACAAGGGCTACAGTACTGTAATTCTTCTTGTTGATCCATTCGACCCTTTCCACTTCTACTAACTTAACCTGCAAATTTTAACCAGTTCATATTGTAAGTCTACAAAACTGACAATTTACAGAATTATTTCATAAACAGAACAATGTGGGGAACATATGCTGGATGGAAGGCTTTTTTTGGGTGCCCGCGTTGTTACGGAAAGAGGTTATACTGAATAATGAAGGCTGTTCAACCACGAACATTATAAAATCGAAGCATAGATCTCGACCTGACGATTGTTTGCGAACAGCAACATCATCGTACACTCCCAAATTTGAAAAACTGGCCGATGAAATGAAGCGCCAAACATCACACTAACTTCCCACTTGAGTAATAATAATTGTATTTTTGATTGCATGGTTTCTTGTATCATTAAACGTTGTGTTGTTTTGTGTATTATTTGGTGTCCATATCTTATTTGTCCAGAGAAATGAAAATTTGGCTTTGTTAATTGGTTGGTGACTGCCACGATCTCATAAACTCTCAAATGTGCTCGTAGGCACAAACAGGTTGGGGACCACTGTATTACATTGTCAATTGAAATTTTTTATTTAATATCAAATGAAAAATGTCATGACAATTGTGATTAATGAGATGGGAAGAAGATGGAAAATAAATCATAATAAACCTTGTGAGATTTCAGGTTCTCATGGTAATGAGTATGAAGATAGTTGTCTTATGGGTTGTATCACCATGCAGTCTGGTAGAAATTCAGCGATGTTTCACACATGCTTGCTGCTTCCATCACCAGGGTGATGAATAATGCCCTGATGATGGAGGCAGCATCTCTGAAACAAGCAGACTACATCACGCAACAACTGAGAAAACAGCCATCTTCAATATTAACTACCTTTTCAGTATAAGAAAAATCAAACAGTCAGTACTGCAAAAAATGAATCCTGTGACAGAACTCTGTCCTAAGCCTGATAATCAGATCATAAATTTATATTGTATTCATAATGAACTTACACTACACAAGTTTCACAGCTCTGACGCCTTTTAACCCCTCGAAAATGGGAAATCCCAAAGTAAATCTACACATAATGCTGGAAGGCAAGGTTATAATGCTACTGCATATCACATCAGCCAACCAACTCAAAGTCACCTTAACCACATAAGCCAAAAAAACTGGCAACGCAAATTTAAATGCATATCACCTGTGACACAAGCTATAAATACAAACCAGATGAAGTCTTGGGGGATTGTACTCTTCAAATGTGGGCAGAATGGACCAGAAACGAGTCGGATAATGAAACGCATACAGCTTGTTGGAGATGAAGGTCCGGTTGATGCCATACATGTAGCCCCCAAACACGTAGAAGCTCTGGGAGGGGGCATGATACACAGTGCTATGTCCATAGACACCTGGAACAGCAAAGAGCACGTCATATTTATTGACATATAAGGCAATACCCTTCCAACATATACATTATCAACTAAGAAGCCAGTCCATGTGATACTCTGAACTCAACTCTTCTCATCACCAGTATTAACTGCCTGACAAACTCCATGATGTAAGGTCAGTCTCTTAAAATATTCCCTGCTTTTATGAAACCTGAACGTTCAGTGCCATGTTCACAAAAGCTCAAAACAGTTGAATTCAGTCCACATACTATTTTGCTAAGATCCAATTTATTATTATCCTCCCATCTATGCATAATCCCCACTTAATGGCACCTTGTCATGGTGGTGGGGCTTGAGTACCTCTGTGACTCCAAGAGCTATGCTGGCGGTAGCATAGCTACTGGTAGGGCCTCCCTAGCCAGATTGGTCGAGGGGGAGAGGTCAGACTAAGATAGGGACCCTGGTCCTCCAGGTTGGGGGTTGGTCGCAAGGCTAACAACCTTGCACCATAAAAAGGAAGATGTTTCAAAACCTCAATCAAAGCCTCGGACAGACGGACCCAACAGAGGACCGAATGGAAGAGGAGAACTGAGGAGGCCATGGACCGAATACGGACCGGAGAGCCATAGAAGAAGATCTATGCATAATTTTTCTAAGTGGTCTCTTCTTTTGAGGTTTCTAATTAAAATTCTGTAGGTATTTCTCATTCCTCCATCATGTTACATGTACCAGTAACCAACTGCCTTGATTAATCATCTTACCAACTAACTGAACTAAACACACCATGGAGTAGCATCCTTGAAAAGCTAGTAATTTCTCAGGCAGTCAAAAATATCTTACCTTTTATAGAGTCTGAAGGTCCATCACTATATTACCAGATGATTCAATCAATCCGGTTTAAAAATGGAATATATTGTTTGATATACAATGCCTGCTGTAAACATGATAACACAGCTAGTTTGAACAGTCAACTGGTACTATTGAACCATTTTAACATAAAATAATAACAGGCACTGCACAAAGCTTGACTACTGGAGCAAAAACCTTAAAGACAAAGTCAGTCTCACCGACTTACCAAGTGGGTCATTGCCTGTAGTATTTAGAATATCCCAAAGTTCTCTTTCCAAATCAAACTCCCACACAGTTTCCAAGAAGCCATAGCGTGGACTGAATCCTCCAATTAGCACCAAGCTCTCTGACTCATCACCTCGATGAAGAGTCAGTGTGTGCCCAGCCAGAGGAGGTGGCCGTTTCTTTTTCTGTCAAACAGTACAAAGTCTCATGTAATTTTACTTCTGGAAGAATTCTACATGTCCACACACACAAATCAACTTTAATATTTAATTTAGGCTATGTTCCCTCTGATGCCTGCTTGGAGACTCCCTATTGGTCCAGCTCTACCTCCCTCTCATTTCTCATCCCTGATTGGTCTATTCCTTCAGCCCTCCCTTCCTCCTAACGTACATAAATTCTACTTCCAGCAATAGAACTTCAGGCCCAAAGAGGCAGCAGTAAGTTTCTCTGAAAAGTTGCCATATATTGCCAAGTCTACATGGTGCCAAAACCCAGGAGGTCATAATCAACAACAACCTCACCACCATGAAAACCTCAAATCTCTCAAAATAATTCTTGAATTCTTGTTATGCAAGAGCAGTAGTGCATACAAACCTTGATTTCAACCCATTTTTGATTCTTATGATTGAACTTCCAGAAGTCATCAAGCGTATTGTTTGTCTGGCCACCAATCTCCTCCCTCTGGTGTCAACATACAAAAGAGTCAGACTATATTATCAATAATTAAAATTCTTTGATATCTTGCTTGACATGTATTACAGTAAAATGTCTTTGTATTAACTTACAATATTTTGCTTTTGAAATAAAGAATATTGTTTCATTCCTGATAGACTACACACAAATTTTAACTTAATCTGTGTAACACTACAGTGATAAGATTTAAATGCAAGACTTAAATATAAATTAATCTAGTGAATAGACAATTTTAATTGCTGCAAAGAAGTCTACAGTGAATGTTATTCCAGTCAACACTACATACAATCCAAGGGATTAGACAGACAACATAGTATTAAAAGAAAAGCATACTCTCTTTGGCACTGTTCTGTCACCCCTAATCTGCGGTATGACTTTAAGATAAATATCCTACTGCAGATACTACATACCTGTGAGGTGCACTTATCATCTCCATGACAAATTTGAGAAAGACCACCATATACATAGATTTCTCGGCGAGAATTAACTATCTCTGCTGCATGAAAGTAGCGAACCTGGGGCATGCTTCCTGTTGAGTCCACTGTGACCTAAAGACAACAGTCACAACTGTGAGTCTTGTTAAATTCATATCGCTGCCCTCACAGGCAACCCAAAATTCTATGTATCAAAGTGATTACAATCTTTGTTCACCTACTTTCATTAAATAAGAAGACAACTTTTACATTCTCTGCAAAACTATGTTATCTGGGTCATGTTGATTTATCTACAACAATAATCCAAACGGCATAATTTTTAAGAAATAAAAATTAAGTTTACATGAATTTACTGAAGCACCAAAGCATGAATATAAGTTTACAAAATACAGAATGTCTTAAGCTTTGAATGTGATATTCTTCATTTATTTATGCTACAACCACATATGTTCCAGAATTTGGCATCTTGCAACATGAAAATGGTTTGCATTAATATCTGAACTATATTATGTCAGTGTTTTTTTACATAATATGGTATATAAAATTCAGTTATGACTGCACATGCAATATATGTGAAGACCTTTAAACATACCATGGAAAGTAGATAAGTATGTAAGATGTCCTGCACACACAGAAAACTTCTAATAACATCCAGCGAAAATTTTGTTTCAGGGCTAAAGTACTTTATGTCCTATAAACTATAAATTAAAATTTTTATACTGTACCGGCATCCAAGAGCCATTCTTTGTGTCAAAAAGTCGGATGTCATTCAGAGGTCCATTTGTTAAAGAGAAACCTCCAAACATCCAGAGTGAGCCACGGGTGTCAACAACTAGGCTGTGACCGAAGCGGGGCAATTGTTTGCGTAGATGGTCAACCTGACTGTCAGTGGGGAGTCGAGCTGCATCAAAAAGCTGGGTAAATACCAGCTGTGAACCGTGTAGAGTCACTGAACAGTCCTCACCACCAAATCCAGAGGAACAGAGACAGCGGCCATATTTCTGACAACATACATATTTAATACTGTCAACTTTCTGCTTCAAAGTTTAATATTCAGTATTTGGCTAAAAGATTATAAAGATGTGTCTTTAGAAAAATAGTGTAGAAGTCAATTGTAGTGTATTGGGAAAAAATAAAAGTACCTTATCTTAAATTGCTATCCTTTCACATAATGCCTCTGAAGAAAGAAATTAAATATACTAGGTTCACTTCAAATAAAAGCTACATATTATTTCAGCTGACTGAGTGATTCATTAATTAACAGTTGATTATTTCATATCATGTATTAATTACATTTGTTCAGCTTCTATATTAATGGACAGATCACGGGAATAACAACCTTGTTCATAATAAAAATCTATCAAGAATAGTCGATCCTTGACCGCAGGCCTGCATGATGAAAAGTCTGAGCAGTAGCCACAGAATCACCAGTTTTAATGGCAGACAGAATTATGTTAGCAAAGTTACAAACTACAGGTGTTAACTGTGGCTTAAATCTATCCTTTTCTCCCTGAATGGACTCAGGATAAAGTTGTGACTAAATTAAGGCAACTGCCACCTTCAGCCCCATAACAGCAATGATTTATGATGTAACAATAATAAACTTCTCATACACAAATGGGAAAATATTCATGTAACCATCCATTCTTGCCATCAATTTGCTTCAAGTATGAACTATTTCAATCTGTACCAGAGCCATTTACATAGAAAAAAATATATTCCAAAATCAGTACTATGAAATGTTCTTACTGTAAGTAATGCCTCCATTTATGACTACTGAAACTTTCCAATTTCTGCCCACTTCGGCAGTACCGAAGGAATTCATAATGTTAGGAGGATGGTAATTAAATAAGCCACACAGCTTAAAGTGAGCTTCAAATGACAATGGTGGCCGACTATTCTATATATTCATACAACGTTTTACTTATCAGAGGCGAGAGAGTGGCATAGCTAACAGAAAAACATTATCCCATATTCTGCAATATTAGTTTTGTCAAAGTAACCCAAATACAAGTTATGCATGATCTGAAAGTTTGAGGTTCAGGTGTGTTTAGTGCATCACTGATGATACACAGACAAAAAATTACTTACTTTGTCACACAATCCTTGTTTCTTGTCGCTGCTACAGTTGTTAGGGCACATTTCAATGGAGCAATTGGTCCCTGTCCAGCCATCTGCACATATACACTGCCCACTACGACAAGCATGGTTAGCTGGGCAATTTTCTGGGCAACTTAGAACTTTATAACTTGCATTGAAACCCTCAGACAGATCTCCTTGTTTGTAGTATACAGTTAGAACACCTGAAATTTAACAATCATTACTCAGGTAACTGAGTCATCTTCATATTCACAGCTGTGAAAATCTGAAATCCTATTTTAAACACTGCTATTTAGGCATTCTTAAAGAAACATGCTTTGTATGACACAATGGAATGAGACATGTTAACTGAGAGAGATTATTGGCTACATGATCAAATTAAAATGACAAACTGAATGCATTTTAACCACATATAAGAATAGATATCTTGAAAGAATGGACTGTGAAATAAATATTAACACATTTTCGTAATATTCATTCTCCTGGCATACAACAATCAGAATTAAAACTTAAAACAGAAGCAGAACAGTTAACTTGGATCTAACCGGGTTTTGGCCTCACCAGACTTGGCTTCCACAGTCACTGGGTAAGTGGCGTCCACACTGCAGAACACACCCAACACATGACTCTGGTGGCTATTTGTAGCTGACACAAAATCTGGCAGCCCATCATACACATAAACACTGTTCTCTTGGCAGGTGATGTTGATGTCCTCATGGATTGTAAATTGAATAGTACTGTCAAATGCACAGAACACTTTGTTGATGTCTTTATGATCATACACTCTGAGGTTTTATGGCAATTCATATTCAGTACAGAATCTTCTACAGAGTCAGAAACATAAAAGTTACAGATTTTTCTTTTTGTTTCCTTCCTTGACCATCAAGGAGGAGGCAGCAAGTTTCTATGAAATGAGTAATTTTTACCATTTTTAAAAGATGCTGCAAAGGGAAGACTCTCCAGTGAATACATCAGTTTCTCATTTTTCATTAACTTCTCTTATGAAATGTGGATAAATAAAACATCAGTTTCAAATTAAACAAAAAAAGTATAGTTTCAACAAAGTAATACTTACTTTATAATAAACACAGCAAAAAAAAATGTTTCTTTTATATCAGCTAAATTTCTGATTACTTATAATTTTAATTCTTTCTGCTAGATACTTGAAATGTAAACTTATTGTTTTTACTGATCTTACAATTTTTCCTTTTGTTCACAGCACTGTTTTTCATTCTATGTAAAGGAGTAGAGAATGGTGATACATGACACAAAAGTTGCAAGCAACCAGATCATTGTTTTTAACATTTTTTATTTTGCTGGCCACATGAAAAACCTAACTACTTAACTGATGATATGCCAAGGAACCTTATGTTTAGATTCAAAGTTAAAGTTCCATTTAAATTTGAATTCAGTAATAAAGAAAATAATTTCACATATTTAGAGAGGGAGATGGATGAGTAATCAAACATATCATGTACATTTCAGATATTCACTGATTTGGTGTTTATTTTACTAATATTTCACTTTGTAACACAGTTATCCAAAACAGAATTTGACGGCTTGATGATCATGACAGACAAGAGTATCTTAGAGAACAAAGTAATATGGACAAGCACAATACTACTATGAAATTGCTTACCAATCATGTGGAATGGATTTGTTATATATATCATAAGGTGTTACAATCCACAAACACTCCCTTGTGGGTGGAGCACCAAGGCGAGACTCCCATGGTGTCAGCTGACCTAAGCGGCTACCAAGACCCTGTGGTTCCAGACCTGACAACATTCCTCGTGACACACACTGATAATAACATGTGCCACCATTCCTATACAGACAAGAAAACAGATTAAAAGTGTCAGCTGGAAACACAAATACACAAATATAATGCTTGAATGAATAAAAATTTCCTTGGATATTTTCCATCGTCTAGTAAAATTATAAAATAGAAAATGTCGTCTCAGAGATGGGGCTCTATCTCTGTCTTCAGGTACCTACTCTGTTGGGCCCAATAGATAGAGCTAATCCGTACCTCCAACCGGAACTTCTACCTAATTACACAGTGCTACAATCCAGAAAGCAGACATCTTGCCACCGTGAAAACCTCAAATTCTAATTGTATATTAAACCACTGTTGCACTAATGTGTAATAAAAATTACAATAATAACAGGAATAATAGCAATAACAATTTCAATAATAGAAATATCAACATCAATTACAACAGAACTAAGAATAACAATCA
>NW_019059594.1:452730-465437 GCF_000696155.1 Zootermopsis nevadensis | reverse complement strand
GCTGAACAACTTTATTATTCG
The DNA here is from genome assembly GCF_000696155.1 of Zootermopsis nevadensis. Next base: position 465,416 of record NW_019059594.1, on the reverse strand, counting down.
AATCACTGTGGTTCCTTGTTATAGTCTCCAACCCGTGAGCTTCAATAAAAATAAACATACAACAAATAATGTTAACAGTGATGTCATGTACCCCTAAAACAAGTGTGCAGTGTTGGATTCAACCCATATTTTCTTTTGAAATCAGATAGCAGGTGAAGAGCATCTAAATGTCTTCAAACTGTTAGATGAATGTCACATAACAGACAAGCTATACTATGACACAATCTGGGGAACAAAGCATAAATTTAAGATTTTGGAAGTATATTACCCTACTTAACACATACTGACAGATGAAATCATTATCTTATTCATGGTGAAATTTGTATTCGGGCAGTATATCCCTAAAACCAGAAAAGCTCCAAAATAAACTCACCTCCCCCTTCTGGCACAGCGAGCATCTTCAGTCCACCACTCACAGAGACCACTGCTAACACAGCTCTCACAACTAATGTAGTTGGAGCAATTAGCACAACTGAATGGGAGCAATGTGAAGTAATGCCACTCATCTGTGTCTGATCCTGTGCAAGAAAGTATTATGCTCTTGAAAAGGACTCTTATAAGTAATTCTAAATATTACACAGGAAAAGCATCATCTTATACAGTAATGCACAGACATCTTAGTACAGCTAAATGCTGTATCAATCCAGTTAAATGTTACAGTGTAGAGGAATGTCCAGAGAACATTAGTACTTATATTTACATCAGGTGCATCATCACTAGCATGTCACTACTATTATCAGAACATACCATCAATTTCTTTGTCACTTCACATAACAAGTGTCCTTTACGCTAAAACTTTCTTAATCTTTCTATTTTAACTGCTAACTACTGCTCTATCACGAACATCACAGTTATTTCCATCCAGATTGGGCCACTAATACCTCATTAACTTACCTCATGAAGAAGTTATTTACTGCTCTCCATCTTTTATTAACTAGAGTTCAATTAGTCAATATTTCTATTCTTACATTTCATCGATATGGAAAGTGCTGGAACTACTAAGAATCTCTATGGTACCTCAGGATTGGCTGACAACAACTTTAAGAAATTATGGAAACTTGACATAACAATGCAACACCACACTCAGATGTAGTTCTCAATCTGTAAACCATCTCATCATTATTATAAGAAGAGACTATTTGAGGAGGGCTGTTTTACAGTACACGTGGAGCCAACCTACTGAAGCTGCTAATGAGCTGAGAGGAAGAAAAATGAGAAGGCAAAGAGATGGTGATAACCACACCACTATGAAAACCTCAAATCTTACAACTACAGACCTGTCTATTTATTTTATTTATAGTTCACTTAACAATGCTTATAGCAGCTCCGACTATATAGCATCAGATGAGATAATGATTAATAAAACAATGAACTGGAAAGGATGTAGAAGGAAGTGGTCATGGTCTAATTTGAAGTACTATCACAGTATTTGCCTGGAGAGACTGGAGAAAGCCATGAAGTCTTCAGACTGAGATTTTAATTTGGGACCTCTCAAATACAAAGCAGAACCGCTAACCACTAGACCACAATGTTTGTCACAGACTTGTCATGGAAGATGAAAAGTATAATTGTGCCTGTTACTGAATCATCTACTGATCTGCATAAAAACAATGCACTAATTACAAACACATACATACCTGCAGTGCACACTTCCATTTCATCAAGATGGCGTGAATAACAGCGTTGGTTCAAATCACACCAGCCACACAGTGAATCAGTCAAACAGTGTAGGCAGTTTGTGTACTGATGGCATGATCCATTCTCATATGGTTCTAGGTATTCAAATGTAAACACCTACAAGATCGAGAAAAATAAAGTTTTGTACAGTTATCATAAAATACTATGCTTTAAAATTATAAATGTTAACTGATACAAAAATTAGCATGTCAAACACAATACTGACACATTTCTAGTCTGTTTGTCTGCTCAGACAGCTGATGATGGTATGTTGAAAGAAGTTTCTTCTGAAATATGATTCAGATCTCATACCCAATAGCATGTGAACTCCAGGACAGAGATGAAGGCCACTGCACATTACATTGAAACCTCACTACTACATACTTCTGAGAGACTTGACTTGTTTTAATAAACACTGAACACAAAATAAATTAAAGAAGGAACTCCTATTTAGATTAGAAAAATGAAGTTAACAAAATGATCAGCACTAACTGGTGAAATCATTTCCCTGACAAATCAATTCTTATGTGTTTATTTATAAGGATTCTTAGACTTTCCTACATCATAATAAAACTGATGACAATAAATTATCTAAAACTGAAATATTTAATAAAAATGTACATTTATTTTAAAAAAGTATGTTAATGTGAAGAATTCTGTAATGATAGTTCAATGTAATTCAGTTTGAGTAGCATGCTGAAATAAAGTGTTTCAGGCAGAATATATGAAGAGGGCATTCTGTTCACTAACTGTGACATCTGCTAAATATATTAATAGCACAATACAGCACAACAGAAAAACCTGGAAGAGTACTTAAAATATATTTACAAAACACGATGACTTTAAAATGTTATAACTATAAGAAATTAACCAAGTACTGAACAAAATTTTTTTTTTCATACCTTGGCATTCTCAGAGCTCTTGTTGTGATGAAGCTCCATCTTGCACTGGTGATGTGGGGCATATGGGCCTCTTGTGGTACGAGATTCAAAGTCCACCAAGTATCGGCCTGGTGTGAGCGTAACTGGTTTGCCAGACGGCCAATGGGCTATTACACACTGTGACATCTCCGCTGTCAAGTTAGCAACCATCTGCTGCAAGTTCACATTCATCGAACACACTCCATTATACAGGAAGAAACTTTGACAGCTACGCCATGGCATGGCAATTTCACTGTGTGTGAACAGTGCATTAGTCACTGCCTTTTCCAGTTGGTCGGCTGCTGTGATAGTGAGACTGTAGTAACATTGTAAGGTAAAGTTTAAAGTAAAGCTGTCCTACTATATGCCATGTAGGCACTTGGGGGAGTGGAGGTATAGCTCCTACTTATTCTTGACCTCGGCACTAGATGGGGGTGAGTGGTCAGCATCACGCACCGGCCGGCTTTATCCCTGGGAAAGGACCCCGGTACCCATTGGATAGGAGGCTGGGTGGGCCCCAGAGCCGGTCTGGACGCAGAGGATAGAGGAAAAATCCTCTGCCCCCGTCAGGGATCAAACCCCGGTCGCCCAGTCCGTAGCCAGTCACTATAATGACTGAGCTATGCCGGCTCATAAGGTAAAGTTTACTAATCTAAATTACAGGAGATGTAAATATTCCTCATTGGCTCAGAAGGGGACTGTTTTTTCACATGGGCAGAAATAAATGTTGAGCTCTGATAACAACCTACGTTCCTCCTGTTAACATCCAATGCTGACATTCTGATTTCCAATTACCATGCCAACTGTTTCTATTGACGCACTTTTTAACAGAATTTCTGTGAAAAACTTGAACCTCAAGACACTTTCTTCTAGATTTCCAATAATTCTTCCTACCAGAGTGAAACTTCACACAAGATTCATATCAAAACACCCGATGCACTAGTATAAACTTATCCACATCTGACATAAAGATAAACTTGTTTGGGAATGATTACAAAAGATCTACATGGGAAAGTTATAGGGTAACATCTTAAACCAGTGGTCCCCAACGCGGTGCCCATGGGCACCATGGCTTTTTTTGGGTGCTCGCGTTGATACGGAAAGAGGTTATGCTGAATAATGAAGGCCGTTCAGCCATGAACATTATAAAATCAAAGCACAGACCTCGACTTACTGATGCCGATCTTGACGATTGTTTGTGAGCAGCGTCATCATCCATCATCCTACACTCCCAAATTTGAAAAACTGGCCGATGAAATGCAGTGTCAAACATCACACTAACTTCCCACTTGAATAATAATAATTGTGCTTATAAAAGTACGTATTTTTGATTGAATGGTTTCTTGTATCATTAAACGTCGTGTTGTTTTGTGTATTATTTGGTGTCCAGAGAAAAGAAAATTTGGCTTTGTTAATTGGTTGATGCCCGCCACGATCTCATAAACTCTCAAATGTGCCCGTAGGCACAAAAAGGTTGGGGGCCACTGGATTAAACATTAAGACACATTCCCCTTTAATATTATACAAACTAGCAAGTTTTAAAATGTTCATTATGAGCAAGGGGTGGACACATAATTCATGACCAGAGTAGGGTTTTAAACTTGAAAAATTTAATACACAAAGATGTCGGGCTTTAGAGATCACAGTAAAAATAAATGTAACATGTGCAGCTACATGAGATACTCACCAGTTTCCCATACTCTGCGTCATGAGACATGTTGAGAAGAGCAACTGAATAACTAGCACACACACGCAACATCTCATCATTACCCCAACTCTCAGGAGGCCTCAAGAATCCAAGGAGACGTGCAATAATCCCTCCTCCCAGCGCTTGCTCAGTACGCGTGGACAGGCTCAACATATTAAAATCCACTGTTGTTGCATTGATTATTGTAACCTAAAATCACAAATAAAGACTTAATTATAATGACAGCTTAATAAAGAGTTTAACCCCTTCATGAGTACAAACATACCAGTACATTCACCAACACAGTTCTGCATGGATATAAAAATGCCTGTACATCTTCTACTGTTGGAGCACTGTTGCAACAATCTGAAAGGAGGTAATTGCTCCAGCACATCATTGCAACACTGTAAACCAAGATAGTGTAATTGCGTCATATTGTGAATATTATAACAATTATTTATTTTAATCCGTCTGATCACAATATTTAAAATTTCTTATAATTAAGATAATAAAATATCATTGATGTTCCATATCGATTGATCGATTTACAGTTCGGAACATGTAAATCGATCAATCGATATGGAACATGAATGATATTTTATTATCTTAATTATAAGAAATTTTAAATATTGTGATCGGCCGATATGTACATCTAATAACATTTAAGAAAAACAACACCTTCGCCCAAAAATGGAAAAACAAACGTAATGAAACATCACCAAAAAACTACAGAAATCATAATTGAGTTTTAAGTTCTTAGATATATTTTACACCTGATGATGGTTTTATAAAAACTGAAACATGTTGTGTAAATGTTCCGAAATGTAAATCGATCAATCGATACGGAACATGAATGATATTTTATTATCTTAATTATAAGAAATTTTAAATATTGTGATCAGACGGATTAAAATAAATAATTACTGTAAACCAAATTAATTATTGGAGACTGCTGCAAGAATGTGAACAGAGGTCACTGCTGCCTCACACTGTTACAACACTGACATATATCCACAATACTGTCTTCCACTCAGATACTGATGGGCTAGTATTATATGTCATACTAGAGGACTCAACTCAAATGCCATACCCTAATAATTAACACAAGTGAACATTTTCTAGATGAACAAACTGTTAACGTAAATAACTGCTCTTCATACTGAATCTGGGTGAGACCAGTTAGCAGGATTCTTGTACTTGAGGAATGTGAGGCCTGGTCTGCGGTCCAACTCACGGCACTCTTCAACCTGCACTACCTCCGTGCCTTTCAACCCCCACCATCCTGGAACCTGCGATGGTGTGTCCTCTCGCAGACCACACACTCCAAAGTTATCTGCAAAGAATGGAAAACTACTGGAGTTCTTCATCTTAACTCAAGGAATGTAACACTACAATGCATTCAACAGATCTAAACCTCCCAAAAACATGTGAAATGTGAGCAGAGACTCCACATTCACCCATGATTTTAGGAAAAACAACTTCTCCCCTCTGGCCATCAATTTACAGTTACTCAGTTGTTGGAGTTAAGGTGATGAGTTGACTGACATAAAAGACTGTATTAACATGCAGTACAATGTTTCTCATTATGAGACAACAAATAATACTGGATAATTGTGGGAATAATAATTCTGCAATGCATCGTAAAACCATCGTAAGATCCAGTGTGAATACAATCTAGCAACTCAACTTATCCTAGTAATACTAATCAATTTTAAAGGTTCTAACACAGGTAAATTAAAATTACAATAAGTATAAGTGGATGTTGACTGCAGAACTTGTACTTATGGAACAAGTTAGTTATGAAAACTGCCAATAATGACACCATTCCATGAAGAGGACTCTCGATTCTAACATTATATCACATAACTAACCCTGACTAAAATTCCCCCAGTCTTACCACTGCTTCATCTCATCATGGCTAGGTCAGAAAATAGTCCACATCCTTGCGATCAGGATTATAAAGCTGGTCTACAACCAGAACTTCTTCAGCTTCTATAATTTTGGTGATATCTCAACCAACTTTTGGAAACCTTTTGCTGCCTTGGAATATTATACTTAACTCCTCACCGCCGAGTGGCGTAAAATTACGCCCGGCCTTTAAATCCTGGGGATTGCAGCTGTGCGTAGTATTACGTCCGGCTTTAAGCCTAATTTCTTCAGCTCATAACTTTGTAACGATTAATGCCAGCGCAATGAGGTTTGTAGCACTCTGTTGTGGAAAGTTTTCTGTGTGTGAAGATCCGGCAACCTTGTTGACAAACCCTTAAAGGACTACCTGGGAGTCTAAAAATAGACGACTGGCCTCAGTTTTACAATTGAGAACCCTTCAAGCAGTCGTGTGTTATTTGATGCTGAACAAAGGGCACTTCTAGACGAATTATTGGAAGTGACAATTATAGTAGCTCGGACACTGAGAGTGTAGACTTTGATTATACACAGTTGGTGACACCGGGAACGTTAGCGATTAGTGATAATGAGAGTAACAATGGTGGTGGCGAAAGCCAGGAAGAAATTGTAGAAGCAAATTCAGGTATTGTTTCCGGCAAGTATATGTGGGAAAATATAGAACCATTTACTGCTTCAAGAGAAGCATTTTGTAATGTATATGGTCCTCGGTTCGACACGGCTGGACTAGATGTCGTGAGTTCATTCGAAATCATTTTCGATACAGCTCTTGTGCAGCTCATTGTAGATGAAACCAACAGATATGCTAAGCAAGAAATTTCTAAAAGTGCCCATCCTCTCACATTTCGATCTAGGATTAGGAAGTGGCAAGATGTCACAGTAGACGAAATTTACGTGGTTTTGGCTCTATTTATGTTGATGGGCATTGTTCAAAAGCCTACAATCAGATCTTATTATGCAAAGAACGGGCTGCTGTACACTCCGTTCTCAACATCTGATCCATTTGCTCCCATTGGTCACACACAGAGAGCTCATCTTATAAGGTAAGATTACAAAACCATCTTTTAAGAGGATTTCAGTGAAAAATTCATAATTATATCTCATATAGTTCAAAAGTTATGGAAAAAAACGTATTTTACAGCAAAATGTAAACGGGCATTTAAAAATTACTACCGCCGGAACAGCACAACAGCGATATATGCTGGGTATTTAAAATTCCGCGTCAACAGGTTAATTCCTGCTAAATCTGTAGTACTACCTCAGTTCTGAGTAAACAGTTCCCATTATTTGACCCAGATCCTTATTTAAGTCACTATTCCAGTTTTGACGCAATTTGTACAATAGTATTTGCTAACAATGGAAGAGTTAAACATATACACACACACATCTCTCTATTCATACCATCCTTGTGATGACAGCGAGCATTCTGAACACACCAAGTGCACTGGTCCAGCCTTAACTTATGAGCCACTGATGAAATCTGCCCAGCCACCCCATCACCTGAACCAGACACAGACAACGAACCACCTGAAGCATTGCCGTGAATCAGACATGAATGACAGTCACCAAGAGCTGGACAAATTCCAGGGCATCGTGTTGTCTGTAGGTTTGTAGTACAGTTGATCCCAACAGTGCGGCCATAACACACCTCATCTGCAGAACACCACCCACACTCTGGATTTGATGTGCACTCTACTTTGTTGCGGTACCTGAGTAAAAATCAGCTGTATTAAAATATGCATACGTTGGGATAATATGTGCTAAAACATTCATATTCAGGCAGGTAAGTGCAAATTGGCAAGACTGCAATACATTCTTTAAACCCAATTACATACTACTTTTTTCATATTTCTTCCAGATAAACACCATTTATTTTTTAAAAGATTTGTACAAGGTCAAAGAATAAACACTATTGCACTGTATTTATTCTCCAGGGAAAAAAGATCATTATTACACTTTTGTGGTCCCGTTGTGCAATTTATTGCCATTTCTTTATATCAAGCAAAAGAATCAGAGTATGTACACTGCTGGCAAATTTATATCTGGACAAGTAACACACACACAGACATATATGGACATGCACTGTCAGGACAAACAAACGAAATATCCATTTCTATATTTCTGAATGTAAGAAAACTAAACAACAAAATAAACAGTAAAAATCTTTATTTACATTACTATAAAGACACCCAAATGTTCAAGTTCAATTTTAAGATTCCCAACAAAATAGTTAGAGGCTCCTTTTTATGCATATAAGGATCCTATCAGTTACCCACTTAAGCAATTCTAAATTATTTTATTGTGAAAAAAGTATGGCAATTTGTAGTAAACAAATGCTTCTGACCTGCTGCAAACTTGCTCTGGCTCAAATGTCTCTCCTTCCCTGCTGGCTAACATTGGTGGCAAAGTGTATGCTAGGAGGTCAGCATTCACATTTCCATGGTACCCACCAACTATAATTAATGTGTTACCATTACGTACATCAGCTGCATGTGCAAACACGCCTTGTTGCTTTGGATAACGTGAAACTGCAATCACACAAAGACAGACACTAAGGAAATCATGACAAGTATAACATTTAAGTAAGAAAATATGACTGTGTACCATTTAATACATATAAAATTAAATTGTGTCACAAATTCAATGCACCGTAAATTTATGTTCTTCGGTTACATCTCTATTTTATGCTTGCATACTTTTCTTGTCACTTATACAAATGTGCAAACTTTCTTTGCTATTCGTTAATAAATCTTTATTAGCATGATCTATTTTAGACATTATGTGGTCTACTGGCCCATAAGAATGTTTATTATTTAGTAAATGGGTGCCAAATTTTTAACCGTTCCTATTATTTTTAATGTCACTAACATGTTCCTGATACCTGGTTTAGAGATTTCTTAACATTTGGGCAACATATACCTTGTTACAGTCAGGACATTTTAGCTCACACATTGCAAGAATATATATAGGTTTTAGGTTTTAATAATTTTTGTAAGGCATTGTTAGTCCAGATTGCTATTCTAATGTTGGTGGCCTTAAAATATTCAACAATCCGAATATATCTGCTTCTGAACATAAATGTTATCCACATTTCCCAAGCATTAGCTACTGTAGTATCATTATTGCCTTCAGTCCTTGTCATTTCCTCGGCTGTTCTGCAATTTAGTGTGTGAATAATTTGTTCTGAGAATGTTTTTAAAAATGAAGCGTACCCTTTTCAGTGTTGCCAAGAATTTCATGGCTAACCCAGGTGTGGCAGCCCAAGTGGTACAAGTATAACTGGTTGTCGTAACAGATCTCTTCCTTGTTATGGCGATGAGAGTAGCCACCAAATACAACCAAATAATTTCCTGTTGAGCAAACAAATTAAAGGCATCTGAGAAGAAATAGGTGGCAAGATAAAGTTTTACAAGACATGTATTTACCTTTAAATGATTCACTGAATCTTTTATAAGGATAATTCAATCTCCCTTACAGTTCACTAGTTACTTTCTACACACACCCAATAAAGACTAAGACATGTCATATCATGGAAAGAGTTTCTACATCCCATGCCCACAGAAATTAGTGTCCTGTTCTTTCAATTATTATTCCAGTGCTGTTTCCATCATCATCATCAGTTTAAAAATCTGTAGCTTTTCAGATCATATTTCAGCATTAGAAACAAAGTAAGTAACATCTGGGAGCCCACAGTTTTAAAATTAGATCTTTTCATACATAAATCTGAATAGGTTGTTCTGAATTCTTTGTTGTAAAAATTTAGTACAAACCTATGATAGTGCTGGTGTGAAATGCTCTCTCTCTGGGAACATGCATGTCCTGTAGGTGTGAGCGAGGATAATGTATCTCTGACCAGTGTCTGCTGTCCAATTGAAATGAGAACATGCGGTCACTCAATTTTGAGAAACGAGCTACTCCTGCAACAATGCCTCCATATACCAACAGTGAGTTAGTCTTGGCATGGTATACTGTTGAGTGTGCTACAATACGCACATCCAGCTCTTTACCACCTCGAGGTCGAACTTCTGACCACCTTTCATCATGAATGTTGCCATTGGGACCTACAACAATACACCTTACTACAGTGGAATCCACTTGACATGAATAACAGTTTCCCCTTTCATAACAAGATCAAATGCATCCCAGAAGGGGGGATATGTGACAAAATAAAAGAACACCAGATGGTTAAGCTTTGTTTTAAGACTTGCATCACAGAAACATACTCACATATAACTAAACTATCCATTCCTTGTCCAAGTTTTTCTTAAAATAAACTAAACTAAAATAATTACAATGATTAGTACTCAATTATAAAGAGTTCTGATGATAGTACACTACAATTAGTATTACTTTGTTTTTGAACTTTGTCCACTGTCTAGTATTTCTAGTATGTTCTTGGTTTGGTTTGATAGGTTACTCCTTGTTCTCTTTTCTTTCCTAGTTTCACGTCTTTATAACCATTTCCAGAATTGTTACTGTAAATTTTCTTAACAACTCTATTTGATGAAACCTCAATTAGTGGTTTATATTGCTTTAGTTAACTGACTAACCCATCTGAGTAGCTACTCACAATCTATCCACCACAGGAAACAAAGAGATGCAGTTTTTGAAATGTTGTGCTCTGCGATGAATACTATATGATGGATAAAATTAAGAAACCCAATAATACCAACTTATTTCTTACAATACACAACTTTAATAACATATTCCTTCATTCTTGTAATTATGTACATATTACATTAACTGTCTACATGTACCTTTAATAGACTTAAAAAAATGTAAACAAAGGATATTATAACCTCTGACATGGGAAGAGTGCAGTCATGTGACATTTAACCATTTAGCCAGAGCAAGCCTCACCTGAGTCATCTCAATCAGCTGTAAGTTAAACATAGTAATACTTGTCAGTTCAGACCCAAGCTTCACGATAAAAGGAAACAACACATGACAAATACAAATAATGAGGTTCTGAAGAAAAACATGAACATAACAAGATGCTCTCTCACCAAGGCTGAGTTGTATGCGGAACAGCTTGGATGAAAACACTCCTCCAATAGTGCTTCCTCCAAACAGGTACAGCCATCCTTCATCCCCACTAGTGAGTGTCAGCGTGTGTCTAGTTAACTTCGGAGGTCGAATAGCAGATGATATTGCCCGCAATGACCATGTTCGTTGCGTCACATTGTAAAACCACAATTCATCTGAGAATTGTCCATTAGCTAGCTTTCCCCCATATATTACAAAACCTCCAGGATATCTGTAAGAAAAAAGTTCTATGTCAGAGAAATGGAATTTGTTGCAGAGTCCTTTGAGAGTTACACTGTGTCAAAAAGATAAAAATATCTAAATGTTACTATAAATGACATGGTGAAACATCCAACAGACCCTGAAATTACCTCAAGCAACACGTAAAGAGATATGTTGGTCTGAAAGAACAGACAAGCCATAAAGATGATTCTTCAACAGAACATCAAATAAAGAAAATCTTGGCCGTGTACTGAATTGCATTTAGGGTTTTGTAATAGGATCGAGAGAATGATGGTCTTGCATAGAGAACTTACAGCTTCAAGTGAACTCCATACCATGAAGTGTGGCTAATATTCTAAACAAAGAATAAGATTAAGCATATTTTAATCTGGTAAGATCTGATAGTAACCAAACCTGAAGATATAATGGATGGAAGTCTGGAGCCTGTGCCTGATTTCATCAGGTTAACATTTACTAAAATTACAAACAGTAATACATTATTTACATATATTAACCCATATTGTAACAATAAATGTTCTTTTTGCACTGCAAGACCTTTGGTGCAGGTAATGATATTGTTCAAGAGATAAATTCATTCTACACATTTCGTAATAGCAAAACAGTCTTCCACTAATTACAAGAGTAAACAGAAACTTCTCTGTAATTTTCAAAGACAACAATCATTATACTCAGTAAAAATAACAACAATATAGTGACTGGAGAAATAGAAGAATAGAAAATCTTATTCTTCTGAGGATTTAACCATTACAAACCACAAGTACACTGGGCAGTACATAAAATCTAGAAAATGGAATGGAAACTTCAGACAAATCTGTAGTTACACAAAACAGAGCTATGTAAACAACAAGTTCCTTACATGCAAGCAGCATGTCCATAGCGTGGTGCAGGTTGAGAAGGTGTATCAACCTTCTCTTCTACAAACTCAAATGGATCATTCATTTCCACAAAGGAATTTGGTTTGTTTGAAACCAGTTCCTCCACTTCATGTCTTGGTGCCCTTGGAACTGGAATACTTTCACTCCCCAAGTCCCATGTCCGACCATATTCCTCACTCTCCTCTATGTCTCTGTGTAGTTGATCTGTTTCCTGTTCTCCACCAAACTTAACATCCCGCCCCAATCTCTGGAGGTGCCCTGAGCCATCGCCCTGTACACGGTGCCTGATACTTAACGTTGAGTTGTCCGCAATGGAGAACAGAAGGTTTCTAAAAATAGACCTAGTTGTTGGTA
>NW_019059594.1:404148-452637 GCF_000696155.1 Zootermopsis nevadensis | reverse complement strand
CCTTGCCCTAACACTGCAGCAATTATCTGATGATCTGGTTGTCCTATACCATCTGTTCCAGCTGAAACAATAATAGACATTGAAATCCATATATAAATGCCAGAACAAAAACAATAAACATTTTGACTTCAGTTGCATGTGATATTTAAACATTAAACTCCCTTTTGAAGATAACACAGCCAAATGGTGGAGGATAACTATTTGATACATAATAAAATTTACGTGGTAACTGTAACCTACAGTTTCACTTCATATTAATTGTTACCAGATCTATTTTAAGTAAAATGTGTGCATGTGCAAGCATAAACTGATCCTGTCTCCAAAAGTGCAAACCTCATCATGAAAACAAATAAATGGACTTCCTATATGTTTCTCGATGGAGGCCAGAAAGATCTATCTATGTACAGGCCGCATCATGGTGCTCATTTGTTTGTCCAGTCAAAGCTTAACTTTTGGGCCTACAGAATGACTGTCTTAAAACTATGGATGAAAGTTACGCCACAGAGGGTTAGTCCTACACTGTATACTTTAAATCCTTGCATGACTGAAAAAGCAGTGTCTAAACCATTGGGAAACATATTTTAAATACTTTAAAAATAACATTCAAGTGACTATCAATGAATGTTTAACATGAGCCAGATCCAGCATCAATCAACAAGAATTTTTAATATTTTACAGTGGTAAATTTATAAAACAAATACACAACTTCCATAACAATTACTTTCATCACAAAACCAAAATAAAAAAGGCAGCACAGATAAATATTCGCTTCTACAAAACATCCATTTGTGAACTATGGTTTCAAATTTTGCATAAACATTTCCTGTACGACAAAAACAGAGAAAATGCCAACTTATGCTTTCCTATTTCAAGAACTAAAATCACAAAACATGGCATCAAGTCAAACCACATATTAGGTGTTGCTTAGCATACCTAACTCATTTCCATGCTGATCTTCCCAGTGGCTTGTTGCAAAACGATAAACTTCAAGATCACCCAACACCTTGTTCAAATTATAACCACCAAACACAAAGAGAGAGTCTGTCTCTTTATGATATACAGCTGTATGGGCTGCACGAGGTGTGAGGCCTCCATCTGAATGAGATAACCAGTGCCATCTGTTAACATCAAATATAATAATTCAATCAAACATTTTTCAGCTGAAATAAATTAAGCACTCATAGCTCATAGGGTCCTAAGAACCACCACACAAATCACAAGAGCCTGCCAGCAGACCCTATCTTGAACCAGATGAATCCAGTCCACATTCTCACATACTATTTCTTTAAGATCCATTTTAACATTATTCTCCCATCAATGTCTAGACCTTATACATGGTGTCTTCCCTTTATGTCTTCTGAAAAAATTTTGCATTCATTTCTCATGTCCCATGCAGGCTTACTTTGTTTCTGTGAGATATCAAAGACGTTATCATCAGCTTGGAAATGTGGCACAGATGGGAGAGACATGAAAATGTAAGTGTAGTCTGGTCAGAAAAAATCTAGAAAAGCAACATACCATACAATTATTTTAAATCTATTACTTTTCGTTTAATTCAAGCATGAAACAATTATTGACCAGATTACTAAACCATATACTCCATACTTACCGTTTTACTACAAAAATTGTTAACGTAACAATATACTGTCTCAGTCTTACTGAGGCATTTGTTTCTGCTCACTGTTGCAGCTGTCGCCATCAATTTTAGTCACTGTCCCCTAAGATTTAAAATTAGATTTGGCTCAGTGTTGTCTATATTTCAGCCTGGCTCTATATGACCCAAAAAAGCATGCCTTACCAATTTAAACAATTAAACACAAACATAAATTGTAACAAAATATAAAGTTGTCAAACAATAAATAAAATATGAAAATTCATAACACAATAATACCAAAGCAGGAAGCATACATCCACTTACTTACGACAGCAGGTAATTCACAACCTGTCAATGTTGGTCTACTGTGTTTGAACGCTATGCAGATAATAGTTCTTTCAAGAAACATTCTGTCACCACCTTAAAGGCGCTTTTCTCTGAAATGACAGTATCAGTCTACAATTTCACATGCATTATAACCCAGAAGACCACCCAAGAACCTCGAATCTCACAAATGACAACTTACAGCAAAGCAAATGGTATCACATTTTCAACATAAGACATCGAAAACAAGGGGTTGTCTGAAACGTTGGTTAACATTGACCAGACTACACAGCGCAACAACCTAGAAGACAGAAATCTTCATACTCACCGCTGTGAAAACCTCAAATCTAACCCAATGAGAAGTGTGCATACTGCATGCTAGCACAGATGTGGCCTTATTGTAGAGCTTTTATTAGGACGACTCAAGACACAGTATAATATTATCATAACTCACTTGTTTCCAGACTGATCAGCTCTGTAGAGACTGCATGCTTGACCTGAATATCCAGGTTCACAACGGCATCTGTTCATTTTACATTCACCCCTATGTAAATCCTTGCCACAGCCTTCTGGACACAAATCTAATCCACAGTCATGACCTCCCCATGTTCCCTCACAGTAACATTTATGCAGTGGTGAGCACATTCCATGATCTGAACAGTTGTTTGGACAGTTGGTAACAAAGAATTCAGCTCGAAAACCATCCAGTACATAATTTGTGTCACTGTACAGCAATAACAGCATCTGTAATAACAAATAAATAAGTGATACACAGAATACATAAGCACAACATGTTTGTTTTATTGTTTGCAAATACAGTCAGACCCTGTCAATTAATAGACAGTTTGGTAAATCTAAATTCAGTTAATTCACAAAAATATGCACGTGTATATGAATACTTGTATTCAGGCAGCAGGTATACATGGAATATGTTGTAATTTATTATATAAGTTTATAAGGGGGGGGGGATCTAAATAGAACATAAAACATGCAGAACTGAAGAATTACAATAAACTACATTTTCATTTTAAACACACACATTTGAGTACACTAATTAATTATAAGTACATGGAGCAGAGTGCCTCTTGAGAAACTATCAACTACTCAGTTATTCAAGAAGTTTATCACTGTGCTCACAAGAGCCTACCACAGGTCCCTAATCTTAGCTACATGAAACCAGTCCACATCATCCCTACCTCCGTAAAATCTGTTTCAATATTATGCTTCCATCTCTGACCAAGTTCTCCAAATAGTCTCTTCTCTTCAGATTTTCTGATCATAAATTTGTTTAAATTTGTCACCTAACCCAGAAATGTTACATGCCCTGCCAATCTCATCCCAATTGATTTAATCATACTAATAAGATCTGATGAAGAGAACATCGTACAGTTTTGTCCAGTCTCCAGTCATTTCAACCCTCTTGGGTCCAAATGTTCTCAGCACCGATAAAAAAACAGTACGAAAGATGACTTTATATCAGCACACTTAAAATCATTAATCATTTAACAAATACAAATTCAAATGTTAACTTACAGCTCCTGATGTTGCAGTAACCTGCTGTGGTTGAGACTTGCCACTGAAGCTCCCAATGAGTGGTGATTCAAATGAATCACCATCATAAACAAACACATAGTCATATGAGCATTCTGTACTCATTGTATGGAATTTCAATGTAATGAACTGGCTGCTGTTTACAGCTGAAATAAAACATAATACATATAAGTTTACACACAGTAATTTCAAAAGGCCACAAAATACACATAATGAATTATTGTACAACACTTCTTAGAAGGCGGTTACTTGGGGAACAAAGATGGAGCTATAAGAATAACACTGAAATAAACCTCATGGAAACAATCTGTTATAAATGATAGTGGACCAAGATGGCTCAGAACACAATATAGTGGCAGGATATTGTGTCCATGATGCAGAACTTGTGGCAATGCACAACAGAGAGTTGACTGGGCAGTTGGATGGCAAGCTGGTTATGAAGAACAATTAATTTTTGATGGTATAGGACAATTTAAAGAAACCTCACTATGCTGATGGGCAACATTTAATTATGTAGACCCCATAATTGCAATCTTATCATTGCTGGTTGCTAATTTTGCAAGTTAAAGTAGGCCATGGTATGGCAAATGAAGCATTTATTTACAAACATTCCACAAAGAACAATGGGATTCCTCATACTGCCTGATTTGTCTACTAATGCTTTGTACAAACATGTAAATGCTAATTAACTAGCTTCATGCAGCACAAACCTTCTCAAGAAGCTGTCACTCAGGCAGTCAAGAAAGATTTCACTTATCATGGAACCCAAAACTTCATTACTGTGTTTACAAAATCCTGCCACCAACCCCTATCCTGAGCCTGATGAATCCGGTTGACATTTACAAACCATACTTCCTCAAGATGTTTTAATATTACCCTCCAATCAGCTTAGGTTAGGTTAGTTTCAGTTAGGATATTATAGTTTATGTAGTTTACTTATGACATGAGAATGAAGGAAACACTGTGAAACATTTCTGACTTCAAGACATCCACATTGACATTTCTTATGGCACTAAATACTTATTCATGCAAATGCATGTGCAGGTGAACAGGGTGGAAGTTACTTGTACCTGCTGAATCTGGAATTTTTTCTGCAAAAGACAGCCACTGTTCCACTGCATTCAAGAAGTACACAAAACCTAGTCCTACTCTACAGAACCTCAAAACTGAAAACTCTACAATGCAGAACAAAGGGCTGGAGAATTATAGGAAGACCTAAAAAAGAGACAGCCACATCACTCAGAAGTCATAACATGCTTTTCCCAATGAGTAAAGAACATGAATAAGACTATGTTCTCATACACTTTACACCACAAACTAAATGGTTACTTGTACATTTATTACTTATGTCACAAAATGTATAATATAAATCTGTACTATGCTTCTCAAGTGCAACAAATGTTTGTTTACAGTCAGCAGTACTACATATATGCAAACATGTACTAGATTAGAATAATGTGCTCTATGTTAATTTGGAAATATGGGTCATTGTGTGAAAACAATTAAAAATGGTACATATCCACAATTCTCTCACAACATTTACATTAATGACAGCATTAATTTCCATGTAGTTATTTTAGAGTATCAGAAATGCAGTATGGATTTCATAAATATAATAATTATGCACATCATTCTTATATATGTCATAAAACAGAAAAAATACATGTATTACCTTTGATTAGCCATTCACAGTGTGAGTCTTGAGTATAATTTGATCCTGAAGGTCCATCCGTAATAATACCCCAAGAATTATTAAACACTTTGCGGGATTTATAGCATGGTGTTAGCTGAAGGGCAGCACTGGTTTCAGTAATCAAATGCAGCCACAGAATGTATGATGTCAACAGATAAAAGGTATGGCCAGATTTAAACTTCTTCCTTACTCCCGGCCCCATTGTGCCTGGAACTTACTTATTCTGAATACCTACATAACTGATTTTATTCTCAATGATGCCATCAGCACAATAAAATATGTAAACTGTCTGCACGCCAAACCAACTGTTTGAAAATGCTGCATGTGCACCTGAAAATTCAGAACAAGATTAAATGAAACGCCAGCATTAATATCAAATAATACACATAAGTACTAGCCAATATAATTCACTTTAACCCAACCACTTTCTGGTCCTCCAACAATATTTAATCACTAGGAACAAAAGAATTGCGATGATAAACCCTGCTAACGTTAATTACTTTGAGAATCTGCATTTAAACACAGAAAGTGGTATTGGGGAGGCGTATTTATTTGATGCCAAGGCTAACAAATCATGTTCTTCTCAACCCTGCAGGCACTGTCAAACACACAACACCCAAGGTTGACAAACAGCAATTTCTCCATTTAATCCAGCGTTAATAACTACTTGAATGAAGAAACAAAAACCGTTCATATATACCATTAGAACTTCAAATGAAAACAGTCGGAACTCCAAAAACTGTACCATTCACATATGCCCATATTTGACTTCCTTTCATTTTTTCTATAAGCAATTGCAGCCAAATCTTGACGTCACTCCCAAACACAAATGACGTTTCAAATGACTAGGAATCACTGGTTCCTTCGTTGAGTGGTATGAAAAATTCTGTTTACGAGTGCACTTATGCAATTTTCATTGCTGTAATTTGGCCTTAAAAGTATTTCCTGCACATTTTTGTCACTTATTTTCCATTATTCAATAATACTAGGTTTATGAAGAAATAACTACAGTCTACATTATAATCGTATAATAACATACTTTAATCTTTAACCGTATTCTTCTCATAATGATGTTGGAAATTCATAATGTTAACACGGAAGGATGTTGATATTATTCTATGCACGGAAGTAGTTCACGGTTGAAGGCAGACCGAAGGCCTTTGCATTTTAAGAATGTGTACGACTCTTTGGCTTTGTACTCTGTGAATGCGATAGCAACTAATACTTTCGGATTATAATACTAACGTAACTCCAAATATTTGAAAAATCTATCTGAAAGTTGTACTGCCTTCAGTCACATTGAAAATGAGAAGAAACGAGCTTACATTAATACCATAATTAAAGTCATAGGTCCCTGATTAGAAGTTAATATTTTTATCATCTATGATTTAGGAAGGCAACAGGCATTTCCCAATTCGTGGACCATGGGTCGAATGTGGTACATGTGCATTTTAAGACACGCGTTTTTGTAATTTTGCCAGTACAATGAAAATAGATAACGCCTGTATTAAATATTCAATTTCTGGTTAATGTTGAATACATTCACTGCTACTGCATGATTCCATCATAATCATTAATAACTGCAAAATCTTCCCACCTTCACGAGGATGATTTGTCTGGAATATTAGTACTCAGGTTTGGTCTTTCAGACTACTTATGTAAAATGGAAGAAACTAAGTCACTTACAGTAACAGTTACAGGCTGAATGAAGTGACAAGGAGTTTACTATGTGGTGATAAGCTATTAGGTTGAATCACAGGCAGTTGCTTAACTAATAATGTAAGTCACTGTCACAAATCAGTGTCTCACAGACTATACCTGGGTACTTAGGGGTTAAATTCAGCAGCAACTATTTCCTTCTTATCTTACAATTTCCCTGTAATTGGATGCTGTATTTTGAGCTGTTAACAGCACTGTTAAATAAACCACAAATAAACTTTAAAAAAACAGCTGAAGACCTGCCATCAGAATTAGATTCTACAAAGAAATAAATAGCCCTGATGACACCATTCAAGCCTGCCTGCCTACCTACCTCCTGAATCTAAATTTGAATGATTTTAATTGTAAATCTCATACACAACATAAATGTGAGGAACACGCAAGTAGGATAGGTGGAAATCACATTGTCTCCAAATGTGTGGATACTACATATTTCAAATTGTCTAAATTGAATTATATGTGTAGGACATTTATAATTGTAATTATATATTTTTCTTTTAACCAGCATTTACTAAAAAGCATGCATGGATATATTTCTTTCTGAAACTCCTAGCTTACAGTCTTTCACCAATTAATCAATGTTCCACTAAAGTATTTCTGTACAATCACCATCTAGCTTTGCAGAACAGGTATTAACTCTGGGTGTTATATTGGTGCAGAGGTGTATGAAAGCTGAATGTAAGATGATTTGGGCATAATTACATACGAGTCATATATCAGTCAGCCTGACATTTAATGGTGGTCTTTTGTGAAGATGGTAATGAATCTTAGGGTTCTATAGGAGTCAATTTTTTTAACCTGTTGAGCTTATCTTCTCTGTAAGGGCTGTGCTCCATGGAGTTAGTCAGATACAAATATACTTTCTCTCATACTCATCTGGAAAGTGGTGCTACTTGAAGTAAATTTATGAAGACATTAACAGTTTGCATTGTCATAAAATGTTCTCATTCTGCCCATATTCTGGTTGCACTGTATACTGTAAATATAAATTAGGCAATACTTAGCAAAAGTTTCCAGTCATGTAATAACTAGTGGTGATGCAGCCATTCACGTCTGTAGATATTTGTTTATAGTTTATTTTAATAACGCTTTTCAGATTATATAGTGTCGAATGAGAGGATGATAGAGAATAATGAATTGGAAAGGATGTGGAAGAAAATGGTCATGGCCTAATTTAAGGTGCTATATCAGCATTTGTCTGTAGGGGTCGAGGATAATAATGAAAAATCCCAGTCAGGATAGTCAGTCTCTGCACTGAGATTTGAACCCGGGACCTCCAGAATATGAAGCAGGAGTGTTAATCACTCAATCATGATGTTCAGTGCATCTGTAGAGGATAATCTTCGTGGACCTGATATTGGTTCTGTAGATAGTGGTATGGATATAGTTCATCATCATTAAGTATGTTACAGATAAATGCTTGGATTCTCATTCCACTGCAGCAATTATGGTATCTTCAGTGGCTGGTGTTTGTACACTCTGTGGACAACCTGCATTGATTTGTGCGGGTGTGAGACTGTCTCCCAATAATATTGCTCTAATTATCTACACAAATTAATGTCTGAATTATATCATCAATAAAAATGTTCAGTGTATTACCATGAAGCAGTTTGAGCTTGGTTATTGCAGGTATCCCAGGGTTAGGAACATATTACAGTATTTGCTGTTTTTGATTCCATGACCCTTCAATTATGGCTCTGCCTCACTGTACACTGTGCGACTACACTTGAAGGGCAGGAACTACTACATGATAAGCGTTATGTGTGGCTGTGTACAGGTAGCATGAACAGCAAAACTGCTGGATATGTACTGGCCCATTTGATGGTGATATGTAAGAAACTGTACGACACACAAAAGATCATATGGGCTGCATTTATGGGAACTTGGGTGGTTGAGAGCTGATAAGAGGTCAAAATTGTATAACTACCTACATGCAGTGTATTTATATTCACTCTACAGACTTCATGAACAAAGTAAGATGATTATGATGATGAAATTGCTATTTGTGAAACTGAAGAAAAATTACAATACAAAGGACTTGGATATTATTACTGATCTTTTCTGTACTGTTATATAAATTGTGTATCAATTACACTCTTGCTAAAAAATGTTCTGTTCTATAAGGGGTGTATCTGTTATAAGTCTATCAAAACTCATTCGTTTAAGATCAATGGTCTCAAAATCTCCATCCAAAATCATTTCCATGACGCTTCTACCAACAGCCGGTGAATGTTGAATTCCTGCAACATGGAAACATAAATAACTGCAATAATATTAAATGTGGGGTATGGAATGACACTTGACTCTCTTTCAGAAAGTTCTGGATTCAATGCTTGGTTAGTTCTTAATACAGATTTTTCTGGGGCATTAGAAATCAACCTATATTAACACAGCAGTAAATTTCTATGGTTCCAGCCTAATTACTTCAATGAAAATGGCTTAATTTGTTTAGTGATTAGAACCACTGTCTGAAAAAAAATGTCAAATTGGAATTTTCTTGCAGAAGGCTAAAAAGAGACATGTAGGAATACAAACTTCACACAAGACACATTAATTAATTTAATTTATTACCAAGGTCTAAAACCTTTATATCAAAATATAAACTCAAGATAATATTAGAAGCTGAAGAAAACTGTAGGATTTGAGGTTCTCACAGCAGTGAGTATGTCTTCTGGGTTATAGTGCCATGTAGTCTGGTAGCTCACAAACTTGTCAGAGGTCTTTCCTGCCTCCATCATCAGATGAATAGAGGTAGCAAGGACCTCTGAAATTTTGGTAAACTTCTACCAGACTAAATGGTGCTTGAACACAGAAAACAGCCATCTTCCTCTTCAGTACTGTACTAAAGCTTTAAATCACCTTGTATATTCTTCACAAACCAGAACACCACAATCTAAGTTATTTACATTAGTTGCACATTTGGTATGATAAAACTCACATTATGTCATGACTAGTTAAGTGATACAGTCAAATAACTGTTTAATATTATTCAATTTGAGATTTACCTCACTTCAGTGTTAAAAACCACAGAAATACAGAGAAACATTAACCGAGTATTTAAAACATTATAAAATACATAGGACTTACCATGACCACTGAAGCCTGTTGCAATATACAAGTTTGTGTAATATGGATGAGGACCAACAATTCCATTCTCGTCATAAGTGTTGTACTCGTAGTAACCACTCCATGCACTTTTCACCTGTGATTAAAATAAATGTATAATGACGAGCTTCATAACTTGCACTCTTCACCATATATTGTTAGGATGATCAAATCAAAGAGGCTGAGATGGGAAGGGCATGTATCATTTATATGCGACAGTATAAACCTTCAGTCTCATATACCACATAATCCTTCAAAGCATCACAGAATAGATAGAACAGAAATTGCAGTTATTGCACATGGTCTTATAGAATGACTGGAACAAACAATCATTCTGTATGATCTTATGTTCAATGTGTTTTGTTAACTCTGCACCATATTCTTAACTTTTTACACTAGACAGCACAATCACAAAGCAAAATTATACATTAAGGTTGACCTGAATGTGTGCTCACAAAAAAGCTCACTGCAGATTCACATTTCCAGCATTGTGATTAATCATCATTCACGTACTGTACCCTTTCTGCTACATCTTTCCAATATACAGTCCTCATAAATCTTACATACTGACCTTAACTGATTCAAATGCAGGCACACGTTTTGCAAGGATTGGCCAGACATTTTTATCAAAGAAATCATAATCCACATCCAGATTATCTACACTAGGTTCTTCTTCAGGAAGTGGAGATCTGCCACAAATATAATTGCCAGCAAGACCTTCCCGTCTGTAAACAATATCATAGTATTACATACAAGAAGTTCTGACCTGAACTAACAAGACTACTTTACCCAAATCCCTTTGTCTAATAAGGTAGCAAATATTACAAATTTAAAACCATACAACTCAGTGATCTATTTGCATATTATAGGATAGAAAAGATCAACACTACTTCAGAATTGTCATGCACAATTTCAAAGTTCTATTTGCATATTATAGGATAGAAAAGATTAACACTACTTCAGAATTGTCAGGCACAATTTCAAAGTTAAAATCCTCACCATATTTATTAATATTTAATGAACTTCTTCATACAAGGTTTGTCTAATCCACATTCAATTAAGAGCTAAATATATTTCAATGACCCATTTACTTTCATAACCCTCCATTAATTTAACTACTAACATCAAAGTTCACATGGCTACCATTACAGTATTATCAATGATAAGGAGTTAAAAAGAACAATGTCCTTCAAATAGGTGGATTTAAAAAAAAATTAAATTGAAACACAGAACCCACAGTCCTTCAAATAGGTGGATTTAAAAAAAATTAAATTACCAACTGAAGAGGAGGCTGGGTTGTCCCCAGAATTGTTCTGAATGTAATTGCAGACAAAAATATTAAACTGTGTCAAACACAACACATACCTAAAATATGCTCCTGAGGGATCTATTGTTAATGGAGTGTTCAGACCCGGTCCATTCTTGCAGTTTATACAGAATACATATCTCTTCCTGAAGAACAAAGAAAATTCAAAATACCTGAATGAAAATAGATGATACATGGGATTCCTTAGAATAAGTACACCTCTATGAACTAAACTGTAGAAATATAAAAAACACGTCATATGAATAAATTAATAGGTGCAAGTAAGAAAAATCAATAAAGGCACATGTGTAAAGTGATGGTGAAGGCTTCAGAAATAAGTCCCTACACATGTGCACACATACATACACAAACCTGTTTACTTTAAAGTGAGATGCATAATCTGAAATGGAAACACTGCAAAAAAAGCTTACTGAATATTATGAACAATCTAAAATCATGGATTGTATTATATTTGCATTCACATTTTCCTGTTAATACTAATTAAGATAAATGTATGTTGCCATTTTATACCTTGGTTCCACGGGTAATGGGATGCTCAGCATCCCCTCACCAGTACCAATTCTGGCCATTTTTGCAACTCTTGCAGAGTGAGGTCCTGCTGCAATGATTACGAATCCAAATTTAATAGAGCGTAATTCCCCACTTTCAGTTTTCACCTGGAAATGTATGTTGAGAGCTTTAATACATTAACAGTGTTCCGATTATCATAACATGAACACAGAGTGCTCAAAGCACAGATTTTCACCACACCTTCTCACTTTCTTAAGTACCATAAAGAAATACACTGCAGCAGTATGAATGCTGAGGTGGCAGTAACATAATTTCATTTAACAAACAGCTCTGAAATTCTGGTGATAAACTTTAAGGTCATGTCTGACAATTTTCAGTAGTAGGGGTATACATTAGTGAAAATGTTGCACTTAAATCATTAAATTTGCTATCCTGCACCAAATAATTCCAGTCTGGTGACAATATACATACATAGTACCCTCTGTGTTTACTTCTAGACAAAACTCCTTACTTGAATTTTATAAACCTTCAGTTAATGTTTATGTTTTAAGCCAATAAATAATCATCAGCAACATAAACCAGAACCTAACGTATCCCATTCAGTTCCAATCCCTCAAGATTTTCTTGGTCATTCCCACTGATTGACAATGGTAATAAAGTGTCTCCTTGTTTCCAAAAATTCTGACCGGAAAATGCATCATACAGATTTTTAGCTATACAGATATACTGTAAGTTTTGTTTATAACATATTTTAATTAGCACAATTATTTTCATATGTATACCAAACTCACTGAGAAAGTTATACAATACTTATCTTGTAAATCACAAGCTTTCTTTAAGTGTGTAAAATAGCTGATGTACTGCCCTAACATATTCCCATTATATCCTCCAGAGTATGATAATTATAAATGTCTGGTTGCCACAATTTCTGCTCCTGCACCCCCATATACAAATGGAAGAACAACTGTCAGCTCTTCCCATAACTTATTTTTAATATGGACTGGGTTCTGGCTCAGAAGACAAAATACTTACATTAAATTTGAAATTAAAATAATGAAAATTCTACTTTAAAGCAACAGCACTAAATAAAATTCAATAACATGCTCTGGTTTGTTTTTAACTTTTATTTTATCCTTACAATTATTGACACTTGGAATGAAAAATATTTACAACAAATATGCATTCTGTAAGCTGCAGTTTTCATTTCAAGGATTTAGAAAATGCAAGAACAAATGGTGTAAATGGGAATACATACCAAAACCTTTTCAACTGCTTCATAGCTTCCAGGCTCAACTCCTTCCGTTAACATATCAGGCATCTTTTTGAATTCAAAGCCAACAGCTTCTCCATCAACATACTCAACTCCTAGGGATAATGCTTTTGTCTTGAAAGCATACAATAAAGACCAAGGATCAAACCTGAATGAGATGGAAGACAGAATTAGCAAGTACCAGTATATAATAAATGATAAATGTAATGATCCCTAAGGATGCTGTGGAGGATATAATGAAAAGGTCATATTGTAATTCCTAAATATAAAGCTATTAAAAATAAAGGGAAATGTGATATTTAACTATGTAACCAACTGGCAGTGTCGGCAGAACCTGGAGATTTAACTCCATGAATACCAAAGACCACACTGGACACAGTAAATGTATTGTAAATATTATTACCATCCTTCATTTTCCAGACCATGACAACCTAAGGCAATACCATCTGTGTTGATCCATGGAAACTTCTGTTTCAGTTTTACTGGAGTAAGAAGTTCATTTTTGGCTCCCAATTTCCTGAAAAATAACAAGATTGTTCATATTATCCCACATATTTAGCATAGATTCTGTAACCACTGTAATTTAACATGATTCCTTACTTTCTTCCTGTTGTCTAATCATTTTGAATGTGCTTTGTGAAATCATGGTTTATGCTGCTTTAACTCTTTGGCTAAAATTTCTATATTCTCACAAATACTTTCCTCAAGTCTTAATTGATGCCTACATTATTACCTAAGTTTTACAAAACTGCACTGCTTAGTTTCCTGAGCTAAAATATCTTGAAATCAAACACTTGTGTTACTAATTTACTTACTGATATCCTCTGCCTACATTCTGCAACCATAAAATAGTTGGTAAAGAACTGTAATAGTTTTCTTTTTAAATTGTGATCTTCTGGGTTGAACCCATGCAGTCATTCAGATGGTCACCAACATTTCAGAGGAACCTGCTTTCCCCTTCTTCAATGTGGAAGGGAGTAGTGATGTAATGTGAGTTAGGCTATATAGGAAAGCTGAAGGGATCCAAGACGAGAAACAAAAGACTGACTAATTCTGCCACAAAAGCCTCAAATCTCACATTTGTAACAGATATTTACTAACAATACATGAATACTTTTACCCATTATAGTTCTTTGTCTTCAGATTTCACAGAGTAGACACTGACTTGTTAAAACTGAGAGTTAATTCTAGGATTACACATCTTTCAAACATGTAGCAAGACCCCTTGAATGCAGTGGAAGGCCCATATCAAGTTATTTTTTTAAAAATAACTCTATATTAGTCTTACAGTTCTGATAATATGTACTACTTACATAACATGCACAAAATTCCTGAAACATTTTTTTATCTTGAATTAAATGAATTTAGTACCTAAGATCCAATTTAATATTACATCCTCTTATCCTTCCATAAGAAGCAGTTCATACAGAATCACAAGCTAATTTAACCAATTATTTTAATTTTTTAAACATTAATACTTGCTTTTGAAGATTTGCATTCTCTTCTAATTGCTGAGCACCTTCCTCAGATGCAAGGCACAAATAACCAAATGGCGTGAATTGTACATCTGGTGGATCATGTCCTTCAACTGACAAATGTTGCTTGATGTTACGCAGGAATTCTGCACCAAAAAGCGACATCCGGATATTCTCCTCCAAGGAAAACTGTTGCCTCAAACCACCAACAGAAAGAACTGTTGATGCATCAACATACTAAAGAAAGAAAAATCAACATGACACTACATGTTTTTAATATTTGCATTAAATTCAGAATGTATAAAACATCATGGCATGTCCAAAACATGAGAAATGAGTGATTTGTCACTTTACAGTCAAATTCACTGGGAAATGAAATGGCATAAGAAGAAATCCCCCTTTTCCCCTACTTCAAGTATTAAAATATAAATTCAGATTATGTTATGGATTTCCTCATCTCAATATTCTTCTCCCCAAAATGGACATAATCACTAAACCAATTATACCTCCAAGTATATTACGATTCTCTTTACCCACAAAATATAAAGAAAAGTAATTACAATTATCATAGAAAACACAATCAATACATGACAAGTACAGTCACACACAAAACTTGGTAAGAACAAAGAAGCAGGTTTCAATAAATCAAGATTGTCATAGAGCCCTAAAATTTGATTGTAGTACACCAAATTGTTCTTAAGCTTTTCTACATCTGAAATCTTAATTCCAACTCTGTCAAGCAGATTACAACTTCAGCTGAACAGAAAAACCAGAAGCCTTTTTGTATGTTTAACAACTCCATGTAATCTAGTAGATTAACGAACATTTTGGAGGAAAGCATTGTCTCCACCTTCAGTATACCTACAAACCTACATATCATAAACCACAAGATCACAAAACAAAATGTCTTCACCAAGAAAATCTGAAGTATCTTATAGAAGCCCTTCTATTTAATCTGTATCATCAGTCTGTAGAAATGTAAGTAACAATGTAGATGGAATTAGTTGACTTGAAATTAATAAAATCCAATCTGCATGTGTGTTATAGAGGCTCCTTTTATATCAAATTATTGCAAACACTTTGCTGAACATATGTGGGATGAAGATGGCTCTCTTCTGGGTTGTAATGCCATATAGTATGGTAGGACTGTTTCAAAGGCACTTGCTGCCTTCATCATCATCACCACCCTGATGGAGACAGCAAGTACATCTAAAATGTTAGTAAACTTCTACCAGACTACACAGCATAAAAACCCAGAAGACAGCAATCTTCATACTCGCCACCATGATAACCTCAAATTCTACAAACATAGAACATCTGGAAATGGTGCACTACATAAAATATTACAAATGCTTGTGTCATACTGAGAAAGATATTACAGCACATCAGTCAAGAAATGCAGTGTTACAGGTACAGTAATGTTGCCATAAGATTACTGCAACATACTAAAACATGCAATATGAAAATTTGGAATGAGAGATGAGAACAAACAAGCATGAGAAATAAAGCACTTTTATTTGCACAGCACAAGTTTGGTAATTTCAATACACAACTTCAGATTATTAGAATAAGTATATACAATGAAACAGACTCTACATGCACAGACTATGAAATGGAGAGTATGAAGCGATTAGTAATCAAACTCAAATCTACTTTCCATGCTTTAAATTTGGATTTTGTTTACCTGACCCCAGGATACAATATTTTGATTTACCGAAGGATCTTTTTCGATGACAGTTACTGTAATTGCATTAGGGGCTCTCTGTTTCAGCCAATAAGCAATAGATGAGCCCATTGCACCTCCACCAATAATGGCAATATCGCAATGCTCTGGGAATACACCATCTCGATACGGGGATTTTGGAACTTTGTTTGTCACTTCACGTACGCCTTGTACTTTTGTAATAAAGGATTGCACTTTATTTTTTGCAGTTTTCATGTCATTTCCAAGAATCCTAAATGTCCGTTTAAAAGGATTCTCTGGTTTTGGTGGTTCATACGAAGAAGAAACTTCACTCTTATTTGTGCAAAAACACGCATTTTTATATAAATTGACAAATTTGACTTTTATAAATTTACGGCACTTGAATGTATTCACTGCTTTAAACATGGTGCTAATGAACATTTGCTGTGAAAGATTTAATTACATTAAGCAATGGTTTGTTCATATAAAGATGCATATTTATGACAATTTGCGTTTAAAAACAAATAATATAAGGCAAAGTTCAGCTACTTCGTTAACTGATAACCTCTTGCCCGAATTTTTCTAGGTCATAAACATCAGTCACCAGCTGATTATACCCATGCACAAGGACTTAAAACAAGATCTTTTCCTTCAACCGTCTCATTTTGTTAGGCACAACGGCTGCAATGAGATCATAAGAAACAGCATCAAAGACCACACTCCAAAAAAAAGACAAACGATCTGCGTGTTACCACGCATCTAACGAACGCTGTGAATATAACCTCAATCTCAATATTGCAAATCTGTGATGTTACAAACAAATAACAATGCCGACACACGACGCAAAATATCACTAAATTTAATGCGAGCACACTCTAGAAAATTGTTTGACACCAATTATTTTACTGACTATCGCAGCCCTACGAAGTGTAGGATATTTAGTACACGGAGTATTTTCCAAATGCATTTTGTAGACCTTGCATCCTTCCTTGGTTATGATATCTATTACAGGTTTGAATATAATGTTGACAGATCTTATCAACAGTACAGATGCAATGCTATGCACACAATATCTAATAACTTCAACCGTTGACAAAGCTTATCGTCTTATACAAAACGTTACTTCGTTAAATACTGCGCAATATAAAGATATTTCCCAGATGTGGAACTGAATGAGGCCCATATTTTAACATTCTACAAACTCAAGGTAAAGCTGTAATTTTCGTACAGACTTAAACGAAATTCACTAAGAGACAAAGCTTCACATCCACATACAGCAAGTGAAATTTTTACTCTTAGTGTTCATAATTTTAAAGTAAAAACTGGGAAACAAAACTTTTGTGATTGCAATTTTCAGTTTACTCTTAGTGTTCATAATTTTAAAGAAAAAACTGGGAAACAAAACTTCTTTGTGATTGCAATTTTCAAGTTGAAAATGGAGGCAATATGTTCTTCTGAAATGTTGGTATAACTACCCTGAGGACCATACTGACATCTATCTCATGAAACCTCCAAATTTAAATAACTGAACTTGACATTTTTGAAAATTGTAGCTAATTTTATGCGGACTTATGTTTACTGTAAAATGGACAGCTTTCAGATGACACCATAACAAAAGGAAAATGCCTGTGTAATGTGAACTGGATATGTTCAAGAACTGGCACCAGAAACTAACTTCTTGCTACACCAATTAACCTACATTTCACAGTGTCACACAGTTAGCTATTGACCATTTGCTTACTTACCCCATAATTTGACTCTTCAACTTGATACTCCCTAGAAAATGATTGTCACTAGTTACAATCTAAAGATAACAAAAACAGTGCTTCTAAATGATGCTAAAAATCAACATGTTCCCATGTCATGTTATGCATAATGTTACAGTAGATAAGCAATAAAGTGGTAACATTTCAATTTCAATTCACATATTCAAACTAGAAAGTATGATCTGGAGACAGTGATGTGCAGGAAAATGAAACACATATACAATCAACTCTCAGTTATTTGGGATAACTGTGGGTAAAGACGACAAAAATATAAAACTATGCACACATGTAACCACTATAAAAATATCTGCCACCCATTTGTCTGAACTCATTCCACATCTTTGTGAAGTCCACAAAAAGGAAGACAAAGCATTAAAGAATATAAGGTTTTCATGATGCTCTGTAACAAGTATCAGCTATGGCTGCTATGTTGTATCAAACAAATAAGAACGTCTGAAGTAAACAATTTTTCTGTTCATAGCTATAAAGCAGCCTCTAACCCCCAACTTAAAGAAAAACTGAAGTAATAACCAGTAATTTAAGTATAAAACAGAACTTTCATTCAGAATGAAGACAGAGATTTTAATGGTACAAGACTTGGGAGGCTTAGGTGTAGATGGGAGGATATTATAATTATTACAATGGACCTCAAGGAAACAGGTTGTAAGGACGTGGAGTGAATTCATCCAGCTCAGGGTAGGGTCCAGTGTCAAGGTCTTGTGAATCAACCACTGATATGATAGTGATCACCAAATATTAAAAAAAATATTCTAGCATTAACAATTCCATGAATTCATTCAGAATAGCCCATTATGATCTCACCTCACAAACTTTGTAAATTTCACCTAATCCATAGAATGCAATGCTCATAGTGTAGAAGTCTGCCTATATAGTACTTGCAAAAAAGAGGTTAAAAAAGGAGGAGGAAAGTTGAAGGGAAATGATTTTGCAGTAATTTGACACCACTGTCAAACCCAGATAATGGAGATTTGATTGCATTTCAATTGTTGTTGTCATCCCTTCCCCTCAAAGGCATCATGTTTATTAGGCATTTCAAGGATAAAAATAATGAGCAGACTGTATTTTCTACAGATACAGTGTAACATATAATCACTGGGATGCATATAGCACTGATAAATCATTTACTGTTGTTATATTTAGATTTATATTACAATGGGAAATTTTCATGTTAAACAGAACAAATTAATAATCTAACTTGTACTTCTCCAGAAACTCAAGAAATTATTTGTCATTCACAGCAAAGAAATAAGGCTAAAATGAGGCCATCTAAAGTTACATATGTACATCTTAAAACAATAGTACAAGTAAAATAATATTACTTAATAAAATATGTATATATAATTTGTTTTAATTAATAATAAATGGGTAAGAAACAAATATTAAAATGACTACTGCAGGATATCTCATTTAACTGGTTCAATTGGATGATTAAAAGGCTTTCAATTCCAAGCATTAGTATGGAAATCATTTTTAAATTTGAAGATGTCCATCTTCTTTGTTGTTACAACATGAAGTCCGGTAAAAGTTTACTGATATTTTAGAGGTGGTTGCTGTGTCCATAATTAGGGTGATGGAGGCAGCAAGGACCTACAGAACATTTGTAAACTTCTACCAGACTACAAGGTGCAACAACCCAAAAGTTGGCCATCTTCATACTCACTACTGTGAGAACCTCAAATCTCATTTTAAATTTTTCTCATTAAAGCTGAAATAATGCAAGAAGTTACATGAAAGCATATTTAAAAATAATAAAATATCACACATAACAAATATTCTGTTAATGTTACAAACTAACCAGTAATTAAATTTCATGACAACTCTGCTGTTATCGTACAGAACTGTCTCTGAGATACATTATGGCATAATCATATTGTACTTGACTTTTGACAGTTTACATGATAAATATTTCAATCACTGACAATTTTAGTAGCATTTCTATTACAGATTAAAAATTCCTGCACTTAAAAACCATAGCACTTGCTACATAATAGCAAGTTTGTCATTTAGTACATTGTGTATATACAGTCACTTAACATTTTTGTTAACATTCACACAGTTTAATTTGGATCACATCTTCTTAATCCATTTGTAGGCTTATCAGATAAGCTTAGCAACTTCATACATAATCCAAATCACTTACAACATGACACAGAAGACAACAAAACAGACTAATGTATACATCCATTTTCTGGACACAGTCCTGGACAGAGGCTTCCAGCGCCTTTTTACAGTGTCTCAAAGTATTAACATAATTTTTCATAACAGCTAGCTAGAAATTTTCACATGGTATATGGGTCAAAATCTCAAAATTTGAGACTGCAACTGAATCAGCCTTTCTTCATTTAATTAAACCAGTCAATAACATTTTAAAACACCTACAGTTTATGGAAGTGCTCTTAAGTAAGGTTTAATAATGAAACTTTGGTGCATGGCTTTACATGTGTCAGCAATGTACATAACTACTTGATACAATACAATCTTATGGCTGTTATGGCAAGATGTACAATACACAAAAAAGGTCTCATACGATGTTCTTCTTGGAATCCAATCACAATGGACCTTTCGTGTGTGGATTCTAACACCATCACAAGTATAGGCTGTACAATATTAACAAATAGTTAGTTTACATGTTTTATAATATATGACAATAGATAGCATATTAACATGTGCATAAGGTGATATGTTGTACACACTACATACAAGTATGGACAGTTTTGAGAATATGAGATACACAATTATCATTTGGCAGATTTAGGTTAGGTTAGCTCGGTTATGTTATATCAGCAGCAGCAGCAGCGACTCCTCTCTCAAAATAAAGCTGTATCAGCGGTGTATTGTAATGTCTCTAAGGATATTATATTTGTCTGCACTATTCAATACTCACTTTTCCAATATTACAAGTGCATGTAACACAAAATGTCCACAGAAGAACTGCACATAATGAAACCTATAATGAACTTTAAACAAAACATAGGGTTCTATAACAAACAGTTTGTGTAGAACCAGTAATTTACGTGTATTATATATATATATATTTGCTGATAGATTTTCAGGTGCTGTACAAAGCATGTCATGACTACTAGTTTGTTTTTACTGAATGTTGTGGCAAACTACTGCTATCCTGAGATTTTTGTGATGTTCCTCAGTCCCTTCAGGCAAAAAGTCAGAATAGGTCCTTGAAGAAGTCCATGACTAACACCCCCCCTCCCCCCAATCAGTTCACTATCCACTTATCATCCTATAAATGAACATCACAAAATCTCAGTTATAGAAACTGTCATTAAATGAACCAAGAATAAATAAATAAATAAAACCAAATAATTTCTTTGTCATTAGATTATACTGAAAACAAAGTTTGCTTTTTATATTAATTATTTTACATCACCTGCAAAAAACCAAATAATTTCTTTGTCATTAGAATATACTGAAAACAAAGTTTGTTTTTTATATTAATTATTTTACACACCTGCAGAGGTGATTATGAATGACAAGCTGGGATAAATATGGTAGAAAGCTGTGACCCATTTTATGATATTGTCCTGATATTTGTACTGCCTTCTGGTCTGATGAGAGGAACAAACAATTCACTTAGTACCATTGGTGAATCCTGGTCTAGAAATCAGGTTATGTGTAAATGCAACATTATTAAATATCCTATAATAATCACACCATAATGCTCAGATAAATTAATGATGATCATGATGTCACTTTTGTCATATAATAATTTAATCACACAACACTACAACCATCTTTCAAGAGTTACCCAACAGAAAATGCATACTTAAAAGTCTTGCCTGATGTTTATTGATTACATGAAATATTCACCATGACAGAATGTTACAGTTTTTCTCTATAATGATGCAGCTGATAAGGAAATGGTTTTATTGCTTTTAATCATGACAGGAACTACAAGTAATTTTAAGTATCTCACACTTTTCTACCAACCTACTGCTGTATTTACAATTCCTTGACATACCCTGTGATTAGTAACACTCCCCAGAACATACTGAATCATGAAAGTACAGCTCCCAAAAGGAAAATTCCAGCAATCCTGGGACCAAATACCAGACAGTTAGTCCAAATTCATTTGTTACAATACTTATATGATACCATCTGTACAATTCTTTTGAGGACACACTGCATTTAATTTGTGAAAAAGATACATACCATTGACCAAGCATTTTGATATTCTCAAAACGCCCGCACTTCAAGGTCCTACAACATAGCAAAATGCACTCATTACAAGTACCAGCCGAGATGCCTAGATGAAGCACTTTCAAACGATGTTTGCTTTTGCAGAAGCACCACTCATCATAACCTTGGAGACAAAGTTGACAATGGCTGATGCTGGTTGCTCTGGTTCAAGCTCAGCAAAGATGTGACACTGGTTGTCTGTTTTACTTGCTGGCTTCCTCGCCACAAATCCAAAACAACGGCTGGAACAAAGTTTCATTGTCGTGTTCACTGGTGTAGAATCAGAAGATTTAGAATTTGACTTTCATGAATTTATTTTCCATTCAATTAGTGATTCTGTCAATAGATCATATTATACAGCACAGAATGGTATGATCATTAATCAATAATAAATTGGTGTCATGGCCTAACTCACAATACTATCTAGGCATTTTATGAAGGAGATGAGGAAAATCAAGAAAACCCTCAGAAAACAGAGGCCACTTACACACGATAAATCTGCAGCAATAATTCACCCAGGAAGTAAAGGGATCTCTTTAAGAAAATGAAAAATAACACTTCTTTTCAAAGAAAATTGAACAAGAAGCAAAAAATAAATGTGTAATAATATGAAATAAGAATGGATATAGCAAAGTACTTTGGCAGCATTTAGGTGTTTTTATACTCTATCATAAGTGAAGAACAACTTATGGTTGTATTCTCTGTCTGTTTGTTGCATCTTTCAATGTGCAGGTCTTATTTTGTACATTGTCTGTACTGTTATAACACATACTTCATACAATGAAGTGATGAAATGATAGAATACTCTCAGAATTGGACACGTTTTCAAAATTATTGGAATTTCAAAAACAGGATCTTCAATCCAACAAAGTTTGAGTGAGACTAGGTTTCTCTGTTAGTTCTGTCACAAACATCAATCCCCAAAAGTCTTCAATTCTGGCACTTACTAGAATCCATGTCTTAACAAATTCATGTTTTGAGAAGGAGTGCAGTGCATCACTAATAACTTGAATGGCATACAAGTTGGTTTGGTCACACACATATTCAGAAATGACTTCTGTACTAATTAATTTCACAAATGATATGATGAATGTCTGCATTCAACTCACTGATCACAGAAATTTCAGAAGATATAAGTCCTTCCTTATCATTTGATTTACTGGAATAAGAATTTGGAATTAAGTAATTTTTGGAATCTTCAATGAATTGGACATACATTGTGATTAAAACTCAGTGCCTTCTTGTTCACCTCAATGGTATCTTTGTTCATATACAGCAGTACACTTTCTGGCATCTGCCCTTTTGGATAAAGGAGTACCCATGAAAAATTATGTTACCTTATGTGGATGAACATGGTCTTCCAAAGTATGGTTCATTATTTAGATAAACACATTTGAAATAGAAATGCATCATACAGAAACTTGTATCCTGAAAGGAGGATCATCGTCCACCAATTGCCACACATTGCTCGACATCAACCAATCACTCACTTTGAACTGATGGGCATTCCCGTTTCATCACTCTTTTGACTCCAACGATGGTCATCTGGGTCCAGTCCACAGTAAGAAATTGTGGTCACAGGGTAATGCCTGCGGAAGAACAGCTGGCGCTTATTGTCAGTGAGTGTTATGCCTTGTCCAGAAACCTTGAAGTGAACCACTGTTGCTGTTGGTAATGGTCTTGTTGAGAACATGTGTTGGACTGCCTTTTTTATTGCTTGAGGACCTGTTAGTGATTCTGTATCCAGAGTATACAGGTACAGAACATTGCAGGCTGAAACACAAACCAGCAGAGTAAACTTATAGATTATTTATAATAAAATGACAGGATAAGTAGCCATTAAAATTCATGAGTGTTGGCTTAGTGAGAAGTGATAATATAATGTTGCTCAAGTGTTATTACTTTTACCTGAAAACTAAGTTATGGAAAGAACTTATGATATACTTCCTGGAGGGTAAATATTTATTTTCCTGAAAAATGTCTAAAATGTCTGTGTCATAATCCAAAGGTGTAGCCCATTTTTATCCTGGGCATTTATTTCCTCCAATAAATCTTATGGTCCCAAAAATAGGGTAATTATATTAGTCCAAATTCTTCGGTCTACATAATGTGCCTAACAAGAACTATAAACTTAATATTTATCATATGCAGTGATCCATTTCTGTGTTTAATCTCAACTGGTACCGAGTCCAACTTTATACGCGCATGTTATAAAAAGGTTTTCAATATCACCATGTTTTAATTTTAAAATAGTTCAATACACAATTTTACATGTCATCACATAAAGCTAAATACAGATTTTGCACAGACACCACATCAGTGTCCTACAGTCTACAAAAGAAATGTCTTATTGAAAGAAGCTACAGTTTCCCTTATTGAAAGACACATATCTGCTGAAGATCTGTTACCACACAAAATTGCAGCATCCTATTTTAGGTGGTGTCCCGCGCTGTAGCCGCACGGTCTGAGGCATCATGCTTCAGACCGGTGATACAGACTGCGCGCTGTCTCGGGAAAGAAACTTCTCATGAGATTTTCGACTGGTGTATGGGACCGGTGCCAACCCAGCATTGTGAGGAAATTGGGGAGCGTAATCCGGTCATGGAAAGCTAGCAATGGCTGGGGGTTCGTCGTGCTGACCATGCGTCACCCTATATCTGGTTGGATGATCGTTCACCTCTGCTTAGGCATGTGAACGTGAGGCCAGCAGCCAGCTAGTCGGCTTAGGCTCTCAAGGGGACTGTTACGCCACAGATTATTATTTTAAGTGGCACAAATGTTGCTCCCACCTCACAAGTCTGCATAGTTACCATGTTAGTATTAATGAATTACAGTGGATAGGAAAATTAAGATGTACACAGAATGGCCTGTTGTGGTGTCATGTCAAGTGAAAACCAGACAAGTGCTATTAGGAAGAAACAACACATGGATATGAAGATACCTTAAGTGTTTTTAGTGTAAAACAAATAGGCTATAAAAATACAATCCGAGTACTGAAATCACTTTAAAATGTTTATTCAACTTTTATGGAAATCATAACCTATGTCAACCAGTGCACATATTCGAGTATTTTAAGAAAAATCAGAAGAAATGAAAACTGCATTTTGTTACACAGCTTCATAATTCAGACTTGCTCATAATAAGAACTGACCGGCAATCCACAAATCACAAGGTACCTCATTTTATAAAATCCTAATTCCCTACTTGTATTACAATTGACCTGTATCAAGCATGCATTATCTCAGCTGAAGTGGTCCAGCCATCCATGTGTCACAGTAGCACATCATTATACCATTAAACTCCACAATTAAAATCTAGCCAACTGAACAATAGTGTACAGGTTCCCATACAATAAAGGTTAAGTATTAATATTTTCACAAAACATTTTTCTTCCATACAAGTTGAATTTATATTCTTCCATCATTGTAGGAAATCACATTTCATAGCCATGCAAAGCAATTGGTAAAATGTTACTTATTTGCCTCCTCTACTTTCTTCCTCCTCGTATATTATTTATGCTTTATGTGGGTCATCTGTGTTTTTTATTTATATACATAAATTATTTTAGACTGTTTACCGAATGGCTTACAGGCCTACTGACATAAAGCATCAAACCTGAATAAAGTGCAGGGCATATCCTCATGCCTGTAACTTCAATTACACTCACCTGCTCCCTGAGCAAGTAGCAGCTGTGCAGTGCTTATGGTGCCAGGACTATCTGCAGGTAGTCGAGACCCATCACTTTCAGGAAGTAGTAGTCGGCAAGGCAATGCCATCGGCATCAATGAGTGTTGGTATACTAGAGCTGACAGCGAACCTAAACAACAAGATATTACAGATGACACAGTCTAAGATTACTGTCCAAAACAGCAAATAAATTATGTAATTAATACATATTTTAAAAGGAACCATACGGATCACTGTAACATATTTTAAAAGGAACCATACGGATCGCTGTATTCTGGGGTTTTGTGCCGTGTAGTCTGGTAGAAGTTTACCAACATCATCTGCCCTGCGGATGGAGGCAGCAAGGACCTTTAAAACCTCGGTAAACTTCTACCAGAATACATGGTCCAACAATCCAGAAGACAGCCATCTTCTAACTTGCCATCGTGGAAACCTCAAATCCTACAATGAAACATCCAACTTCATGGGCCCTTGGATGCCAGGAAGGAAGGTGTGGATTTTATAATCAGTAAGGCCATCTATATACAGACAGTTTCACAATTTAACATTCCATGACACATACTGAACACAGGTTCATTGCTGCATCCTTTGAGTTTGACACCTCTTGATGTAGGTTCGATGAGGAAATGGCGCACCAGTTCACTAGCTGGATCATTTGTCTTGCTCTGGAGATTAGGAGGGGGTACAGCAACTTTTAGTGCTAGCCCAAATGCACCAGGGAATGAGTTGGAATCTCGTACCACAAATGTTCCTGGCGCTTGATCACGCAACATGTTGATAGCTGTAATTCAGGTTTCAGAAATATTATGTTAAAATATTGCAGAAATTTCATAATTATACAAACTCCAGTTTCCATACAAGATGGTTAATTTACTGATCATGTGAATGACTGCTTGTTTCAGAAGAAGTTTCGGTTTCATGAAGAAAAACTACATAATACAGCCACTTAATTTTGGGTTATACATGTGACTAAATTAAACACAATTCAAATCACACACTGCAAAGTAGCTGTTTTATTACATCTATATGCAGGAAATCATCATCCTACATGAACATTAAAGGGAGAACTTGCAGTAATACTATTATCTTAAATACATTCTAGGCCAGTGGTCCCCAACCTTTTTGTGCCTAAAGGCACATTTGAGAGTTTATGAGATCGTGGCGGGCACCAACCAATTAACAAAGCCAAATTTTCTTTTCTCTGGACACCAAATAATACACAAAACAACACAATGTTTAATGATACAAGAAACCATGCAATCAAAAATACGTACTTTTATAAGTACAATTATTATAACTCAAGTGGGAAGATAGTGTGATATTTGGCACTGCATTTCATCGACCAGTTTTTCAAATTTGGGAGTGTAGGATGATGACGCTGTTCGCAAACAATCGTCAAGATGGGCATCAGTAAGTCGAGATCTGTGTTTGATTTTATAATGTTCATGGCTGAATGGCCTTCATTATTCAGTATAACCTCTTTCCTTAACAACACGGGAACCCAAAAAAAAGCCATGGCGCCCGCGGGCAACCACGTTGGGGACCACTGTTCTAGGCTTTAGGCATATATCATTAATTACCTGCTTGATAGAAACATTTTAGATTAAAACTGTATACGCAGAATTTTTACATACTGCTTTCAACTCACATTATACAAGTATATCAAAATGTCTATTGTTACTATTGGCGTTTGTCTTATTCATCCACTACAGCCTACTAACAATGTCTGGTTTCATAAATAAATAAAAAACTGTAAATACACCTTATTTTAAAAACCTTTGCAGAAATTTGTTAGTCAAAAGTAATTTATTTAATACAGAATTAAAGAATAAATTAATGCATCATACTATTTGTATGTTGTAATGACTAACTGAACAGTATTTTACTCCCAATAATGCACCATTTCATTAATCACAAATGAGGCTCTGTCAACCAAGTCATGATAGTGAAACACTAGATGTGGAAGAAACATCAGAGTTTCATATACTTAATTTCATGACAAATCAAAATAGCTAAGATGCAAAACAATAAAAAAATTTACATTCCTCTTATGAACACTAATACAACTATGTGTGTAACTCACCTTCTTCTCGAGAAATTGTTGGCTTGTACCAAAATCGTGATGTATCTCTTACAAATTTTACATGAGCTGGGGAAACTTCTTGGGGAGGTTCGCTGTTGGAGTGGAGGGAGGAACGGCGTGAGTGACCATAGTACACTGTGGGTGAGGACTGGCCTGTGCTGCCATTCTGCAATGCTGAGTTCTGCAAATATATAATTATAAATAACTGATTTTCATAATACAAAGTTATGTACAGTAATACCAGATACCTTGGTCAGATAGTGCTCAGTGTTTACCAGAACAAAAACTCACGAAGCATTTGACACTACTTTTAGCATATTTAATTAAAATCTATGAACTTAGGAAATGAAGTAATTATACCAAACTTATAAAAACAGAGGGCTTCTTCAACAATTTCTTGGCTTAACACCTAAAATACTCCGATGTGTTGCCACCAAAAAAATATCCTGAGAAACATAACACACATTATTAGCAATAAGCCAGAAGAAAACATTCCTTTGATATGGTGCATATTTTATAATAAAATATTATGCAGGACTGCAACAAAAAGTATCTAAGACATTACACTTGAATGTGTACATACATGCATGCGCACATCTGCATGTTTGTTTCTATGCATGCGCGTGTGTGTCTAGTCTATATAGATATTAGGCTAAACTCCCAAACCGACAAATGTTAAGACCAGCTGGCCAATGACAGCTAAAACAAGTGGGTAAGGCTCAAAATATTACGGTATACAAATACGATTCTGACATTAACTTGCTAATCTTAACACGAACCACATCTGTCCAGGTAACGTACCCCAGTACCCATTGGATAGGAGGCTGGGCGAGCCCCAGAGCCAGTCTGGATGCTGCTAATGTTAGCCACAGTTTTATGGTTAACTATATCCATATATATCTTCATTCTGATAGGAAACCTACCTTGGGGCTCTGCTGAGGATAAGATCCATCAGAAATGCTGACAGACGAGTGAGATGTAGTGGGAAATCCTGTTGTGTTGACACCAATAACTCCACGGCCATTACTACTGCCACCACTAGAAGTACTGGTGATGCTGATATTTTGCTGTGGCACTGTGTTGGCAGGAGGCA
Source organism: Zootermopsis nevadensis (assembly GCF_000696155.1). Next base: position 423,541 of record NW_019059594.1, on the reverse strand, counting down.
GATCAGACACTGGAGAGGGGGAACGGTCCTTGCTATGACACAACACATGTAAAATCAGTTCACACTAAGAGCTCTTGAATACTGAATCAATATACTTACATACTTAGTGTTGCCTACAATTAGGCTATCTATGCAGAGAAGTATTACAAATTGGCAGTGCCTGTGCAAAATTATGATTTTTGGGTATCTTGTTTCTGATACGACGAAAAAATGAATGACAAACTAAACCAAGAATCAAACTTGGAACCTCACGGATACAAAACAAAAGTACTAATTATTCAGTAGTGTTCAGTCTTCGATGCGGATACAAAAATGTGCATAAATGGTTCACCAGACAAGATACCATCAATCTGTTTGGTACAGGAAAATTGGGGAACGAATCCCTAAGCTTATTTTGACAAATTAAGCAAGATTGAGATGCCAGGTAGTACTCAACAATGAAAACTTGTACTTATGAAAAAGACATCCTTTCACTTTTATTGTTTAAAGACAACTGATGTTGCAGCATGAGCAGGTTACGACGTGACCTGCATGAGCTCTTGTACATATTCTGACATGTTGTATAATGATTACAGCTGTTTAGTTGGCAAAAGTGATATTCTTTTTAAATTCAATTACATCAAGACTAAAGCCACTCATAATCCAACATGTCTGTTCAACAACAATCCACTCAGCTGCTCAATTCCGTGTTTATACAGGACACATGCATCATAACTGAATAAAGGTCGAGTAAATAAATAATCACACATAGATCACTACAGGATAAGAACACCTAAGGAAAAATATATTATCGTCAATGTTACAACATTCTTCATTCAGTCCACAAAATGACTTCCTTCGCATGCCAAAATTCACTTATATTTCACATATAAATTCAATGACAGATATAATCAAGTTTCCACACAAAATTCAACATGCCATTTTGCCTATAAGACTTAATACATTTAAAAAAATTATTGTTGTTGTTACTACTGTTCCTATGCCAATTACATTAGCTAGGGTAATCAATCAGTTTTGTGTATCTGACTACATACTGGATAACTGGGGTTTGATCCCCGGCAGTGATTTTTCTTCTGGGGGTACTTTCTCCATGTATAATACATGAACAGAGTGTGATGCACTCCCATCTATCGCATAACAGCAGAGATGACTGTACACATCAATCACATAAAAGAATCGCAGTCAATCGCGGGGACCAACAAATTGCCGATTGTAAGTGTATAAAATATATTTTTTAAATTCCCTTTATTTTATTTACGTTATTTCAGAGCTTTAAATGTAATGCCATTAAATTATTAGTCAATATTTGGGTGCTGGAAACGCATGTCATTGACTTCCCATTGATTTACATTATAAAGGAGTTTCAATTTACGCCGGTTCATCCAGGAATGCATCCCCAGCGTAAATCAAGGGCTACCTGTACATAAGTACTTTATAACTGTTTATAAAACAATATTATACACAAAATAACAGACTTTCTGCTTTCATGGTTACATTTCAAATTGATAAATAATTCATATTACGTTAATATTTAATTTAATGCCATGGTTGAAGTCAGTATCTGAAAAGCATATTTACTCTGGAAGTATAATTTGAAAGTAAATAAATCCTATGAAGGTATAAGTAGTCCATCTTCATAAGTTGAATTTACCATCAGAAAAACTCATTTATAAATGACGAACCTTCATTCAATTTTGGCTAGATAACTGGTGCTAATCAGACTTCAAATTTCGTGTATTATGATCACTATAACTTGACGATGTCTCTGCATAAATCTCAGCAGATGTGAAGATTAAGGAGTGTCCAGGATCAATAAAATATATACCATTTCCAATGTTAAATACGCATGCAGTTATGAAATCAAAACAAAGAAATCAAAGACACCGCATAAACACGATTGGTCCATTCTGATACAGTTTATGTTATATTAATAAGGCACACAAACCATGTTATTAACACATGCATTCTTAATGGAACCAAGTTTGAGTCAGAAATATAGTAACGTATCCACTTATTTTAAGCAGGATAATTTGAATTTTATTTCGTTCAACATATGTAAAAGAATTTAGTAACGAACATGTTTGCCATTTTCAGCAAGTTATGTAATAACAATAAACCCACGAGACAACAAACAAATTAAAAACATGCCACATCTCTAGGGTGCACTGAAAACCTTGTCAACGTGCATCTATACACAACCTACCTAGAAACAGAAGAGTTGGAAGGCCACTTTCGCAGATTTTTAAACGACCCCGAATTACTCAAACGTCTACAATGACCAAAAATGTGAAAAATCAGACAAGAAAAAAAATATCTAAAGAGTACAGATAAGAAAATAAGTAAAGAGTAAGCAAGACTTGATTAAAAATAGATACAAAAACTGAAGTACAAAACTGAATCATTTGACAGTTATCACGTGATTATAGCCAGTATGAGGGGTGATATTTGTATATCAGTGTTTTATGAACATCGGAACATTGAAGGTAAGAAGATAATTGTTCGTTTCTAACAAATTTCAGTGTTGTTAAACTCCAATAAAGAACTGTAGACCTCAAAGACAGACACAACAGATGAAGAGATTTTTTACAGAATAAAGTTAAATTGAAGATGACAAATAAAAACTATACAATCTATCTGATCAGCCACAATCTAGAAGTATTTTGTTAGTAATTATTTATAAATATTTGAAAATTCGTATCACATTCAATGAATACCTTCTAATTAATATTAGAAATATGAAATACTGTATACAAGTTTTGTACATTTCAAAGCATAGGTCACCTTAAAGGCAGGAATAATAAACATTTCAAAACCGTCAAATAATGATATATTTGCGACAAACATTTCAATTCTGTGTCATCCAGTATTCATATTCCTGATAGATTTGTGAGCCAAGTTACATTTTACAACACTGTTAAACAAAAGCTGCCTTTTCAAATGAAAGTTCTTATTCCAAGCACAAATAACAATTTATATAAAATTTTAAAAATTTATTAGTTTTAACCTTTTGTACATTATACGAGGTGCGATCGGAAAGTTTCCAGACTGTGTCAATAGAGGGCGAACCGGATGTAGTACGAGCTTCTGCCGCTAGGGGGTGCGGCCTACATTCATAGTGAATCAGTGTGCCAGCCGGCATCATCGAATTAGCATTTGTTTCTTAGTTACGGGCGTTTTGGTAGTGCATTACACCGCCCCTCCTGCGATTTCGGAATGGCGTGTGCATCAAATTTTGCCAAAGACTCGCCAAAACGGCTACGGAAACCTATGAAATGCTAAAGCAAGCATTTGGGGAGTCCGCAATGGGTCGTGCACAAACTTTTGAGTGGCATTCACGTTTTAAAAATGGCCGAACCTCTGGCGATGATGACGAGCGTTCTGGACGGCCATCTTCGAGCACAACGCCCGAAAATGTTACGAAGATTCGGCAGGCCATTCACGAAGTTCGACGTCGTACCATCAACGACTTGTGCGACATTGTTGGGATAGGCTATGGGACCTGTCAGCTGATTCTAAGGGAAGAACTCCCCATGCGACGCATCATGACAACGCGCCAGCGCACACCGCCCTCAAAGTTCGGCAGTTTTTGGCCTCAAACACCATGGCCGTCATCCCGCACCCTCCTTAGCTCCATGTGACTTCTTCCTCTTTCCAAAGATGAAAATTCAGCTAAAGGGAAGGAGATTTGAGACGATAGAAGAGATTCAGGCAGAATCGCAGATGGTGCTTGACAGGCTGACAAAGAAAGATTTCCAGGGATGCTTCCAGGCTTGGCAGCGGCGCTGGGATCGTTGTGTTCACTCCCAGGGGAACTACTTCGAGGGTGATGGATGAATTTAATACCTGAGATAAGTGTACGGTTTTTTTTTATACGCGCAGTCTGGAAACTTTCCGTTCGCACCTCGTACTGATGATTTAATATTGGTAAATGAAGCACTAATAATGGCCTCTTTGGGTCCAGAGCAAGTAAGAAATCTGAGTAAAAGTAAATGGCAAAAAATATATGAAAATCAATTTTAAGCTACATGGCATATGGTGTGCGTGCGTGCGTGCGCGTTTTCATTGGCTTCTGAGAGAAGACTAGGCAAAAACAAATACCTGATGGACATAAGTTCAATATCAATATGTTTATAATCTGTTTTTATCTTTACTGTAATAAGATAATACATGTAAAGCTTGTGACTTGTAGTGTAAATACCCACATTATAACTAAAATAAATAAAAATTTCGAATTAGCTCTGGATAAAACTTTTGCAGTTTCGAAGGAAACTAATGCTTCCACTTTCAGGAAATTTAAATCCTAAAGGAGAAGGCAGTAGGTTTCTCTGAAATGTCTGAAACTTCATGCAAAATGTATACAGTGTTACAAACCAGAAAAGTCTATAATGTATACAGTGTTTTGTGGAAACCTTAAATCTTACATGCCTTGAAGTTATTATTTCCAATCACAACAGAGTACTGTGGCAAGATTACTATCCAATGAGATGAGAAAAGATATATACTCAAATTAATGCATACTCAAATGAAAAATAAAATAAAACATAAAATCACAGTGTTTTCCTTTCAAGTGATTGTAATTTTGGTGCATGAAAAAATCATTACAATACTGCCAAGACTTCCAAATTGCAAATGAAAATAAGAGCATAAAATGACTAATATTACGTATCAGCATAATAAGATTGGCAGAAAACACCACTGTATGTTAAAAATAATTTTACTGTGCACACTCCAGTATCAAGTAAAATGTGATGTTAAAACGTTACAAATTAAGAGACTTACCGCTGTGTTGTAGGACTTTTGGGTGGTAGCCCGGTGGAGGATGTTGGAGGATCGAATTGTTGTGAACTGCTGTTCACATATGGTGTGCGGGGATGTACAGGAAACGCTGGAGTTTGTGGTCGTGGGCTGCTTGACCGTGGAGGACTTCCTGTCTCATCACTCATTGAAGTTGTTCGCCATGATGAGAAACTGTCTTCTCTCAACTGATCAAATAAGAAATTTTGTTTTAAAAGGAATATCCATAGGTAGCATTAATTGAGATTAACCATCATAAATGATGCCTTGCTTTTAAATGCATGAAGCTGGAAATAGTTTTAAGAGGTAAATAATAATTGGACAGGTCACATAAAAATTAAGTGGTTGTGATGAAAACAGTAAAAATTCATGACAAATTGCAAAGAAAAAACCTTTGTGGTCATAAAACCATTGTCTCAAGTCAGAGTGTCTCTAATTATTACCTTTAAGTTAACCATTACGGTCTAATTTACTTTCAATTTTTAGATTGTTGAATTGAGACTGTTACTCGACTGGAATATGGTTTTGTAGATATTGCACAGACTTGAATAGATAATTCCCTTTCAAGCACATAAATCTGAGCATATGACAAGCTACCAAGTTAAATTTCGATATATTTTTTTAAGTTGACATTTTTTAATTTGAAGCAAAATTTTATTTCCTCAGTGTCAGACTTTGACCAGCACAGAGCTTAAAACTGTCGATCGAAGGTTAGTTTTAATTTCGTGTATTTTTACTCAAAATAACTTTCATGGAATGCATGTTTTAAGTGACAAATAGTTAAAAATAATGAAGGAAGGTAAACGTACGTCGCATACACAGGTATATGTATGAAATTATTATATTAAACATTAATTTCATTTGAAATGAAAAATACAATTTCAAAAACACAGTATGTGGAAGAAATGTTAAAAGCTTGAAATTATTTGTTCATTTGTAGAAGCTGACAGCTGATATTTTGTCACATACGCACATAAAAAGGATATTCTTTTGTAAAATGCAATATAGGTAATGTGAAAAGACCATAAAATGAGGTGAAGAAACTTGAAATTCAGTAACAGAAAGATCAATGCTTTCAGAGTTCAAAATTATGCCTTTAAAGAAATGACATGAAGTTTACCATCACCCTGGATCAGGTTGAGGAATCTTAAAGTTACATCTGCATGTTTAAATTCATAAAGCCAATACAGTTGACTTAGGTACATACCGCTACCTGATATTCTGCTGATGCCATGACTGTACATGTTAATCATCAATTGGGTATATTGTGTTCAAATTCATTTTTCTTTGTTGGTGTTTTCAGTTAGAAAACTTAAGGAAATTAATTATGTAGCATGTTATCACAGTGAATACAAATACAAAGGTTCACAATATGTAAAACGCAGTATATAAGTAAAAATATAATTCTGACTTTGCAAAATATCTGAGCTTGATATAGTTTTGGAGATTACTCTTTCAGCACTTTAAATTAAAATCATTCACATTAGAAATATAAGCACAAGAGAAGGGCACGTTACTCTTTATTTACACATATGTACAAAGTATTTATTTCTGGCTGTGAACTGAGTGGAAATGTACTTGAATCTCAAGCAGTTAGTAACACATTCTCATGCTTTTAACAGTTTATACACATGTTTAAGATAAGTGTAGCAGAGTATAATAATTTACAGTCAAAGGTTTCAATACACAATTGCAGGAAACTATAAAATTAGATAAATTCTTGCTCAAAGTAAGTACTGTCTGCAAGGACAGCTTTCAGCTATTTCAGTTTCTGTAACAATATTGGAATAATTTTAACTGCAGCATTTTCCATATTTGATCTTCATTTTATATTAAAGTATATTTTGTATAAGATATAAGACTCTAAGATTGACCAGGAAGTCATATTAGTACTGAGATAAACTGTCACCATGATCTTGAACCTCTGCTTCAGAGCTGGAGAACATATTGAGGTTATGTCACTCTGTGTCCAAATGCAACTCTGAATTATAAATTTTAAAATGACAAGCAAAAAGAGAAAATTCAAGATGTATAAGAGGTTTAGAATAATTTTACCACTTTTCATCTGTGTGAGTCATGAACCTGACTCAGTTACTTTTAGTTCTGTTTACTGTTTTGAGGTACTGAAAGTAGAAAAATTACTGTCGCCAACTGCAAATGATCAATTATAAAATATCCCTATTGTTTCTTATGTGATAAAAGAATGAAGTGGTTTTGAATTATAAAATTCTGGACTCAGTTAATCACAGTTATACAAATTCCCATGCACATACATGATGTGTATTGTAACCTGCCATTTTGCAGGTAAACACAGGCCGGACATGCTGCATCATATCTAAAAGGGATTCAGTGTTATTTTCTTGGCAAGGTAAACACAAGACAGAATGTCATTATTGTCAACTGAGTTATTCCTACTTATCCTTATGATGATTTGAAACTGTCAAAATTGTCTTAAATGGTGAAATACTCTGTAAATAAAATTCAAAATACCTTCAGGCATGGCATAGTTATAATATATAATTCTTTACCAAATTTTACATCTGTAATTGTGACACAAACATAAAATATATATTCAAATTAGAAGATTCACAACGTTCCATTCATTAACTATGTGAGTCACATGCTGACGACTGATACTGAATGACGAAGACAGACATTCAATACAGAACTTGCACAGCCACCGTGATTGCCTATACTTCACATCTCTGTAACATTCTGACCATGTTAGCTTGAAAAGAGCACAATGTACATCACCTGTTGCTGCCATGCAGTACTGTTAGTATTGCTAGAAGCAGATACAGGGGCAGAAGTAGCGGCTAGGGAAGCTATGAGGCTGGCCAATGCATCTTGGTGATTATTGTTGCTGGTGCTGTTGCTTGTGGTGTTAGTAGCACTTCTACCCACCCCTCCTCCAGCACCACGCCTTAGTGTGGTCATTTGCTGCTGGTGTTGTCGTTGTTCCTCCACCATTGTAAGAAGGCCTGCAGAGTCAGTCTGTGGCTCTTTGTTACTAAGCTCACCATGATGTGTCAGGGCAAGACCCAGGGGGTGAGCAGCCAGCACTGCCTGAGGGGATGTAGGGGGACTCTGTTGAGAGGGAATATGTACAGTTTAGAGGCACAGTAGAAGCCCTGGTAGTGAAAAGTGCCTTGAGAAATTCTAAGCATCCCTGAGAAAGTCAAAGAACTGGTATCCCAAGCAAAACAAACTTAAAAAAAAACCATTGTTATTTGTATTGATGGAGAGAAAAAAAGTACAGAGTACAACTCGGTTATATTAATTTTAAGTGTGTAAAGTATGGGGTCCGCGGTGGCCGCGCGGTCTGAGGCGCGGGCCTTGTGCCGCTTGGTCGCTGGGACCGTGGGTTCGAATCCCACTCAAGCCATGGATATTTGTCCACGTTTTTCTGTGTTGTGCTGTCCTGTGTACAGGCAGAGGCCTTGCGACGGGCCGATCCCTCGTCCAAGGAGTCCTACCAAAAAGTCTATAGATCAAGCCAACGAAAGTTTGGGACCCGCAGTGCTGAGGCACTTGAAGAACGGGTCGTCCCCAGTATCCCAGTGCAAAGTATGTAAACTGATCTAAGGTTGCAAGAAGGGGGACGGCTATTTTGGCAAAGTTTACAGCACTGTATCGTCACCAACTGATATTATTCAATATCAAACACCGGAGGCACAACATAGTGGAATAAAAGGTTAAATGGCAGATGTGTGATGGATAAGCACAGAACTTATCAAAGTGTCACGTGCCTAAACTTATTATGAAACAAAAAGGTAATCATTTACGTATAAACGATAACCAACTTTCCTGAACAAACTTTCTCTCTTGGCATTCTGTGTTGTTGAGTCACACACTTACTATTAATCACAGATACTTCTATTACCATTCTGTGACCTTGTTCATAAGTTAATGAATGATGACAGATACATCGGGTAATCTAATGCTGTAGAAATAAAACAACTAAGAACACAGAGACTGGTTTTAGAAACACACACCAGCTGTTATAAAGATATTCGCCATCTCCATGTTTGGACAAGTTCATGGTATAATTAAAACCAGCTCCTAATCTAGTAATGAGCACAATCAACTGTGAAATAAAACCTAGTTAACTGAATTTAATATCCCATTTCCAGTAGGATAACCCAATTGTAAGTGATCTACACAAATTGTGAATTTCTTCATTCATTTAATACCCTACCATGTACTCTATGCTCCTTCTTCTTATTTTTCCGGTTTAACAATGTTTGTAAATTTTCCGGTACACTTTACGGGTCCCCAACTTTTCAGTTGGCTTGATCTATAGACATTTTGGTAGGACTCCTTGGACGAGGGATCGGCCCGTCGCAAGGCCTCTACCTGTACACAGGACAACGTGGACAAACATCCATGGCTTGAGTGGGATTCGAACCCACGGTCCCTGCGACCAAGCGGCACGAGACCGACGCCTCAGACCGCGCGGCCACCGCGGACCCCGCTCTACGCTTCTTAAACGAAAATATTTTCCAGAACCAATAAAAGAAGATAAATTTATGTTACTAGGTCTGTCATGTGAAAGACGCACATGCTGAATACCTAGAGCTCACCTGCAGTCCTTTGAACTTCCTGCTTTGTTCATGAGCCCTCTTAACTGCGACAAATGGTCTCTCTCTGTCAAAAGAAGAATCAGACTTCTGACGACCAAGAAAACCAGTCCCACCACTCAGATAAGATGCAGATGATGACTGAAGATTGGGTGTTGTGCTAGTTCCGTAGTATCTTCTGGAGGACGTCCTATTTGGCAGTAACGGTGATGCAGGGGCAGATCCAACACTGTTCAGTTTGTGTGTTGGTGATGTGGTTGTATTGATGTGAAGTGGGATCGTGAAGTCTTCTTGATCGTCGTCTTCATCTGCAAAGTGCGTAGTGTCACTAGTGTAGCCATCAGCACGGTGGCTCGCTGAAGGACGAAGCACGCGATTGTAGCTGTGCTGCTGGATGGTCCGGAGTTCGGTGATGAGACGTGATTCTTGTGGGTATCGCTCTGTTCGCATCTGCACTTCTTTCCGTTCTCTGAGTTTCTGTTGCTGTCGCTGTAGCCAGGTCAGGTTATTGATACTGGCATTGCTTGTGATACCCACTATGTGCCTGCAACAGTAAGTCTACAGTCATAAATGCCATCAGAAATCATGCCTAATGGAAAGACAGACGAAGCTATTATTAAAATAATACTTCCCCTCTCAGAGCACCGTTATTCGTTAAGTCATAATCTGTTTTGTTATCCAATCTGCGCACAATTAATTCATGGTATACAAAAAAGAAAATAAGCTCATCGCCCTGATGATGGAGGCAGCAAGGATCCCCGAAACGCTGGTAGATTTCTACCAGACTACACTTTTTCCAATAAGACAGCCATATTCGAAAATAAACTCGATGACATTGACAACATCTTAAATCTTGTCAGTTCAGACATTTAATTATCAATCAAAATTACTGCTGCTGGTATATCAGGCCACGGCTATTTTTATTATTCTACAAGGTTTTTGTTTCTGTGTTTCAACAAGTAATGCCACTCCCCTATTAATGTACTGCTAATCCCACCCAATTTGGTTAAATCGGTCAAGGGGATTCAAGATAATAAAACAAGGCATCGTGCTAAGATGATTATCTTTCCTTTCAGAAGACAGACTGCCTCCATTAACTTTTATATTTGCCTCCAGCAGACAATGTATAAATAACAGATGTAGAGAAAAAAATACACGCCGAGATACATAACAATTAATGAAGAAAAAACAATTTTAAAGAATTTACTTTCACCTCTACTGGAGCAAATTTCAGTTGTCAATCAATACCCACATGAAACACGTCAAAGAAAGGGTCCGCGCTGCATGCAGTTCGTAGAAGCCTCAACTATCGAAGCATTCAAGAGAAATCGTGATTTCACTGGCGCCAAATACAGGGGTCCCAAAAACACGTATACATACCATAATATGGAATATTAACCTTTTGATATCAGTCTTCTGGGTTGTTGTGCCGTGTAGTCTACACGGCGCAACAACCCAGAAGACAGAAATCTTCAGACTCACCGCCGTGAAAACCCCAAATCCTACAATATTAACTTTGTTATAGATCTCCGGACGGTGGTCATTTAGAACACATACACCAAGTTCGCAAAATCACAAAGTGACAATGCTGACGTATGTAATGGTTTGGTTCATTAAAATGTATTTATTTAATTTACTGAATGTATGTGTACTTCTTCTTGGGACATACTGTACAAGGTTAACTAGGCTTTGATCATGCGGCGAGACTACTATCGCTTAGCAATGTATCACAAAGGCGCGACCTTCACTTTACATTCAAATTATAGCCTATATTCTGCAAGGGCATAAGAAAAAGACAGTAATTACTATGCAAACACTTTGCCAACATTTGAAGATCCCAACATGCTGACACATGCAACTAACTCTCTCTGCGAAAGTTTCTTACGTAACGCACGGACTTTCCGAACAAACAATTTACTTCCATCTAAAGCGAAGTTTACAGTGGACTGTCTCACACACTGTTTCTTGTTTCAGTGTATTTCATTGCCTTTATTATTTCCAATGCAGTAGTAGAATTTTTGTGATTAACAACTACATCTATCCCACGATTTACGAACTTCTGTTTCAGGAATTTTCGCTACGACGAAGATCCACTCCTCGTCCGAGGGCTGAGCGTTTTAACACAGAAAACAGCTCGTCCTTCACTTATGACAAATGCATTTTCTGCGCAACATCGGCTTCATCCATTTTGTAATGGCACTCAGAACGCAATGCGCACGCGCGCTGTTCAAATACGTTCGCATCCATTTCTTACAAAAATCCAGGCCTTGATGAAGATTGTTGCTGGTCAGTTAGTAGTAGATGAAATGCATAATCCAACAATAACATTAAGACATATTAGTCCTCGAAAAAAATCATTGCTTTTATGAAACCCATAATTCCACTAGTGTTCACGAGACCAATTAAACTAATAATAACCTCAAACCCAGCTTCTTTTCTATTCCCTTCAGATATCACGGCTAAAATTTTGAATGGATTTCTCTCATCTAACCCTCCTTTGATTTCAGCACCAAAATCTTGTGTAATGAATCAATGGAACACTTTAATGTCTCTTGAAACCACATGATAATTTTGTCAGCTGTTTTATACTAGAGTAAAATTTACTTAGAGAGAAAAACATCAATTACAAGCGTTTAAGAAAGTGTTTAGTAAAATATTTGTATGTAAGAAAGAAGTCAACGACTAACTATAATGCATAGAAACAAAACTCCACGACTTAATTTTTGTAATACTGTTAGAACAATAAAGTATTCGAGGCAACAATAAGCTAGACCGAGAGGCAAGGAAAGTGGGCAACCGCATGTAAAAATGTATAATTGGAAAACCACGAAGATGATGTCATTAACATGGACCTTAAGTGGTTGTGAAGATAGATGAAATTAGTTCAGAATCGTACGCAACGGAGTGGAGCCTTCAGATTTTTCTCGCACTATTTTATTAATTCTCAACACTATTAGTCTGCTTGTTTTTTGTTATTAACCTCGTCATCATTAAAATTAGAATTATTACTACCATGATTGTACTATGAGAGACTAATCGAGGTCTCGTTATGTGGTCCATACCGTATGTGATTCTGGGTGGCTGTGAATAACCAGCAAGCCACAGCGAATTCCGTGCTACGTGTGCAGAATTACTGTACTCTGTTCAGTTCAGGCAGGGCTACCACCGATGGGAAAAATGAACGTGAGTTGACAGACAGGTCGCTGAACTAAACAAGGATCAGTACTGGAAATCCAAGACCATGAGACGGAAGACGCCATATTCGGTGGGAGAAAATAAGATGGAAAAGACAACTTGTACACTCGCCGCCATTTCCTGGAAGGAACAAGATACACGAGATGGTTTATGATCGACTGTGATGTACCGGCGAACACGTCATTCGCGAGCGTCCACAATTTTTTTACGATGCGGTATCCATGTTCGTGACCACCGCAAAGAAAGCTCACGCCAGAAGTTGTGTCATATCGTGCAGTGTTTTTTGAATGAATATCATAAATAAATGGTTTAAAACGGAGTTTTTTGGGAACATTTCTGGACACAACAAGGATGAATGAAGTGAGGACATTTTAACATAAATTTACACAGCGAGTAACTACGTGATCTGCACAGGTCGCCAAATATTGTTGGGATAAAGAAATCAACAAGATTAAGAGAGGGCTGGCCATGCAGTTAGGATGTGAGAGATAAGAAATGCTTACCGAACTGGGTGGAATGCGGCCTCCTGGAAAACCTGACTTTTTAAGATGGAGCTTATAGGTGAGGTGGGACATTGGATGAAACTATCTTCGTGTATAGCAACCAGAGTTATCAGCTGTATTAAAACTTCGGGTTCTGTTAATAAAAAAACTAATTTGTCACATTCTGCTCTGGCTACAGTACCTCCACTTTGTCATCCTACAAACGTGTTCTGATATACATAAACAATAAGACGACTCATTACTCAATTATATAACGGCGAATGACGAACGAAAATGACATTTTTATGACAAACCTAACATTTCACTGGAGAAACTGAGAAAAACTACAAAATACCTCAACCAGAATAGCTTATCCAGGCCGGGGACTAGAAAATACCATGCAACACTCAACCGTGTCCAACAGACGAAAGCCATGACAACCGGCGCAAATGTAATTTTTGTGGGTAAAAATTTCACCCAACTTATCCCGAAACTGTTTATAATTCTAGAGCTGTAAACCCAGAAAACTGTTGGCAGAATGACAAAAGCTGAAGTGTTTCGGTGACCTGGCGAACTGCCACGCCATGATAAGACGCTGGTTCGGTAATCCAACTTCAGACACAAATGTGTTGGTGGCTTATGCCTTAACGCGTTTCATGGTCTAATCAAGGGGCACCTGGTCTTGGCTTTTAACGATATTTTATCAAAAGCGTTGAATGCCAGAGCTGATTCGAGATCCTTAGAACACTTCGGCTACAGAGATCAATCATACGACGTCGAATGAGGCTGGACCATGAACATATATACAGAGTTGTGACCTATTTCAAGATATTGTCCAGATATTTGTCTCGAGAGACTGACTTTCTGTGGAGCGCTGAGAGTACTTGTTAGAACAACGCGGTCGCACTAAACCAAATTTTTGCTAGAAGGGACTTCAGAAGAGCACAAACGCGCATAGCAACAGCATGTAAATCAGCAGATTGTCATAAAATCGGACACTGTGGGTTATTATTAAAATTGGAAACTTTTTTTCGTATTAATTTAACCTAAAAATGTAACCCCTTCCATGCGATGCTTTTCGTTAAATAAAGTTTCTCATTAGTACCGTAATACATAATTTACATGGCTCAAATCTAAAATATAGTTTTAACTGTTGAGAGATTACAGGAGTGTTTTTCACTAATCATATCTCTTTCTCGCTCTCTCTTACCAAAAGGTCCAACATTTATTCGCGATATACATCTCAATTACATTATAAATAATGTTAGCATCGGACAAGTTTTTCATTACAGAATTCTACTAAGACATGTCACTAATGGGCCAAAAACAAAATGAAAATCTATCTCGTTTCGTGACAGCGCTTACAAAAGATTTTTTTTAAATTTTACTTTTCTGTCATTAATGTGGATAACTGGAAATCTTCTCCACTTTCCGTTCTCAGATACTACGGTACTATTGCATCAAACAGGCAACAAATTTTAAGCTGAAAGTTGACAGTTCTGGCTTCTATGAAACGCACATATAGATGACTATCCCTTGACTACTGGATGCACAGCTTCTGTTCCGTTCGCGATATTTCACAGAAGTTATTTATGGACACAGCGTTGCATCTGCAGCCGCAACCAGTTTCCGTTCTTGTTCTGAATCAACCTAGCCAGGAAGTTTGCTGCGGAGAATGTGACAGATTCTTACGTGTCGTCAATCTCCTGATGCACCACCTTTTAAAAGACGTGTAAAATGGCGAAAGACAATGATTCACCGGCGTGCTACGAAGGAGTGGCGTAATGTTAAGGCTAGACAGTTTAGTGGTCACCTTCACGATCTGGCCAACTTTGCTCCCAGAAAAATGGCTTCAGCCGAAACAAAGGAAGATCCACGGTAAAGTGGTCTTTCTCACAGACAATAACTATTTTCAAGAAATTCTCAACATTTTATGGAACCCGAAGGTTCATTACCGTGTTCACAAAAGCCCGCCACTGGTCCCTGTCCTGAGCCAGATGAGTCCAGCCCTCACACCCCATTCTATTTATCTAAGATCCATTTTAATATTATCCTCCCACCTATGTCTAGGTCTTCCTGGTGGTCTCTTTCATTCTTGTTTGCCCACCAGAACCCTGTATGCATTCCTCTTCCCTCGCATGCGGGCTACATGCCCTGCCCACCTCATCCTCTTTGACTTGATCTCATTACACTTGGCGAGGAGTCAGAGATTTCTCTCTCTCACACACACAAGATAAAATTAAAATCTCAATACATTTTATGATCCTGCAACAAAAGCGAAAACTTGAAATCGATTGCAAACTTTTCGGACACACTGTGGAAAACCACGTGTTCTGTGATGTTTCAAGTGCAAAGTAATCGAAGTTGACATGACAGTAGTAGACAGGGGAACAGTTGTGTCAAGTACCCACAATACGACAAAGATACCACGCATTAATTATATATATCCACAATCCCTGGAAAAGCAACCGATCTAAAAGGCAGTGGCTTTCAAACATGTGACGATCAAGGCGCGCCTAAAGGGCTGTGCCTGGACACACCCCGAATACAAGCCCATACGTTGATACTTATGATTCACAAAGTGACACGATTACAATGCTAAATGGCAATAACATTGTCATTTACTAGTCCATTGTTTGATCTGACGTCACATTCAATTTTGCTATCCGACGTAAATCTTAATGTAGGCGACTGTGTAGCAAGCTGATCGCTTAATTAATGATGTATCAATGCTGATACAATACACAGTACAAGATACACTACTGATGCTTATGGAACTAACATATACATCAAATCTACCCTTGTGACGGTCATGTACAATCATCTTTACTTGAAACAACATTTAAGATTTTCGTAAAACATAAATGGTACTATAGGCATGGCCTAATATCGCCTAATATGGCTTTCCTCAGTCCTTCCAAGTAAATATTGGAATAGAAGGTCCCCCTTACAAAGAACCACGACAGTTCGTATGTTACTTCCAATTTATTACTTACAGACGCCTTAACATTTGACACAGAATACCCTATGCAGTTAAAAAAGTGTCGTTGAATAACCAGAGAATCCAGAATTGATGCGGAGTTGTATCATGTCTACAAACGCACATGCCAAAAATAACAGTCAAAAGTTGTCTATAAATGGCAGTGGGAAGTCTGTAGAGAAACCTCAAACAACTCACGATCGAGATCCTCTAACAAGAATTACGAAATTTTGAAAGCCATTTACGAAAAGAAGCTACCTGGATCAGAGTGGCGTGTGCCCTTGGATACACTGTGAATCGCTTAAACCTGTGCCATAACGCTTGCCAGACATGACGGCAGAGGTGGTGATGGTGGTGTCAGTTATGGTTGGGTGTAGGCCAGAAGCTGATTCACTTGACTCTCACGGAAGCCAAGGGTCTACGAGTCCAAAACCCCACTTCAAACGGACGCGTGAAATAGATGATTCTTTTGGTTCCGAAGTTTCACACTAAAATCTGTTTGATGATGATGATGGCGATAACAACACGGTTTGACTGTCATATGAGTTGCCTACCTCACAGGGAAACGGCGACAGACAGGCAGGCATGGATCTGTAAGGGATTCTTAGGTAACGCTAGAGCATGAAGAACGCGTAGTAATATTACAGTTCATCAAATAATAGGTATAATAAACTACCAAAAAACAAAACCTTGAAGAACAAAGAGAAGGAGAAAGACGCACAGCATCCAGAAACAATGGACCACATTAATAACAGGTCGCCCATCCACAAGACAAGACGACGTAATAATATACCCAAGGAAATTCAGTAACAGAACTAAAATACAAGCTTCAGATAACATACATTACAAATGCTTACGACACACCGTCTTGGAAAACGAACATGTAGTTGATCTTTGGGTTGTGACCCCGTGTGGAGTCACAACCCGCAAGACAATCATCAACTTCGCCGTGAAAATCTAGAATCTCACTTTCAGAATATCAAGTTTATTAGAACACAGGAACAATTCGGGGTAATAAAATAAACCGAAAAAGGGCACAAATTGAGCGGATGTCAGTATACGGTCTATCCATTGCAAAAGATAAGTAAGCGTCCTTGGTGCGTAGCTAAGCACAGCGTCATACAGCCGAATGAGGGAATGGAGGCGTTTCTCCACACATTCTTAACGTCGGCATTATGCGTGGTTACCTTCACGATCCAGCCGCTTTACACCCGCGGAAATAACCTCGTTCTACTCACTGTACAGTGGCCAAGAAAACGTGAAAGGTTCAAAACTGTCCTTTCTTCTCAGTAGGAAATGTAGTACCCAAACCTTGAGAAGAAGAAAAACGAAGCAGGCGTAACCATAACAAGAAAGCAAGAAAGAAACCCAACACAAGGGTCTATACTAATCAGTAACAACACATAACAAAGTACTAAGAAATATTAACGAAGCACGTAGACCTGACAGGAGAAACAAATAGGAGTGGCCCCAAAATCATAATTCCAACACTTGTCTTCTGGAAGAGAGGAAAAAACAACAACAAACAAACAAACCAACAAAGAAACAAAATATCTAGAATTACCAAGTAAAACCTATGATTCAGTCTACATTCAGTTTAAAATCAACGATAACCGATACTTGGTGCTTAGCCAAAATAATTAAAATATCCAAAGTTAATATGAGCCGGCGTAGCTCAGTCTGGCTACGGACTGGGCGACCGGGGTTCGATCCCCGACGGGGGCAGAGGATTTTTTTTTTTCTCTAGCCTCTGCGTCCAGATCGGCTCTGGGGCCCACCCAGCCTCCTATCCAATGGGTACCGGGGTCCTTTCCCGGGGGTAAAGCACGGCCGGGGCGTGATGCTGACCACTCACCCCCATCTAGTGCCGAGGTCAAGAATGAGTAGGAGCTATACCTCCACTCACCCCAAGCGCCTACAAGGCGTATAGTGGGACAGATTTTTTGCTTTAAAGTTAACAATAGGAGTTTTACGTCATTATTAAAAATGAAACAATACACTCAGCGTATGCTACAAGCAGGCAATCGAGGTACTTCGTTCCTAGAATTTAAACCTTAAAACTACAGTCATTTTGGAAATATTTCCCCATATCGAATAGTAAGCTCCTAGCTAAAGTCCTGGCAGATTCGAGTCCTGTGTTCCTTGATTTATTTAACAAAGCTTCTTCAAGTGCACGGATTTCTAGCTTAAAAATATTACAACACAGTCCTTACTATTTTAATTCCCGCGTAATTTACCTGGAGGGACTGAGGGAATTTATGAAAGACTTCAGTCGGGAGTCAACCTACGCGCAGACAAGTGACAATCGCTCGGCAGAACACACTAGCTTAAGCAAAGTTCGGTGGTACCTTCAAGCGTAGCTGAGTGTCTCAGGCAGAGAAGAGAAAGGATAGGTGAGTGGGTGGCACCGTCTCCTAAATATATCAATCCACCAACACAACCGAGTTTAAACCCAGCTGTCACGGGCTAATTACGGCTTATTAATAAAGCCAACTTATGAACAGCCATAACAAACGCACGCTTGCCAACGTAATGTTAAATGATTACTTCCGGACCGAGACCATCATTCTGTACGCCTATCACCATCAAAGCAAGACACTTCCAAGTCGTAAAACAGACGATAAAATTAATTCTCTCCATGCTTTAACCCATTTTTCGTGCCAGAATATATTCTACAGCAATAAATATTTTGGTTACTACGCACGCTTCAGTTTCAATTTTGAATTTTTAGTCTTGCTGATATAAACACGATTGTTTAAAAATGTATACCCTACCTCCAAGGAAACACACTACATCCCTGTTACAAACAC
Source organism: Zootermopsis nevadensis (assembly GCF_000696155.1). The sequence goes on along the minus strand of NW_019059594.1, from coordinate 404,700 downwards.
CTATTTAAAACACAGTGGTTAACTTTTCGCATCACCTGCAGTATTTAAAATCCAATCACTGAATTTTTTAACATGGAGCGTAAAAATTCAGAATGAATAGCAACTGTTACTCTAAACAATATTAACCGATGATGTTCGTAATGAATATTCATTGTTTTTTTCAATAAGGCATAGTCAGCAATGTTATATAATGGGCGTAACTCTTTATTCTGACACCTACAAATAAAGTTTGATGGTAAAATACCGAGTATTGGACGTTTAAACAGGTGGAAGGCATAGTTACCAATGGGCCTTTCCCCTGAAAGGATTAAACTGTTTGGAGATGCTGTTACGAAATTATGTCCAAGAAAAAGGAGTCAGAGAGGTTAATGAAAGGGGGACGTCTGAGGGCAGGAAACTCTACCCGGCAGAACACCTTCATGCCACGTGGACTTCCCAGATAAGAAGATGGGGCAGCAAGAACCTGTCAGCTGTTACTGAACAGCCTCTAGAGTTACTACTGAATTAGGATCTCGTCCAGTGCCTCTTCACGCACACACACAGGTCCTATTT
>NW_019059594.1:366190-388071 GCF_000696155.1 Zootermopsis nevadensis | reverse complement strand
ACATTCGGTAGGACTCCTTGGACGAGGGATCGGCCCGTCGCAAGGCCTCTACCTGTACACAGGACAGCACAACACAGAGAAACGCGGACAAACATCCGTGACTTGAGTGGGATTCGAACCTACGGTCCCAGCGGCAGAAGGCCCACGCCTCTGACCGTGCGGCCACTGCAGACCCCTTGGCCTGCCACACTTATTTGTATATTTTAGTGTCTCGTAAATACGCACTTAATCTTGTGTATTTTGTTCTTCATCTTTACATACTTTATTCATAAAAATGCATAGTCCACTTTGTGAATCGTACACCATAGACCCTTAGGAACCTTGCAGCTGTTCTACGTCACATTTGCCACAGTTCTGATACCGAATGCCGTCTGCTACCCCGAAATAATCGAGGTTAGGCTGAGTCTGTAGCCTTTTCAAAGAACGAACTAGGTCTATCAAGATAACTAAAGTGGATCTGACAGCTTATAAATAAACCGATGTTGCAAGAAAGATAGCCGATACAGTACCATCTACTAGACACGCTTCTATCAGCATAGCCACTTTTTGGTCACTTTGTAAACGACTTTGGGTTAATAAGAGCTTTCAAGAGGTTTTATTTCTACATTCCAGATAAGTTATACTCTGTGGGTACAAGTTTTAAAAGCTTCTGCACATTTGTGCCATTAAAAGGCGCTGTAGTTTATGTCGAGTTGTGGGCCTGTTTATTATTTGACACCCACGTGTTTCTTTTGTCAGTAAGTTGTCTCATATACAAACCGTGGACCGCGATCATGAATGTGATTTCCTGATTACTGACGACGCGAAATTGCATTATCGTAACAACGCATTGCAGTCTGTGACTGATTCTTGATTTGTCAGAAATGCTGTTTGTACTACTAAACTCTTTAATAATAAGAATACCAATAATAAATTATAAATACATCTACGTCTGTTCACGCTGCTACCCTGTTGTCTTCTTCCTGGATTCCCAGTTATATAGTACTCATTTAATTATCCCATGTTACATCTAGTTTTACGTCTTATATCTCCCACTTTACATTTACGTCTAGTTGTAGGGCACAACAACCTAGAACATATATTTATACTCACTGCCGTGAGAACCTTAATTCTCACAATCCTGGTATTTTCGTTAATGTTAGTAATAAATTATTTATGTTTGTGGAAATGTTAAATAAGGGCTCAGACTCAAAGCTTGTGTTACATCATTTCACCGGGTCTTTTTCAAGTTCCTGGAAGTGACGTCTGTTTATCCATGGATATACCTAGAAGGCAAGAAGCCAGCTAACGGGCCAGAAAAGTGTATCGCCCCTCAAACTAACATTTCTTTCCAGGGCTATTGATAGATCCGGATCACGGAATGAGATGCAACAGGCGGACCATTACAGAGAGACCGTAACAAACACGGGCGCTGTGTGGTATGGGGCCCAACCTAAAAATAGTGACCGTTACACAAACTTTGTCTCGTGCCTGTGTGTGGCACTTGTCACTGTTTGCGTAACCTTGGCTTTCAGTTATTTCTGTTCCGGTCTCGCTGACAGTAATTATCGAATTATAATGTAGGGAGCAACTAATGAGCTGTGACGTCTACTTCTTTGTTAAGTGACATGACAATCGCAAGAAATAACCCTTAAGCCCAATCAGAGAAATGAGTGTCACTGAAAACTACGAGTTAATGTACTCTTGACCCAAAACACCCCAACAGAGTTCAGGGGTAGAATTTTACCACGTTTCTTAAACGCCCTGTTTGGAATTTTAGTATTTATATTTATTCGGCTGCTGTTTGACTTTATTTTCAAGAAATTTTCCACACCTCCTAAGGCCAATGGCTGAGAAATGTAACGAATTAAAATTTTTATAATAGATTTATAAGTAGAATTTTGCAAAGTCAAGATGCAATGAAGGTAAGCTCTCGACTGTATGGTTGGGACGATACTTGTTATCAAATGGACCTTCATACGCGTTAACAAAACTAGCGTGTATGTGATCAACTACAGAAAGAATTAAACATAATGCGTATTAGTTTTAAACTACGTTTTGTTCTCTAAAATTCTTAAATTTGGTTATTATAGATGAATAAAATGAAATACTAAAACAGAATCAGGGACGAAAGTGTTAAATTGAATACAAAACGAGTTTTGGGGCCCCTCCTAATGAGGGTTCCAAAGGTCTAACCTGTAGCCTGACATATCGAGAAGCGTGGAGAACTTTTAGGTAAACCTTAAAAATTGCCTTTGGAATTTGGTCGAAAGTATTTGTTTTGCGTATGATCAAAGTGGTCGTAAATGAATTGTACACAAAACTGTATACGACTCCTGAAAATGCCACGAACTTCTTTTCAGTGTCAACGTTAAGAAACAGGCTTATTTACGTATGTAACATTATTTGATCTTATGATGGCCCTACTTACAATTCTAAGCTGACTAATTGTAAAATGAAAAAATAAACAACAAATCTTAAAGGTAGTTATGCAAATATAAAAAGGCGACAGCTGTTAATCCGTAGGATTTGAGGTTTTCGCGACGGTGATTCTGAAGATGGCAGTCTTCTGGGTTGTAGCTCCATGTAGTCGTGTAGAGATTTACCGACATTTCATAAGTATTTGCTACCTCCATCATCAGGGTGATAATAATGGAGGACCTCTGAAACGTCTGCAAACTTCTACCAGACTATGCGGTGCTACAACCTAGAAAGCAGACAGTCATCTTAAGCTATTAATCTGTTTATCTGCAACCGTTATCTCTGAGAAAGTTAATTTCAACAACAGTACTGAACATGTATATTTCTAAGCGTCGTATTTATTCACACGTTTGAGATTATAGAATATTAATCCTTACTTAAAACGGATCACGAATATGACAACGATACTACAGTTTTATTTTATCTTTCGTTTATAAAACTCTGACCAACTGTTGGTAACAGTGCAACAGCAGTTATTTTTGGCATAAAACACGCTCTTTCTGGCAGAAAACGTATTTACGAAACACGGCATAGAGCTGAAGATTTCATTACGCAAAGATGAACATGGTCAAGTGCCCGGAAGGCGCCGGGGGGAATTGTACAGAATGATCAATTTACTGGGCATAAACCCCTTCACGCACAAAACTAGGAAACCACGAATGAGTGTTACGAACCTGAAATTTGTCTGTAAAGGCGCTGGATGGTAAACGTCGTACTTCAACACGTGCAATTATTAGGCAGCTTTTAGAAGTGATTATAATTTGAATTAAGACGATTATATAACGGTAATCGGAAAGGAATACGGAGTAAATAAGGAGATAACGCATGAAAGGCTTTCTCCGAGATTATTATTATTAAAGTCTGCCGGACAGGTTTTTCTGAAACACACTTCTATTCAAGTAGCCGCATGAACAGAAATCGAAAGCGCGCAGATCGGGTGAACGAGCTGCCAAGAAATGTCGCCAAAGTGGGAAATTATTCGATGTTCAAACAGTCCTTAAAGTGTTCGTCGACTGTCGAGCTGTAAATTTCTTGAGAAATGAATTCCACATCACAGGACATGACACCGCAATGCACAATCTTGATGGACGACATCAGACGGGTGTTATTTCTTTAGAAGTAACTTTGTTATAGCCTTCCTCAATACTGACGAACACTTGTATTTTAATTCACATTACTTGAAATAAATGTCAATTAACTGTGGTCGACTAGCATATCTTTAAAAATTATGAACGCTGCCCCATAATGTATAAGGAGGGGCCCGTAGCATATTTAAATTTCAAATTAATTTAAATATATGCGTTTCTGTTGTGAAGTAGATTTTAAACACAAATACGTTGCCAAAATTTAAAAATGGGTTCTACTCCAGTTGTACCTGTTTTGGGTGGAAACGGTTTCTTATGCTGAGTTTCATTAAAGCACGTTGGAATTTAAACAAAGTCACGTTATTTATGAACAAATTCTGTGTTCAATTTTCATAAAAAATATACTACACGACTGTCTCCACAAGCTAAGCTTTTCGCGTAGTCAAAAATAATTAATGTTAATATTTTCTTAAATTCCAAATAAACATTTTTATTCAAACATATTCTTATCTCTTTATCGATTACAATAATTAGTTACAAAATGGCGCTACTCCGTGAATATTCAAGTACTTTCTTTTCTCGGTTGGTGATTACATTACACATTACTGAATTCAACAATTTATGCTTCAAACAACCTGATTAAAAAAGAAGAGTAATTTCCCCACAGAATATTGTGAACACTCACCTACTTTAAGACATGGAGACTATTAGTTACTGTTAATACAGATTGTGCATTATAACGCTGTCATTATAAGAGGCTTTTGCAACACACCCCAAAGAAAGCCAAGAGAGAATGGAGTTTTTGTTGTTCTTCCAACCAGACTTTTCATCGTGAGACAAGAAACAAGTTGAGGTACTCACCCGTCGTGGAACTCAGGTGATCTTGGTGACGTGCTCGAGGCCCCGTTGTAACGGTAGTCTCTCGTCGGCGACACATCGGATACGTCACCGTCAACAAAATCCTCTGGTGGCGAGGGCTGTGCCGAAGACACGAGCGATGACTGCCTCAGGGTCGTCGTTGAGGACACTGGGGATCCCTTTGGCGTGGCAGCGCCGCCCCTGAAACTCGCTTTGCGCACTAGACTGGGGCTTGCCAGCCCGGGGTGCATCTGCAACATGGCCGTGGACGACGTCTGTTGCTGCTGCTGGGGTGACGTGGGTATAGCACCATACGTGAAAGGGCTGCTGTTCTGCCGGGCGTGGTAAGGTATATTTTCGTCAGTTTCTGTATCGTCAATGTAATTTACGTCCACCAAATCGTCAAGAACAGTCGACGTATTCGTCGCATTTGTACGATCCCCGCTGCCGCCAGGAGCGCTTGTGTCGCTAGCCCCGTAGCCGTTGTGCAACTGTTTGACTGGCGGAATGTTGCTGCAAGTCGAAGCCGTGCGCGCTGTTAATGGTAGGTTGATGACGTCACAACTTGCAACAGAGGGCGGGCTATGGTGATGCTGGAACGGACGAGGTGGCTGAAGGTCATTTAAAGTCGCAACGTGCCTCATGGTAAAACTGCGATCGCCATATGGGGAAGTAGCAGATGGGGGTAGGTCTGGGATATTCTCGACTGTCAATAGCATGTCGTTGAGGAGTTCGTCCAACGCTCGGTGGTGATCTTGTGGTGAAAGAGGTGTTGCTGTCGACGTCGATGGTGATGGCTGCAGGAGGGAACCACCGTGGCCGTTGAGAGATGTCAGGGGTGGCGGTGGTGATGCGGAAGACGCATTAGAAGTGTTGTTGCTGTTGCTATGGTGCTGGTGATGTTTGTGCAGTAGCAGCCCGTTACCGGCCGACGAAATGCCAGAGTCCATGGAGACAGTGTGCGGACTGCCGATCACCACCGCGCCGCTTGCAGTCAGCTCCTGCTGAGGGCCTCGAACCGGCGTCTCCTCGCGCTGACGCTGCTCCTGTTGATGCTCCAATTCTTGCTGCTGCTTCTTCGAGATGGTTGCATACAGAGAACCGTCAAGGGGCCCGAATGTGTGACTCACTTCAGCCTCCTCCCCACCTGAAAGAGAACAGAGCTTGACAGTTCAAGTCACCGCTGATATTTCATATCTGGGTTGCCCATGACCAGGAACGACTGAATACGAACAATCGATTTTATCCATAAAATTATTTCCACTTTGATTATGAAAATTTTTCGATTCCAAGTTTGTTAGGATACTCACTGTCGAAGGAAATGTGATGTATCAATTTGTGGGTAGAATAAAGCTGTAAACTCATAAATTATTGTCATAGGAACTAAAAAAGATTTCGAATCACTGGTTAATATTATAGTATTTCATGTACTTTTACGATAACTCTAAATACAGAAGGCGTTGCTCACTTGAAACAAAATTTCTCGTAACGTGAGTCAAACTACGATGTTTTATTAAGTACCACGCCATGGTGGAGTGGAGGGGAGAGAAAACAGTATGTTCCTGTCGGGAATCGAACCACAGTCGCTCTACCCGGAGTCTGTCGCTGTACTAACTAGGCTACTCAGCTAACATACTATAAGTATAATGTTTTTTTAGAAAAATAATCGCAGTTATAGTTTAAAAACTTATTTGTTCACGGCCGAAAATTAACATCCAGTGCGTTGTAAATTTTTTTGCGATACGTTTATAATTCTCTCAAAATCTATACCAACATCTTTACAAGAGGATATTCTGGAATAAAAACGAAGTTCAACGGATTCCGAATAAAGTTGTACAAATCGCTGAGATAAAAAAAAAACAATCCGACACACAGGAAAGGGCATTACAGTCGACGACAGATCCCAAGTCAAAGTCAGAACTGCGATTTTCAACTTATGTTAACTTACAGTGTAAACAGACACAACGAGCTACATTACCGACGCAGATGCTGTCAGAACCCACGCACAAATCCAACAAATAAGGACTTCTCACAACTGACTGGTTTGTAGCGAAAATTATTTTAACATGGCACGTTCTGCTGGTTACTGTACTGAAATGGAATAATTTTAAAAGCCAACTGCGGAGAGTCTGTGACGTCACGGGGGGAGTGGGGCGGGCGCCCAGTGTCTCTGGGAGGCTGGGTACTCATGTCCTTACAAGGCAACTTGTTCATGGCACAATGAGCAAGATCACAACTCTTTCTTTTAACAGTGTTCCACCGTGTGTTACCAACTGCCAGCAGAAAGTAAATAGTAGGCTAGCTAAGCACTCTGTGTACCTTGCCCTCCAGAATGTTTCAAGGCCCGCTAGAACTCCGCCTCAACGCATTAACTCGACCGATTACCAGCACTCCTAAACCGTGACATATATTCCACACAGTCGCACCATTTTAATAGATCGGTGTCTGCAGCCTTTTATAAAATGTCCTCTGATCCTCTGCCCTATAACCTTGCACAGCTGGTTAGCGCAGATTCTTGTATTCGAGAAGTACCAGGTTCGAATCTCCACGAATCTACCCACAAAACTGAGATTTGTCGTGATTTTCCACAGCCTATCCAGATGGATGCCAGGGTAGTATCAAATAAGTCACACACATCTGTTTCAAACACTTTACCTTCTCACGAAATTATCATGTCATTCGAAACAATATATTAACCTCCACAGCTGAAACAGTGCCATTTAATATCTCAAGATTCGATTAATGTTTTATGAATTCTAAATTCGAGACTGAACGGAATGGTAACTTCACAGAAACAAATGTAGAAATTTTGGCTATAATTTATTTCCAGTCTGAACGATCACATATGAAATCGAATTAGATGACGAAGCATGTACCACGAAAGAGGGAAATGATAAATGCAAGACTTAGACGTAGATGGGAGGATATTATTAAAATGTATATTACGAAAATGGAATATGAGGGTTCAGATTGAATTCACCCGGCTTATGATATGATCCTGTGGTGGTTTCTTAAGAACATGTTAATGAAACTTTTGGTTACATAAGAAATTTTCTGACTAGCTGAGCGACCATTAACTTTTCAAGAGAGGCCTTCATTCATGCTGATACATGAGCGGAAAACCAGACATTGGACCGAATGTAACTGGGAAGAAGAAACTGAAACATCGTGGAGAAACAGAGACCGCAAATTACAGACAGAGAAACACGAAACAAACAAAAACAAAGGAGACCATTCAGACGACTCCTAAGTTGAGTCGGAATAGGTCAAAGAGTGCAAAATTCTTCAAGTAGTTTGACAGCGGCTGATAGTCTTGTAAAACGTAATTAATACTAAGCATTCCTTTAGAATTCACTTGCGCGGCATTGCACTTAAGGAGATCATAAACTCTAGCTACAGCCAAAAAAATATATACAATTGAAAACATAAACGCAACTTCTTAAAAAAAATGAACGTGATGATTAATATAGTGATGATAAATCAGTTAAACCGCACGGATGTATCATACACCACACTGAACATAGAAATTAATTTCCCCAACCCTCTACCATCACACCAACGAAATTCAATTGCGAAACTTATGAAATAAAAGACTATTTCCATAAACTAATTTAACAAGATTTGTTTGTTTCTTCTTCAAAACTAATGTTTAGAGCTTTACAGTACTCTTCTAGTGATATCTGTTAAATACGAACGCGCGCACCAAAAACTATAAAGAAACTTGACGCTTTCTTTTGAACAGCGTGTTCACAAGACACTGCAGCCAAAGAATCAAGTTCACATCTTCACATCAAAGTTCTTGAAAATCCTCCCAACTCTGTCTCTGGTTTTCCGAGCAGAATTTGTGCGAATTTCACAACACTCCCAAGAGTAGGGGCAATGGACTAAGAATTTTAACGTTTACACAGCGCACAGCTAGGTCCCATTGTATGACACTCAGGTGTCAAGTAGATTTATACTGTCCTTTGCAAGCGTAGTCGTTGTTAAGTGTTCGTACGATACGCTAATTTTTCATGTTACGTTTGTTTGATTCGTGAGGGCATACCACGCGCTTTGAACAAAAGGTACTGGAAATAAGAATGCGTCATGCCTGAAAATCCCACCTTAGTCATTGGAACGGCAGCGTAAAACAAACACGCTCATTGCAAATATGACTTCGTTATCACTATAAAGAAAGATATTTCTGCCTTCTTCCTCGATCGTCTTTCATGTTAATCTCTTATTCCCTGCCCCTTTCTTTGCCCAGTTCTTGTTTATTTATACTTCTCCGTCGTCCTTTATTTCATTTTTATTTATGTGCTTTCATACTTGTTTATTATTTGGTTATTTATTCCCTTATTTTGTCTCTTTTCCTCTAAATAAAAAGTGTTTGAATGTTTCCTATCGTCTAATAAAATAATAAAATTGAACAACGTTTCGGAGATGAGACTATCTCCGAAACGTCGTTCAATTTTATTATTTTATTAGACGATGGAAAACATCCAAAAAAAACCTTTTATTTACTCTTTTTCTGTTTCTTTAATATTTCTTATTTTGCTTTATTATATTACCTGTTTACTTATTAGCTAACAACGACCACCTTGGTAATCAGTTTCTCTTGTCATTTATTTCTCTGTTTCTGGTTTCCTTCCATTTTTGTTTATTTCTCACCCTTTTATACTCCCAACTTCCTTTCTACAATCTATGGTCAATTTTCCCGTGACGCTACCAAAGACAATGACTGATGGTCCCATGACAGCATATGACGGGGAAGAAAACTGAACTATTTTAAGACATCGTCATTTCAGTGACGTTTATCAGACAAAAAAAGGTATTAATCACTACAGTTGACATCCGCTGACTTTCGTTTATGAGGTTCATCAGCCAGCTCATGTCAATATCTGTCGCACACTTGGGATCGGTAAGTAAACACACCAATCCGTTTATTTAGAAGATAACCTAAACTTTCATCTGTCTCTTTCGCAACCAAAGACTTATACTTATTAAATAACTGCTCCATATTTAGCCTCTCAAGGTCTCTTATAAATCATTACAATTAGACTTGTCTATTTGGCAGCTTGTCAAACGTTCTTAGTATTTGCTTCGTGAATGCAGCATTATTTTATGGAAATGGACTGAAAATGTCCAAGACATTAATTTAAGTCAGAATACGACAAGCCAAAGATTCAAGATTTTTCTAAGTTTTGGGATAGCTAATAATGTTTTTGGAAAGTGTTTATAGTTTGCAGCTTAACGTCTCTTTACTCGGACAAAATAGAGACAAAGTATTGATTTTATTAAACAACATAACACGCCAAATAAATGAAACACTAGATGATATCTAATAATAATAAACGGCGAGAAATATTTGGGATATCCAAGTCAAATATTTATACTTTTCAGTGGAATGATCTAGTCTAGACCAGTGGTATTCAACCTGGGGTACGCGAAGACATCTTAGGGGGTACGTGAAATGAAAAACAAAAACAAAAAAAGAAGAAGGAGAAGGAGAAGATAAACACTGAACAATCAGTAATGTAATTTATTTAATTTATTTTAGATGTAGATTATATACCATTTGTAACTTGAATTATACACCAACAACTTTGAGGGTACAAAGTTGAAGAGAAATTATATCTGGGGGTACGCGAACAAAAAAGGTTTAATACCACTGCCTTAGACACTTCGGTAAAATGGTGTTAAGTACATGTACGAAATTATACAAAACACTAGACAGGCTAAACCACTGATAAAATATGGTAGTGAGACGTGCACATAAGATCAAAGAACAAAATAAGTAGAGATGCGATATAACAGTGAAGTTTTAATAACCTTAGCTACACAGCAAACTAAATTAATTCTATGGAGCACTGTCCTTCCTGAGAATTTAATAGCTGCTCAACCGGTCAAGAAATTCCCAGTCCTTTATAAAACCCGAATGTCCATTTCCGTGAAATTCGAGGTTCTCGCAGCGGTCAACATGTCGATGTTGGTCAATCTGGGTTATGCCGCAACGTGGACTTCTGGAGAGATACCAGATTTTCAGAGAAAACACGATCGCTTCTGGATTAAAAGATACAAACAGTATGTTCCTCAAAAACGCTGGTTTATAACTATAAAGTCAACACTGAGCTACAACCCACAAAGCCAACACCGACTCAATACCGTGTTAAAGCCCTAACCAAGCCTTTTCTCTTGCCACACGAGTCCACATCCTAGTCCTGTAACATCCATTTCAGTATCATCCTCCCATCTACACGTGTTATTCCACGTGGTATCTCCTCTTCAGGCACACCAACAAACGTTTTCTCGGCACGTGTATCTACGTGTGAGCCACATGCAACGATTGTGTCTGTAAAGGTAAGGAATTTACATTAGACCTTTCGGGAACTTTGTTATAATATGTCAGAAGCACGTCGGTGAACATTCCTGAAAATAAAAATCAAGCCGGTGGTGACGCCCGTGTTATATTATAGGAAGAAATGTATTATAACATACTAAAGAAAAGAACAAGTTAGCGATCGTCTCGTCCAGTTCCCACCACTGAAAATAAAAACAGTAGCAACCGACAAGAACTGTCCTTACAAGCTTACGTGCCCGAGGTCGTCTGCTCGTTTAGAAAGCAATGTATCTGATGATGTCATTAAAAGTTGAATTGGTTCGCTTTGTACCCCAAGCAGCATGAACCTGACCCGTCACGCGCCCTTACATCTAGGATCACATGTAAAATAGGATTTTACATTTAACGTCTTCATTTAAACAGAATACTGTGAACGCCCGAGGCCCAGCGGAGCAGGTGGTGTTACTGACGACTTGAATTGATGCAGTGAAGCAAAGTTATTTGAAAAATCTGGTTTCTTTAGGGTGTAACCTTCAGCGCAACAATTCTTCCTACGCTACAGAAAGTGGAAAAGTAAGAACTGTCATTTGCTGTGGGCGACGCGACAGAGACACAGATGGTTATTCAACATCTGCATGCTACATGATTTTCGAGTTTCTCAAGGCAACGCCGCGTGGACTTGTAGGTAGACACTACGCATGGGAGGATCATACTACCTCCATCTTCAGGCTGGAGCATAAGTATCTGTCCGCGTCTTCACTGTTCAACAGCCAAAATATATCGGAGATGAAACTAACCAATTTTTACTAATTTTGAGCTGCTAAACACGAAAATGACATTCACTTTGCATGATTGGTTCGCATTTTAAAGATATTCATACCAAGCTGTTTCGCTCTATTTTCGTAATTTTCACAATTGTAATGGACTACTTACTTCAGAAACAGCCTGTACAAGGGTGGAGAAGGTTTTATTTATTTCTGCAGGTCTAGTCAACATACCTAAGGGATGATTAATAAATAGGTTCAGTTCTATTTGGCAAACAAGTGTTTTGCGGAGTGCGGATTTTGTGTTTCACTTCGTCTTAGAATACTTATGTAGTAAACAGCAAAAATGTCGTTGAGTGTACTTAAATGAGAAATTTGTAACACTAAAATATACAAAATTTCGCGTAGATGTGTCAATAATCCTAACAACGTTTGTTATATCTGTGGAGAAGTGACTTTTAAATCACAAAATAAAAAACATGCTTTGATCTATCCAAACATCCCCTCAGCCATTCGTCCTATACGCCACAACCATGAACTACCTGTACCTGTCCCTCCTATCTCCTACACGCCTGAAGAATGCTCACCATCACCGCCATCAGATGACGCCATTCAAAGATCATCGGCATCTCAAGATAAAGAGTTTGTGCCAGAAACTTTACCTTCTACATCTCACAGAGTAACTCAAAGTAAACTGAATGATCTAATGAGAGATTTAGATTTGCCTAAGTATAAGGCAGAGTTGCTAGGATCGCAACTTAGGCAATGGAATGTACTTGAAGAAAATGTTAAAATATCCTGTTATCGCGTTCGTCAGATTCCTTTACAAAAATTATAGGGAATTAGTAGACAAATTGTTGGAAGCACACAGTAAAATGGGGTGCAATGTCTCTTAAAATTCATTTCCTCCACTCTAACTTGAACTCTTTCTCTGATAATCTTGGTTCGGTTAGTGATGAACATGGCGAATGATTTCACCAAGATATTTCTACTCTTGAAAGGCGTTATCAGGGGAAATTGAGCGAATCAATGATAGCTGATTACTGCTGGTCGGTGGTAAGAGATGCCCCTGAGGTAAAATACAGAAGAAAGGCCAAAAGACAACGTCTATAAGGTAGGTGAAAATTTTTAAACATTTGCATATCATATGGACGAATTTATTGGTGATATTTTACAAAGTACAAAATATCTTCAAAACGCGAACTAACTAAGCTTTCTTATTGTCATTTTCGAATTTAGCAGACAAAAATACATAAGAATTGATTAGTTTCATTTCCGATATATACGACTCATTAAAATTTGTTGTCTAGTGCTTTCTGTGTTGGCTTGTGATAGAATGATTCTCTACCGACCACTCGCAAAGCACTGGCATATTCCAACGGCTCCGGAATGTCCAAGTGATTGGCGATACCTTCTTTAGCAGTAGCGAAAGAAACATGACCACATGGAAGTTTAAACAACGTACCTATTGGGCAACCCAATGTTGCAGTTACCTCCACAGGAACTCTGTGATAATTCTGAGGAACCCAGAGTGAAATTCTTGAACACATTAAAATAGCATGAAAAATATATTACGCGATTACAGAAGGTCAAGACTTGAATCGGACCGCACACAGGATAACAACACAACAACAATAATAAAACCCACGTACAAGTCTACAAAAAATTCTTACGAGCACACTATCACTCCTTGTTCCTAAACATAAAAATAAAAACCCGTCTTCCAAATAAAATAGATCCACAGAACCACTCCCAGCCTACTTATTGCAATGTCATTCTAATCACAAATTCATTGCGTAATTATTTCACTAATTTTCCACTTGACAGTTGAACGCCAGCCAGGAATTTCATATAATGTCGCTGGAATTAACTGGTAGGCAGCAACAGATATAAGTGATCGTGGTTATAAATTACAGCATGAGTGGGATGTACTATATCTAAGTGATCTTAACTCAGGGACAAAATATGACGGGCGATGTTTAACAACCGCTTCTGGTCACACATGTATTTTAAATGCCTTTTATGAAAACCTGGTGATAACACTGAAATCCTATAGAACGGTACCTGGCCTAATAGTAACAAAATTACGTACGTTGTGGTAACTAAGTCAGTATAGTGACTGGCTACTGACTGGACGATTTAATATATCTAACCTAAGACAAACCTAGCCCATTTCAGAATAACCTAAGCTAATAACGTAAATAAAAAGCCTATTCTGAGTCAATTTAATCCAGTGCACAATTTCACAATTTCTAAAATTCTTTCTGTGGTAAATAAACTTGACAAGGACTGTGTTTCCTCTACTGCAACATCACAAGACACATTTATGATTAAAATGAACTGAAAGTTCTAAAATACTGTCAGTTTACATTCACGCCATTCATGTAAATTTCAGTTTTCTGTAGCTGGTTATAAAAAAGTTTGAAAAGGCCACCAACTCGTCAGAACAATAAAATAAATAAACTATAATCAAGACAAACAGAACAAAATCAATGGACAGAAAGCTGATGCAATGACACAAAAATTCGGTCGTTTCAGTAAGAATAAATGGTTTCAAAGTCATGTGCGTTACAGGGGGAAGACCTAATTTATTCTGTAGACCTGAAATACTCCAGTGTTAGAGAAGCGTGTTACAAGTATGCAAGACTATTATCATGTATATTTCCTCAATTAAAATCACTCTTCCCTGACAAACGACACAGACTTAAGATTCACAAATTAAAGATGGCTACAACAGTGCTTCACTTTCTGTCTGTCACACCAACAATCTTTGGTGTGTACATTGCGTAATCATGGGTCTTTTTAAAAACATTCCCTACCTTTTAGAGCATGTTTTTTATTAAGCCACATACAATAAATATTCACAAACTTTTAGCACCCAAAAATCAGTTCTTTTTATCACCATCAGCACAGACCGGTGGAATCCGTATTCTGTTAAAACTTCAAACCCTCGTGATAAAAGATTTTCTTACTGGTGTATTCTAAAATGAAAGTAAAACGAATTTTAGGCAACTATGCATAGAAAATGTATGCCTATCAAATATCTATTCAATAAGAATGTTGTAGGACACATTCATCACACAGAATTTTTCATTGATCCCATCTCAGAGCCGAGTAACCTCATTAACATTTTTGGCAGGTCGCCCTCTCTGTTAAAGAAAAATACCCGAGACTCAATATAAAAAGATACCCCGCGTATCAACACTGCTTGTTCAAAACGTTTCTTAAGGAAGACGCAGTACAGGCCCGCCTCATAAAAAAAACTCTTCTTCCTGTGAAACAGCGCGCTCCTGCCAGAACCCTCGGCGCCAGACACCATTAGGTATCTGGTTATGCACAACCAAAAAACAGAGGCACTGCGGACTGAATTTGCCTTAGTTTCAAAATAGATGTTTATGTAAAACCTGCTCATCTTTATACTGCTTCCATTTTGTAGAATATGACCACACAACACCTACAATAATAATATTAATACCTCCACGGAGAGAGTCTTCCGTGAGAAGGCATTAGCGGCTTATCTAAACAAGAAATCACCCGCCTTTAATGGAAACACATTCATAACCGATTTCATAAGAACCAGTGTAATAATTCAACTGAATTCTGCATCAACAGTCAGATGACTACAGGTACAGGATAAGAAAAATAAATCAACATAATGATAATTTGAATTTTCGGCTTATTCTCAGCCCTTCCACGTGCATGCTTCCCCTCCTATACAGACAGAGATTCTCGAATTGCATACAATATAACATGACTTTACAGTTGATACGTGATCGTTAAATAATTGAGTATTATACAATCTGGTAACTCTTTATGTACCTCTCTTGACAAAAGGTTTATTCAGCAGCGTCATACTTTTGTGCGCAGTGCACGCTTCGTATTCGGGAGGTCTTAGGTTCACATCTCTGGCTACAGACCGGGTAACCTGAATTTAACATGATTTTCCTCAGTCTAAGGCAAATTCCGGGATAGCATAGCAAATTATACCACTTCCTGCAACATATTTTTTTTAATTATTCATTTATCATTCGAATGTTTCTAATTTGAGGCCGACAGCCTCGTTAAATAAGATACAATTTGTGAGCAGGAAAATATGTGGACCTAAGAATGATAAAAATTAGTAGTTTAGGTCCTACATAACGCGAAGCTTCCTGGTTTATGCAATACATGTAACAATGTTACTATGCGACTGAACAGGTACGGAGAGATAAGGATTGCATACAGAACTTTGGTAAGGAAACCTCTTGTAAAACGCCTACTAAGACCTGGGATAGCATTAAGATGGATATTAACTTTCTATATGTATCTACAATAATAACTTTTCTTAGCTAATCCTTCTTGTCTTCAAGGGTTGAGTATTTAACCCTTGGCATGCTGGAATCTCTTTTAAGGAGTCCCATCGTTCTACATTTCGTGACTGCATTATAAACTCTATTACTGAAACGCTAAGAACAGTTTTAAAAATGGCAGGAGACGGTTTTTGCAATGTTGAGCTAAAAAATTAAACAAGTCCAGATCAGACGAGGCATGAACTTTTAGATTACGTATCTCGTGCGAACATGCTGTTTGACAACTGAAATATATTCTTCCCTTTTATATTTCATCACAATTTATTTATCTATGGTCCCTCCTTCTAATACAGGACTTTAAATTCTAATTTCAGACTAGAAGTGAATACGGAAAATCTTACACAATTTTAATGGGACAGTAGTCAAGAAATGGCTAATTAGTCTAGCTTATAATTATGATGTTTCGGCATATGGAAACTTCATTCTTTTAATTTGTAGGCCTAAAGTTTTGAACTTTATAATTTAACAGACGACTAAAAATATATATAACACTTTTAATAACGAACCTATAGATGGTTTCAATGGTTCGCTCAAGAATTATAAAAAGTTTCACACGCAAAAGATACGTACTTTTTCACTCGATCATCTACGTCAGCCTCTTCAGGAAGCGCCATGACATCACCTACCAGCATGTATCTAGCCAAACTTGTTTTATTTGCGCTAACTATACTTAACACAAACAAATAGTGTCGGTAAACAATGTAATTATATACCAACCAAGGCGAAGGGTTATATGACAAGAAACATAATTAATCATTCAAAAGAACGTGTTACTACGCGATGTCACCAATCTGCTCTGCCAGGGACTTCAGCAAAAGACAGGTAACCACTGGCCTTTATCGGCACTACGTCAAAATATCGTGCAGGCAAGGTGAAAATGTAATCACGCTGTGGTGTTTCGTAACAATACAAAAATAAACCAAATTTCCCTGCCAAAATAAATGTAACTAACCCAATATATTTTACGTTTTGTCAATAAAAGTATTTTAAAAAGAAGATTCGTATATAATAAACACAGATGCGCAGCGCAATCGATTTTAGATTCATCTGCACATTATGACAATATAATGTACCTAAACTGCTGAATTAACACCGCTTTTCCCAACGATAACATAACCACATACAAGGAAATATCTCTGTTAACCATACACAAAGCCAGTTCTAATTCAAATATAGCTGGTTTCTAGTAAAGGAATTATTAAACATTATTTGTAAAGACCAATAAATTTCCCATCAGTAATGGCGGTAAAATCTTTAGTAAACACACAATCACAAATATTATCCAGTAAGACCCGAAATCCCTTCCTTTACCGCAAACGATTACGACCAATATCTATAATACTAATAACTTTCATTCGTCAACGTTTCGAATACTCGCTATGTGTTACCTTGAACACGAAGAGAGAGCTAGTCTTTGAAAAGTTAGCATGACTTGACATTAACACGGCTGATCGCCCGAGAATATTTAATTACCACCAACATATAGTTAGAAAACATAATCCCCAATATCCCTGAAGAGCGGATGTCATAAACCAACACTTGATTATTATGTAGACAGATAAGCGTCTTTATCTTAAATTATGTCGTAATAAAACGTTGCAAATGTTTGATTGAACGCATGGACTTACACGATAGCCGGAAAGTGTGGATACCAACACAAATCTTGTTTAAAGACCTCTTAATGTCATGTAAACCTCGTTTTGACATCCGTTCCCAGAACACTTTAACAAACCTTTAACGATAACTTCCACCTTACCTTTGACACACCCCACCACTCGTCGAAACATCGTACTTTGTAAGATACGAGACCTGTACTTACTTTAAGAGTAGATCTTGGAACTGAAGAGGGCCGATACACACACCCACTCCCTAGGTTGAACGGGCCAACACTGCGCGTCGCGTACAGAACAGAAATACTCCCACGAGCCAGAAATAGTTGAAGTCGGGTAAGCGTGCGGCAGGAAGCTACTACGTATGCATCATCAGGAGACGTGGATCACCGCATTTGACGTGTTATTTAGTTAAGTCGATCTGACTGGTTACAAACCATCGGAAAAATAAACAGCAAGGGACCTTCCGGTAGCGGAAATCATTTATTGCTATTCCGAGGACTTTCAGAATGAAATAGACGTAATATAATAGGCCTATAACTGTACGTATTGTAGATTTTGGTGGATATAAACGAGGGAATTACGTGATAATTGAATGGAGGTGTTTAAGTGAACACGTACGTAGCTGAAGGTTAATAAATCATAACACGATATTACTTTCTTTAAGGTTAAACTAAGTCAAATCAAGCATAACGGTTTGATTCATTCGCTCATAGGAGTTTCTAAAGGCTTGTGACAATGGTTTACAGTGAACCAAAATCATTTTGAATGCTGTGCATTGTCTGAAGCACGTTTGATGTACACAAAAAATTGAGAGATGATTCAACTCATTGTCGTGATTAAAAGAGCTCGCCAGTAATTCACATGAACCAACACATCATACTTTTGTCCTATTTCTTTAGGATAAGTTTATTTAGTGCCCTCCCATACACGCCGAAGTATTTCATGTGGTGAAATTCATTCATGTCTTGAGACCAACTCCCCAACCCTCCATGAATTGTTCATTTTAACAACATTTAGTAAAGAGTACAAGAAGTTCTCAGTAATGCGATTTCATCCATGTTCCCACAGGTCTACTTCCTCCCTCTTGGGTTAAAATATTCTCCACGCACCATGTTCTTAGACACCACAAAGTATTTTTATCCTTAAAGTGAGATTCAAATTTTAACACCCATACAGAAAAGAGAAATTTCGTGAGATTTCAGGTTCTCAAGGCAAGAAGTATGAAGATCATCGTCTTATGGGATGTTAGGAAGTTGGGAGCAGAGCCAACAACTACTACCGAAATGTGGTAGACATTAAATATAGCTCGGCCAATGGACGATGTTATACTATGACGTAATCATTCATTATTATGTAACAAAACCCAGTTTCAACTGAAGAGTTTTGTGTGTGTATATATATATATATTATATAAAATGAAACCAGACAGTTATCAGATCATGATACATGAATTTCTGACTCTCCATATTTTATTTCTATTAACTGAAAGTAGGAGATTTTATCTTTCGTTATTTTATTAATGACGGGTACCTGCTACCCGAATATTTTAACAATTAGAATATTAATAATTTTTTGGATAATATCTACATTGTATTCAGTAGTTTTCTAAGATAACGTAAATATGATAAACTTGATGATGGCTCAACAGAGCTGAAACATGTTCAGTAATAATTACACATCTCACAATAACTGTTCCGATAATGTCTACAACACGTGGAATTTGACGATTTTAATAAATTAATTTACATGCATGGAATGCGGAGGTAAAATTACTTTTAAAATCTGATCGTGACGGTGCAGACATTAAGATTTAGAATGAGGCGACTAAAACAGGTAGGTCCCAAAGAATTGCAGAATTACGCGTTTCGTTTAACACGAACTACCATATGAACAGGCTATTCCGACTTCTCCGTCTTGATATTTATCCCTGTAATACTGATAAACAGCTCGTGATGAATGGTATGAACGTCCTTCGTGATTACAGCAATAAAAACAGATGCCTGCAGCCGATGGAGAATTACAACCACGCCATCTGCACGGCTTGGAAAATTACGTAATTTGAGAAAATGACCTTTTACTTTAAAAATTACTGCCTCCTGGGATGCTGTACCGTGTAATCTGGTATAGATTTACCGACGTTTCAGAGCTGCCTATTATTTACATGTGATTCATAGACCTGAAAATGGAGGCAGTAATCATCTCTGAAACGTCCGAAGATTTCTACCAGACTACATAACGCAACATCCCAGAAGAACGTCATCATCACACTTGGTGCCGTGAGAACATCACATCTAAGTACCACCAACTTCGTTCTTTCGTCGAAATGCGTCTATCTTAACATCGGTTAATTCACTGCCACGTTATTGTTACTAGTATTGTGTTGTGATGCTCTGTTCTTTAGTCTGTACAATGTAAGACAGGTCTAAGTAGCCAGTAGGTATCCAGGTCGGCTGAAATTGCCCAATCAGGAATGTACCAGGAATCTTCTTCTTGTGTGGCAGGTCACCATAACTTTCTAATCAATGTTAACACGTTACCAGTCCACAGTAGCTTCGATTAACTTAATAAATGTCTCGGTACAACACCCGTTGCTGATATGACTACTATTCTGAACGATTACTGACGTGAGGCATCTGATTTATACCTTTGCAAGTTCTAAGAGCCTCTTAACTTTTTAGGAGTGTGTTATTACTGCTAGAGATGTCATTATCATTATAACAATACTGTTCTGGTACATACATAGTATTTGCTTTATATATCGTGTTATCTTTCGGTGTTTCTTTTTCGGTATGGTTTTTAAACGAACATCAGCTTGTTAAATTAAGTTAAATCACTTAATGACAACCGACACCAAGTACTTTACAGTCGAAGGAAAATGGGAAAGATTTTAATAAATTTTGGAAACGCAATTACAGAACGCAGTAATTATTGAACTGTCTGACACTAAGTTTAGGGATTTTATTATGCAGGTGTTCAGAGAATTAAGAATAGTGATGAAATGGTGATAAAGGTAAAGGGAAACAGAGAAAAAAACTACTCCTCCGTGGCTTTATTCAGCACAAATCTGACGATAAATGCTGGAGGCTCAAACACGGGACTGCTTGGTTGGAAGTCTGCGTGGCAAACACAAGGCCACGGCATGACCTTCCATTCTATAAACAAGCGTAATCTGGGACAACTATATGGTACGATGAGGCACAAACAAGTACACGTTATAGAAAGTATACAGATCCAGAAAACTCTTTCTTCCCAGAATAAAACCACTGATCTTCGTTACCTTTCAACGTCTGTTCTAATTGTATACATTCTCTACTGCTAAGGATCAACAGTTAAACCCACAACCAGGAACGCATTAGTACCATGTTGTCTTAAAATTTTTCCCCTTGCCAGATGGAAGAAAAATAAAGCCCTCTGGCGTAATGAACTACTCCTACTCCCCCCCCTCCACACACGTCTATGACCTGTTCGTACCATATATGAGCAAGCAAATATACAGAGAATTTGCGTTGTACCAGGATCGGACTCCGTCCAGAGAACTATATAAATCATTATGCATGTAATTTAAAGAAAAAAAAATCTATGTTAAACCTCTCCCCCCCCCCCCCCCCCCCCGACATACACCCAACCAAATTTCTTTCAGCAAAAAACAAATTGTCCCACCGATAGCAATAGGCCTTAGTCTGGACGTATTAAGGCCTTCATCCAAGGATGGTTTAACCCAGAAAAGGACGACATTAAGGTTTGGGTTAAGTTAGGTTAGGTTAGGTTGGTTGAAGAACATTATCAACTTTTAGTTACTGACACGTCGAGATTTGAGTTGGTTTAAGATTGTACTGACACACAGCGATTTCATATATCGACAAAATAAATAACTTAATATGAAGATATATTAAATTCGAGGGCATATTAATAAGTATCTAAACATAAACAATTCGTTAATAAAATTAATCTAGCGTCGGTAGTTCAATTTTAAGTGTATTGGTATACGAAAACCCATAATCACTTAAATTTAAGAGCCATTATATTATACAGTTTGCCTCAACCGAATGCAAAAAAGTGTCTCGAAATACACGACGGGCTCTTTGCAGATCCTTATCTACTATTCTCATCTAGTTGTATGAAGGTTGGTTTCTGAATAATTTTATTTATCACACCTCTCTGGCTGCCTCAACTAAGGGGCCCAGCAGGCAGGTTTTCTGCCCTCTTCTCGTTTTTTAAGCTAATGACAAAGCACAAGCCAACTTTCCAAACGTTATAAATTTTGGTTTTTGGGATAAGCACAGATTACAAGAGAATTATACATATTATATCATTCGACACAATTTAATTTATGTAATTGGAACAGTTTTGATAAATATCCTACGAAACAATCAACATTAC
This sequence comes from Zootermopsis nevadensis, assembly GCF_000696155.1. Next base: position 366,243 of record NW_019059594.1, on the reverse strand, counting down.
AAACAAGGTGTGGTCTAAACTTGCTCTCGGGTTTAATTTTGAGTTTCAGACGA
>NW_019059594.1:351620-365965 GCF_000696155.1 Zootermopsis nevadensis | reverse complement strand
CCCCCCCCCCCACCCATCTACTTAAGACTTGAATACGAAGCCAATCTGGAGGCTTGCAAACTGACCAGTGTTATGATAATTTGCATGGCTAAAAGAGCATGTTATTTTGCTGTTCTACGAAACTATAAACAACAATCTGAAAAATAGGTGTGACCTGTATAATTTCCTTCTACAAATCGTAAAAATTTCCAAACACGAAGCCATCTTGCGGGCATGCTTCAACCTCAATTTGCGCCTTTGGTAGATCAGTCTTCTCTGCGAATTATGCATCTGTGTAACGAACCCGATTACGTAGGCGAACTCTATTCAGACGATTAGCTTCTCTATAACCCCGCCTCCACAAACAAGCTAGTCTGTCTTCCACGTATTCATGAGGTTCAAGGATCATTAATTTTTCAGTTCACGTATCAACTGCGTGCACATGTCAAGAAGTTTACAATGAATTTCAGTACTCTTCAGAAGGCAAAAAAGTCTGTCAAAGCATGGTTGAGCAACTATCAGCTTATCAAGAAGGAATCTTCTCCACAGACTTAATTTCTTTAACATCGGCTACGTCAGAGGTCCCAAATCTGCTGGCCGCATGTGGCCTACCAATGTGTTCTCTCTTCGGTGGGTACATTTTTGTAAATTAACTTGCTAGTAACATTGCCAACAGTAGCCACTGCCGTCCTCCACCCACACACTCCACTCCTCACTCTCATACCTCCGAATCAATTCTCTTTGACCTCCCGCGTGACCTTAGTCTGCGATTCTTAGTATAGTTCGCTGTAGCACACAGCTGGCAGGTGACGCTGCACTGCCTTCAGCGTTAGGCTGACAGACTTGCAAATCAGGACGGACTGAGAAAAAACTGGTCAAGTTTACAGCATGATTGCATCTTGTTTTGTTTCTTCATCCCATCCATGTTTGGGAAGAAGAGGTGGGTAATAAAAAATTCAAGGATTTCCGAATTTGTAATGAGTTGATTGTCGTCGCCGAATGAGATAAAGCTAGTGAGGGCGGTACCGGTCCAGCAAGACTGACGATCCTGAGAGCATCCTTTACTGCCGCATCACACACCACAGTTATAATTAGACAAGTTCAAAGTCAAGAATCACAAATATCATTCAATTAGCTTCGTCCAGTCTGCCTGTCCTCAGGATCTTCGCATGTAACAACTCGAGAATCGGACGGATTTTCACGAAATTTCGCATTGTGGAAATATTCCGGGCACTTCACACAAATATCCACATTTGTTTCTGCGCCTGAAAGTCTGCAATCCCAAAATGTATAGATCATGGTTTAATTCTGGCGAATGCGCCAGACCTTTACGCTGTGCATACATTTCCTAACTTGCTCATTTTAAATGAATTTCAACTTTTATGTTTATTAAAACTGGTTAACTGTACAAAATGTTTGTGCGTATCCACACAACGCTCATGCCCACTATTGTCTATCTGCTTAAACTGTCCGGGAGAACCAACTGGTACAGATCAGGGGTGGACTATTATTGTTGCCTCCATCATCAGGGCGATTATCGCCCTGATGATAGAGGCAGCAAGGACCTCTGAAACGTCGGTAAACTTCTACCGGGCTACACTGCGCAACAACCCAGAAGCCAACCATTTCAAGATGACCATGATGAGGACGAATACATTTCTGTTCAACGAGTTTATTATGGGATTGGTACGACAAACAACAACCAAAAAGAATTTGGTACGTAAACTTCATGAAAAGCGACAGAATGAGAGTGCATTATACTGAACCGGTTCTGGACAAGGTCTAGTGTTGGTCAATGTTGAACTTTATACTACCATTTTTATTACGGCGTTAACAGTTCTTACAAGCAGCCTTGTTACGCTGCAGAATTTCCAGCTTTACAATCCCTTTGTAAACTGAGTGGTAGAGCTCACTGAACCAGAGGGCGGTGCTTGTGGGGCAGGACAGAACAATACAAAGAAACATTACATACTTCTGTGTCTTGTGCAGGGCTCGAAACTACGACCACAAGACAATGTTCTAGCAGTCCAAGAACGTACAATACTTTAAACATCATGTCACTGTAACAACACATGGCATCCTCTTAAGCAGGCCAACATACGACGATGTCAAAAGGACGAGTAGGACTGTATTAGACAGGCTAAGGGAACACATCACGTGACCTGTACGGTTTAGCCCAAGCACACCTTGGTCGCCAGAGAACAAGGTCAGCCCACGGCTACAGAGGTTTGGCCGTATCTTGGTCAATGATCGAGTCACATCTCGCCTCATGGCCAGGACAGGACATTACTTTGAACCCGGGCATTCTTTGCCGAAACACACGAAAGATGATTCACTTCACCAAAAACACTGGCGTGTATTAAATACATACCTGAAGATGACTGTCTCCAGGGATGTTTCAACACGCAGTATGATTGGGATTAACCGACGTTTCAGAAGCATGATTGCCTTGATTATTGAGGCAGTAAGTACCTCTGAAACGTAGATCAATCTCTACACGGCGTTACATCTCAGAAGACGGTCACCTTCTATACGCCGTCGAGGGAAGCTGAAATCTCATTTTATAAAGTTACTCGAAAGTTAAGTATTTTTAAATGTTTGCTACCTCCATGGCGTGGTCTCTGTAATTGGTAAGTAGCAGAGAACTATCCAGCTGGGTAAGAAGTTCACTGTCTTTGAGGATCCCGAAGGTACATCGCGGTGCGTCTTACATTTGATGGCGTTAACGGAACATAAAGCGTGATTATTCCTGAAAACTCATTACTGACTCAAGGATGCGTCTTAAAATCGAGGAAATATGGGATTGTAATACCAACTCCACTCACCTTCTTTTTTCATAAGCTCAACTGGTCAATAAATTCCCCGCCTTCTACCGACCCAGAAGTTTTATCACTAGTTGTTCTGTGCTGCAATTCGTTATAGATACACATTTGGAAAACCCTTTTTATGAACACACCGTAATCTTGAATTAGCTTGTTTACCGAAGTTTACTGGTCTGACATTTAAAGCCGTTTAAAACTTGACATTTCAGGCTGTTTTCATAAATATAACGGCAGCCACAGCCGAAACAATGCTCTTACGTAATATCCGAATTTATCGTCCTCACCAGCGATCTCTAACGGAGAAGTCGTAACAGCAGGCGAACATACATTAACACCCGCAGAAATTCAGCTAGCGGGGCGGGTAGCATACCGACACACATAAATTACATTTTATATTACAGCCTCAGGAAGAGTATATTACGACCCATACAAATAGGTTTATTAAAAATATCAGGTGCGGACATCCGACAGGTGATGGTCATCCAGCCAGGATGTTTGGTGCGGGCTTGTAACTCCTTGTCGTAAAAAAGTATAACACGAAGTGTTACACAAGGCCTCGGATGGACACACGTAACGGAAAACAGAAACGAGACTTGTAACTTGGAATAAACTAAAAAAAACAGGATGTGAGGTTGTTGACTGGATTCATCTGGCTTAGGAATGGGACCAATGGGAATCTCTTGTGAACAAGGTAGACTCAGACTTATCATTCGACTTAAAAAAGTCCACATTTCTTCACAGACTGCGATTATTAGTTTCTCAACAAGGGTTATGCTCCATAGAGTTAAGTTATAACTTCCTGCATGTTTTAAGAAACCATAAAAGAGTAATTATAAACTGTGAAATGTTAAAGCAATGACAGGAGTTCTTAACTGCGGGTTCTCGTATCAACTGGATGTGCGGAACGCTGGTACAAAGGGTGTGTGTGTGTGTGTGTGTGTGGTCGGGTGAAAACAACATTTGTAAGCTTTCATCTCGGAGGGAACTAGAAGGTCAATTTACCAGAAACGTCAGCTGTTGGCTGATCCTAGAGGGATTAAGATAACAATTTATAGCAGTGACCTTTTTGACTTGTCTCGTTTTACGTTTCGGACAGCTCATAAGATCTCACAAACCAACTTGACATATAAAACAGAATTTTTACCTGAAAGACTTGAGGTTTCGTGTTTTTTCTACAGGATCGAACGACAGAACTGCCGAAGAATAACAAATTGGAAAGGATATGAATGGAAGCGCGCAAGGCATATTATCCTCAAGTGGGTTTTGGGTTAAAAGTACGTATGTATGCACATATGTATAAGCGCAAGGTGTTAAACGGTGACACTATATTAAATTACAATTTACATTAAAACGTTATTCGATAAGCTGTAAAGTTACAACGATGGTTACTGCTGAATAATGACGGAATTAAGAACACGTGTTTTCTGATATCGGGTACCTTACCCTAGTATTCCTAAAGGGTTAACAGGCCGCATAAAACACACAGGCGGACCACGTATGGACCGCGGGTTTTGAACCCCTGATGTCATCCTCGTGGGATAAAAGTCTGAGTGTACTAAACTGATCTCGCTATGACATAACTCATAAATAGGGCGTGGTCTAACCTTTCATATTAAATGAACACAAATCTCCCGCTCCCTTCATCAAGATAGTTTGTGGACCAAACACAAACATCCTCAGAATCTTGACTTTTCTTAAAATGTTCCCGACGTGACACAAAGTGTCCATTGAACCGGAGTATTTATATGGGTCGAGAATTTTGTTTCTTTACTTTCCATCAGATTCAATTTATCAATTTTATTGATAACTTAGGAGCAGCGTCATGACAAATAACAAAAATGTATTTATATTCTGAGTAGCGATGTGTGATAACAGAGGAGTCTGTTTATGAACCCACATATTTAATCAGTCTCGACTCTTCCGCACTACGGATAGAAAATAATTTCGTTTCATATTTTTGTGGTACATTTGTTTTTGACGAGAAACCGCTGTATATTCAAGATGGCCGTATTCTGAGATGCAGCACCGTGCAGCCTGGTAGATACTGACCGACGTTTCAGAGAATCTGCCTTCCATAATCATTTTGTGTACGGCGCGACACACCGGAAGACCGCTACCTTCACACTTCTCGTCCCAAGGACCTTTTTCAAAGATCTGTGGTTTCAGGAATTGTCAGTAGCAAAGGAGGCTGGAAACCTCTCCCATTATGTGTTCTAAATTAAACACGTGACAGAAAGAGAATAAAAACAGGTAGACGTTAGGAAAGAAATCAAGAGATAATGCACGGATAGTATCTCGAATTGGGCTAAGATGGCTTCCTTCCACATCCTTTCCAATTCATCATTCATTAATCATCCTATTATTAGACGCTATATAGTATGAGCTACCGACAACGTTGTTAAATAAACCAGGAACAAAAAGAAAGCGAAAGAAACAGAGAGGAACCAAGAACTAAAAAGGAAAAACAAAACGATAAAGGAAGATAATAAAAAAGAAAGGTATGGAAGGCAAAGAAAAAATAAAAACAAATAATATTTCCCCCCTCCATTAATTCATATTGTAGTGTTAAAATATTTCTTGTAGATTGTTCTTCATTAAAATTCATGACATCCGTGGCTTGCGGTTTACAATTTTATCATCAGTTGAATAAGTAAAGTTTGTAATTAATTTACAAATTACTCGCGTTAAAAATAAATAAGGATAATTACTTAATTTATGTTGCAGAGTGCTGCACACGTGTCTGGCTTCTCTCGTCGTGCGACGGCCAATTCGCGTCTACCTGGCGTATCTCATCTGCGCTCACAACCCAACATTGTTCTCGGAGAGACCGTTTACTGAGCGTTTAACTGCACCACATTGTGTCATGATGTATGGACTGCTTGTTAACTACATAATTTTATAACACAGTTACGCCACCCGAACCCATGCTATTGCATCACTGATTCTAAAATTAAAATTGTTTTAAAAAAGGCCAGCGACAGAATTAAAACCACTGTAATGTTTCCTGTCTTAAAACACTCTCAAAGACTGAACACGATGTACAGGCGTTCCTCGTCCCGAGAACCACGCCCATCAGTAGCAAAATACACAATGAATCACAATTACGTCCCGATTTAAAGCTGTGGATATAATACGAAGTAAATCATACTGGAGCTTGTTTTTACACTTTGCATTTTTATGACAACTCAATTTGATTATCGCGAGTTAAAGATAACCTCAACGTATAAATCAGGTGACTCAAGCCGTGACACGTCCGCAGGCGAAAATCTCCGTGATCCTTATAAATAGGGACACGCGAGTATTATTAGTTATGATCAATAATCAGTTTATGTGAAATGTAGGTCGGAAAGGTTGCTATAAATACATCTGACATGTGTGAAATGAGGCTGACGAAATACGAGGCAAATCGGGTTTGATTGTGTTATCAGCCTCATTAGTACTTCCATTTTAATACGTGAAAAATGTTTTCATTGCGATAGTGAATGAATCTTAAAAATTACGATACGTGAATAAAGATGTTCTTCTCGTTTCAGTTACGGAACTTGAAAAAGATCGATTAAAAAGTTCACCTGAATAACTTTTACGGTTTGGAATTCAGGCACTAGGCATAAATAAGACAAACTCTCTCTCTCTCTCTCTCTCTTCATACCTACAGAACAGTTACAAGGTTTTTAACTCTTTGAAATACCCGACATTATTACGAAAATAATGGCACCGATAAGTGGCGCCAGTGTAGAAATAAATGTCTCTGGAATCCCGTAAAAACCTGATATGCTGGACAAAAGTAAGACAAGAGTGTGATGCTTTTATATTACCACAAGAGCATTCTTTGACATGGGTATTTGAAAGTGGTCCGGCAGCACTGCTTCACATTTCTATTGTCTTCAAACCGGAACTGGCGGCACCTCTGGTGGACAAGGAGGATTCTGACGTAGCTACGCGTGTTTGGGGGAAAACTCGTGGCCTGTGTGCCAGATCCTTTCTTGAATCGAGAACTAGACGACTGTCTGAATTACTAATCGACCGATTTATTTATCTATCGATCGACAAAATAACTGTCTTCATTGGTCAAACTCCTTCTCGAGTACATAAAATAAGCTCAGCTGGTTAATAAATTCACCGTCTCTTACAGAACTCAAAGGTTCATTGTCGTGTTCACAAAATCCAACTACCCGTAGGTCATGAGCCAGATTAATCCAATCCACATCTTCTAACCACTTTCCTACGGGCATTTCAACCAAAATTTTGCACGCTTCGACCAACTAACAAATATAACTAAAAATATCTTGGTTAGTTGGTTGAATGAGTGAATGGTTTACTCTTGTCGACAATTGTGATTCATACAACACGTCTACGGACATTTAATGAAATTCTGGATTCCTTTCGGGAATGTAAAATATGCCGGTGTATCAACGCCGATCCAAATGCAAATACGTCACCAGTACGTAACAGATGAGTCGCGTAATGGAAATATTTTCATCAGCTGACCAAGAAAATCGTATATCACGAAATTATAAATGCAATTTGGGTACAGATGTAAATTCCATGGGTTTGACAAGATCGTTGATGTGAACTTCAATACAGCAAGAAAGCACTTTGCTCATTTGGCATCTGCGTGTGAAAAATCTTTCCTTTCACACTAAAGAGATTTTCTGCTAATGGAAGGGTGTTAATGACTTTCTCGGCATTTCCTGTGCCTTTGTGATGATCTACCTAACTTCTTGTGCGAAGAACATGCCAACTGCCTTCGTCTGTCAACTTGGACGAGAACGAACAGGATTATGGCAGTTTCTTGCAGGACGGAAGAAACAAGCTAAAATTTCGTTAGAAAATCTCTAACTATAGCCACAAAAACTATTATTTACGTCAAACATGAGGTAGGATTAACAAAATTTGTACTAAATTTACCGGCCGTCACCTGTTTATTAACGATTATGAGAACTAGGACGATCAACTTCCGGTCAACTTCTATGAGACGACACAATGTGATACTCCAAAGGACATAATAAACTTAACACACTCTTAATTATATATTATAAAGGCCCAGAACTTAGTAGCTGTGACATTTGCCTCGGGCAGCGAATCAACGAGGGCGACACACATTACAGAAATCAAAAACCATATTAAGGTCCTAATAAAGTGTTTTAATTATGGTATGGCCTGATATGATGTAAATTATTTATGACTGCGTTTATACTGCTGTCTAGATATCAGCACAGATAGTCCTCGATTTGCGCCGATTCAGAATAACGCCGATTTTGACACCAGAAAGTCAAAAAGTCAAAAAGAAAAAAAAAGAAAAAAAACTATTATTTACGTTTTACAATGTTTCTCGTACTGATTCTTATACTAAATCGTAATTCTTACATCGCTAATTTTGAATAAAAATTATAAATACAGTCATCTCCGCAAATACGCATGTTTAGTAAACGCGAATTTGCTCCAGTGAGATCGATGAATCGGTAAAAGCTGTTTGTGAAATGCAAACTTTTTCATATGCGAATTTGATCTTATGCAATTTCATTCCTGGCGTTTTAAACTTCCGAAGGACTAATTTAATCTCTGCGGAGATACCGGGGTTATTTTTACTACGCGATTTTCTATAGGCCGGCGTCTTACGTGAATGCAACTATCGCATAACAGCAGAGATGACTGTATATATCAAACACATGAAAGAATCACAGTCAATCGCTAGGACCAACGAATTGGTGATTGTAAGTGTGTAAAATGTTTTTTAAATTCCCTTTATTTTATTTACATTATTTCAGAGCTTTAAATGCAATGTCATTATATTACTCGTCAATGTTTGGGTGCTGGAAACGCATGTCATTGACTTCCCATTGATTTTCATTATAAAAGAGTTTCAATTTACGCTGATTCCATTTACGCCCGCGTAAATTGAGGGCTACCTGTTTATTTTCATGCTGATATAGACTCACCATTTGTGTCTTCGATGTCGGTGTCGCCATCTAACGGTGATCCCAAGGCCACTAAGTTCTCGTAGCTGTCCCACCTTGTCACTGGATCATCAGTTGTATCTACCGGGACGGCAGGCGTAGGCGCAGGGGAAGGCAGGCGTATCTCAGGAGTGGCAGAGAAATGTAGCTCAACGGCTCCATCCAGAGGGAATCGTAGATCTGCAGATGCGGAAAATGGCTTTTTTATGTCACACCACAGCACCGAGTACGTTAGCGTAAAAATAACTTTCTAGTTTTGTGTTTAGGAGGCACCTGATTTGAATATCGACTCCGTAACAAATTATTCTGACCGAGGATTTCCTGATTATCTTCAAGAAAATAAGGAATAATACCTTCAAACAGGTTGGATTGGTGAGAATTAGTAACAAGAATAAAGATATGAAGATGACTCTGCCGGAATGTAGCACCATGCAGTCTAGTAGATATACTGACACGTTCCATTAAATTGACGATGACGGCAGTAAGCTCCCCTCAAACGTTCGTCAATATCTACCTGATTACACAGCGTTTATCTGATAAGACAGCCATTTTCAGACGAAGATTAATTTATTTTCAACATTCACGATATCTTAATAATCATTGGCTGTAATGGAAGGTTTTGTATCAATTAAATATTTATAATTATTAGTAATAATTTACAAGGCGGACATTTTTAAGCTTTTCACTATGAATGTTCGTATATTCCTCCATTATTTAATTTCTGTGATGTTCCTGACTTAAGATAAAAACCGGCAAACTCTAAGAAAGCTTGACTGACCAAATAATTTTCCAATTTTGTTACATAAACCAAGACACAACAACGGGAGCGTCAAAGTCCATCACTAGACATGATGCCGATTCACTTCAATCGTTTTCCCCATGTCACGATTTATACCTATTTTTAATGTTATATTCCTATCATACATGTTTTACCAAATAATTTTCCAACAGACTTTCCTCGTTTCCTCACGGAACTACGAGGTGTATTCGGAAAGTACCGTTTGCGCATACCTCCCGCGCATCATCGAAACAATCCGTTTGCGCATGCGCGGTGGCTTCCTCTATCCATTGATTCGTCGTATATTTCCAGCCATTCAACACCAATTCCCAATGTCAACTCGGTATTACAAATTCGAATAGCTTCCTTGAGTCAGTACTAACCACTGCAGGCAAAATCTAGTTCCTGTCGTGTGAAGCTCAGGGTATAGTCAGTCACTGCACACGTATGGAACTGACAGGCAAAGATGAGTTCTCTCTGAGGACGCTCTGTGGCTGCAATGACTGGGGAATGGGTGCTGGGTGACCCGGTGGGCACCGGGTTATAGTGCCTGTGGTAACATTTGAGTAGTATGTCACCTCTCAGTTGCAGACCCCTCCTCTGCCTTTCACTCGCGACATTTACCGTGAATTGCCGGGTCCCTCCACAAACACTGTATACACCTGACGTATATACAGGGATTAGACCCTCATATACCTGCAACAAATAATGCACGAGTTGTTATTATTATTATTATTATTATTATTATTTATTTAGTGTTCTGTCTGACGACAGGTCCATATGAACAGGATCCTTCCATCCTTTTCTCGGACTGGGACCTGTTCATATACGTTCTTGGCAGATGGTCCAGAAGTGGTTTGCCATTGCCTTCTTCTGTGTGAATGGAGTAATTGTTGGGATGCCACGGAGAAACTGGGGAAGCCCCCGGAGGAAAACTCCGTGATGCCTAGACCACGGCCTTGCCCAACACAAGTTATAAATTCGGGCACCGCCGGGAATCGAACCCGAGAACCCAGGATTACAAGGCCAGCGTTCTGACCGCTAGACCACCGTGGCGGTTTTAATGCGTCAGTTATCCCATACCAAATCAAAACGCAATGAATTGGCAGATGAAACAATATACGGTGAAGAATGGTCCATATGTGCCACTATAAACATCATTACGTAAAGCAGGTACCGAGGAAAAGTTTTATTTTTATGGCACTGTATGCAATTAAGGCTACTTTATCCTCTTGGTACATCTCAAATACTCACCACAAAAGAGTGGAAGATTTTTAACCGAAATCCTTAATTAAAAATCCCTTATTGTTATTCTGTTGCAAAAAGACAAAAAAAGCTTTTAATTTCGAGAAAGCGAAATAAATCTTGTGCAGAAGCACAACTTCCTTTTTCAAACATCTCACTCTAGTGTTTAAATAACAAACAAACAAAAATAAGACTCACCTCTTAAACCTTGTCATGTTCTAAATGAGTTAACGCAAAACTTCATCAAAAACGAGGTGTTAGTGTCTGATTATTAAGTACAAACACGCAGTTATAAGCCAGTAATTTCTCAACTACACTTGTTCAACTACCAACGTACCTTGAGGAAGGCCCGACAGCCTCCAGCAGCCTCAACAGCTCTCCCCTCTCGTTCCTCCGCGGGCTCGAAGGCTGGAGCCCCCAACACAGTGACGTGCGTCAGGTACAACGGCGCAGAGTTGATTCTGATACTCCCCGACAGCAGTCCCGAGAAGTACTCTACATATCTGTGGGTCACCACATGATCACACCAACTAATGACAGATTCTGAGGTACACATGAACAGAATCAAATGGGAATTTGTGGGTTATCGGGACACATCGCTTTAAAAATAGGTTAGTTTAGCTTTGGTTTGGATAGGTTACGTTTGGTTAGGTTAGGTTAGGTTTGGTTTGGTTTGGTTAGGTTAGGTTAATGTGTGTGGATAAATGTATACTTGAAAGTTATTATATTTTATTTCAATAAATGACAACTAACCTAACCTAACCTAATCTATTTTTAAAGCGATGTGTCCCGATAACCCACAAGTATCATCAAATGTCATCTTTACAGACCAACGGAGGAGAACAATAGGAGATTACAGTTGCCATGACACTCTATGGCAATACATAATAGTTCAGACGTCGGGACACATTTGAAACGAAAACCAATATGAATTGGGATTTTTTCCTTACGGTTATTACGAGAAACTTAATTGTTTTCGTATAAATATCTTTACAAGCACATATATAAATACTCTTTTACCATCAGCCACCAAATCAAGCCGACTTCGGCTGTCATCGGAAATGGCGATAAGAAGGAGAGGGTGAGGACACATAGTTACCTCCTTCCTCACGGTATCCTGCCCTAGTTCTGACCGGACCTAACATCCTAGTGTAAATGATTTTTCTCCTCCCAATAGTATTTTTATTGGAAGGATACTTTTTGTACTTGGTCTAAAACGAACTGATCATGTCCTAACCTAAACTGTGAAAACGCCTTTAGTGTGTTTTCTACAGTTCCCGTCTTTGCCAACAGTCGTAGAATTTTTTTCCCCGATGGATTGGGCTGGATCATTACTCACCGTTTGTGCGAGGGCTGCTCCAGGTCCCCGACCTTGTCCTCCAGGTAACGACTCATGGCGAACCTGTCTAGGGCCTGGTCGGCACTGCCGCATATACTGGAGTAATGCATGTAAGCCGCGATTACAACCCCAATTCGATCCTTGCTCCCTCTGTAACACGTATAACACTGTTATGAGGTTGTACAACGAAGTTACAGTACGATTCATATTGGGAATGATCGTCAGAAAGCTTCCTCTGTACACGCACAACGCCATCTTGACGTATAACGCAGTTCATGGTATGATTCACAGAGGGCAGGATCACTCCCTCTACAACACGTCACGTCCGCGTAAAACGCAGTTGACACTAAAACAACAACCAACCCATGGCGATTATTAGTTCCAATGGCAAAAACTTTCTGCTTCGTATGTTATTTAACCCATCAGCAAAAGTACTGTAAAACGTCGAGTGAGATTCTAAAAGACTTATAGGTTGTAAACTGGAAGAGAATGCTGTATCAGCTTGTAAGATACTTGACGACGATGTATCAAGTGTATTATAAGAGGAAAATTACTTTATCAGTGCCAGAGTAAAATTCCATACAAAATACAAACATACAATTGTTATTTTAATACTCGTTTCATATTATCTGTAATTTAGCAACAGCATTTCAGGTTGAAGTTTGTGTCTAATTTTCATTCTAAAGTGCAGGAAATTCTTTGAAAAGGCTTGTGAAATCATAAAATCAATAAACCTTATTTTTTGGGACTCCCGAAAACTGTTTTTGTTTGCCAAACTTCGGTAACCTAGGTTACATGGGAAAGGCACACTTCATGGTTCTAAATTAGCATTCTTCTCAAAGAAATGTATGACAATAAAACTCAGTCACTCAAGATTCTTCTGATGTAATGATTTATGCAATGTATGCACACACAATTACGCACACCAGGAAAAATGCCAACTTCCTACAAACTTCGTTAAAATATTAAACAATCAAAATTATAAAAATAAGACGTAGTTATTATAATGAGCTACGCTTGACTAAGCACACAGCCACGCCTTTTAACACATAACATCGAAAAAATAGAACAAAATATGTAACGTGCATTTACGATATTAAATACTAGTCGCATAAAATTAGGTCCTCATCGATATCAGCAAAAAAACATCATCCCTGAAACATTAGCACACAACAGTTTCAAAACTGTATCAAAACATTCAGGATTAATCGCGGACATGTCATCTCTTTCGGACATTTGTACGATACCTCTCGCATGATCAAGAGAGTAAAAGTAAGTCCAGTCGTTAGAAAAGGGCTATAAAAATTTACAGATACAGATAATGATAGGAAACAGGTGAAAATTTTAGTCGCCCTGGAAACTGTGCTTCTTTACAGCAGACAGATAATACCTCTGGTGGCAAGTCTCTTAACTATGATTTCTAAAACATGCTTCAGACATTATCTGGCAAGTCATATTGGTTTCACGGAAAGTAATAGTCTTTTAGCCCCAGTGTCACAACGTTGCCATATCACGCAAATCGCCGATGGTACAAATAATATTTATAAAGTTGTTAGAAAGTTTCTCATACACGGCACGCGGTCATTTGACACGAACAGACAATTATATGTACGCATGCGTGGATTATACGCTAAAGGATTTGCAGCACTGTTATTACATCATGGCCTCCAGATGGCAGGAAACACGTGGCCAGTATGTATTTTGGTCATCATCATTTTCATAAGTCACGTTCTCTTCCTGTTTGTGTTTCTATTTCTGCAACAACTTAAAAAACGCCTGACCCCCATATCCAGGAAGACCTCGGAGTGTTCACACATCACAGCAGAGGTGCTGAAATATCGTCACAAAGTGACATCCTCCAACAGAAAAACAATTTTTATGTGATATTTCCACGAAGTGCACTAAAAGTGACATGATAATGTCCGTATGTTCGAAAGTTCGATATGAATAAGTACTGAGGATATACCGATTAAGTTTGGTATAGTGCGTCTACTATGAAAATTTTCATACATACAAGTCAATTATAACTACTGCTTTTGATTGGTGACTGAATTCATCTGCTTCAGGGCTGTGACCGGCGGCTGTGAGGACGGTAATGAACCTTCCGATTTCTTAAAGGCGTGGAGTTTCTCAACATTCTAAGCGAACATTCGCTTCCGGCGAAGAACTTTGCTACATGATGTCAGACTTTACATAGGTCCTATACATTACATCAAAATATAAGC
>NW_019059594.1:338855-351098 GCF_000696155.1 Zootermopsis nevadensis | reverse complement strand
ACCCCCCCCCCCCCCCCCCACTAACTTCGTTCGACCGTCTTACTCGTTACACATTACACCCATACATTTACGAACTTAATTCGTTCTGTGAAAAATGTTTGTAAGGTGAAAAAAGGCACATTGAAAATAAAATACCCATTAATTTCAAAATAAAAAAACTCTGATTGGTTCCCGATTCCAAGAGCAATTACCCAATATTTTTCTGGGTTGTAGTGCCGTGAAAACCCCAAATCCTATATTTTTCTCACATGTTACAATAATATACAATCATACAAATTAAATCAGCGGTAATTCATTATAATAGTTACTACCTATTTAACCTTAAAGCTCTACCGAAGTGTTAAATCAAACGTTTATGTTTTACACCAGTTACTGCCGTCACATCATAAACATCAGAACTTATGAGAGCTGTGCCCTCGGACTAAGGTTGGTTCATCGTTGTGGAAGAAATAATGTTAGCACGCAGCAAAAATTAATATATCGAAAGAGCATAAATCGAAGGATAGGTGGAAGATGGTTGTGACAGTTAACTCAGACATTCACTAAAACATAATTCATAAAACAGTTCCCGTCACAAAATTTCATGAATCAAGGTCACAGTCTCACCTGGCGTGTATGACGGCAATGCGACGCGAGTCCTCGCTCAGCCAGGACTCGATGTCCTTACAGACACTGCACAGGCGCTCAAGAGGGGGAGCCAAGTCTGAGGGCCACCCTAACTCCCTGACTCGCTCGTGATGGCTCCGAGTCACTCGTCGGGGTTCCGACAAGTTGAACACCTGAACGTACAGAGAAAAACATCTAAAACGACAAATGTATATTACATAACGGCACATGGCTATCTCAATTGGAAGCCAGTGACTACTGCCACAGTTCGTGATAGTATTATTGTTGTTGTTGTATGTTGCTCGTACTCGTTTTATAAAACGCCTACACGAAGCCTACAACACCCTTAACATACATTGACGGAAGACCAATATTCTATATTGCAAGGTATTGAAAACTTTAAATGTGGTAAGGTAATAACATATTTTTATTATGTAATCAAAAAGTTCATCATCGTCACTAAAGACACCAACAATTGATTCACATTTAATTCAATACGTATGATATCGCCATATGATTTTGTTGCGATAAAAGTAAATTTCTCTTTCGTTATAAATTACAGAGTCCCGCTATTTCAAAAGTTTTATATCCACATACATTACGTGTGGAATTTCGACAGGACAACAAAGTCTTCATTTAAAAACTCATTCTGCGTTCAAAATAATAGTGAAAAACACAGGGTACATATTTTTTAACATTTAAAGAGTTAAAATTAATACGAACCACAGTGAACACAGTCCGACATACATGTAAATACATTTCTGGAAATTTAAAGGTTACAAATTCGTAGTGCAATGCATTCTGTACGATCGCTGTACAATGTCAGGCAAATTACTACCTGGGGTTTTCATTAATTTAACATGGAACGAACTTTCCACAAGTCCGGGCAGGCTACCTACAATAACCACGAATATGTATTACAGTTCGTCGTTCACTGACCGCAGAACACATGCGCTGGAGAAGTTGCATATACTGCACGGCGTAAATCTAATAATTTCGTCTCATACATCAGAACACTGACTTCTGTAACGTTACGCCTTAACTATTCCGGAAACTAATAAGTTTGTGTCATATCACAATGCATTTACATCAATGATTATACCCAATTCTACCTCGTGTCTTTTGACCAAAGATTGTTTTTCGTTAAACAAAACACACATGTATGGGAACCGACACATGATAGGGTCCAGTTACATCTTTTTCCTAGTTGAATTATGACGTGTTGGGTAAGGGTAATATTTATATTTGAGCTTGTTCATTGTCTGGATCTGACGTATGCTTCAAAGCAAGACACTCACCATGTAGTTATTGCCGTGCTTGGTGTGCAGCATGTGGGCCGCCTTCTGCTGCCCCTGACGGTACGACACGGGGCTCACGTCTCCCGGCACCCAAAGCGCGATGATCCGCTCTGTTACGTAACTTAGATCCATTGCCTCGCCCCGGTGACGAGGCGACCTGCCCGCCACGACACCACTCGAACCCCGGGGCTGTGACGTCAGAGCTGTCGGCTGCAAAAGGAACAGACACGCATCCTTTAGCCTTCGTGTGAGCTTGAGCAAAGTAAAGGGGGTGGGAAGATGGAGACGGCAGGGAGAGAAATAAGCTGGCTGGCTGGCTTATTTGGAACTGTGAAGAAAACTCGGAGATATCTTGCGACAAGTACACCGGCAACAGGACGGGCCGCTACAGTGAGCAGAGTGCCACGTCGCCTGATCTCGCGGTGTAATGGTTAACGCTCAACCCCGTGTTCCAGACGCTGGCGCGTCAGAGGTTAGATTCGGGTAGGTTGAGTTAGGTTACTCTGCGAAAAAGAAACGATGACAACTGACCACGTCGGTCAAAGTCCAGACCTTCAACGCGAATTATACGAGTTTAATTTAAAATGTTTGCCAAACAGATCAAAGGAGTCCAAAGATACTAAGAATAATACACGTTTTTCTCACAACTTATTTTTCTCTAAATCAGACTTGAAAGTAAAATTAACAACCTGCCGTATAAAGTTGCTCACCGGTAAAAACCAGTACACATGGCACACATCACGTTTTGTCTCCTAGTACACAACAACAGTTCTTGGGATCACTCACTTAATTGAGACAGGGAGTGGCAAGGGGAGATGCTCACAAACAAGAGAATTCTATTCAATTGTAGTCAGACTTCCATTAGTTCGACCTCCACTGAAGAAGCATAATTATCGCCTGCTGGCGTTGTTCAAGCTGCTTCTAATTCTACTGCAGTCGTCGAGAACAGTAGACACCAGCCTCTGTCTCTAGTTCTGAGCTCTGAGTAAAACGAGAACGGCAAAAAACTTGTCTCGGATGAACTCCGACCTTTTTAAAAGAAAGACGGTATTCCTGACAGGTGTTCCTAGTATGAGATAAATAAAAACAGCGCGAAGTTATTATGTGAATAAAATGTATGACGTCTGTTTAATTTAAGATCCTTATCACGTAATAATGATGGGACTAATTAATTCACTCGAAAATTGCCCATCAAGAATGACAGCAAATTCTAAAGTACTACTTAAAACACCTTTTTATTGAAAAGTGCCAGAAAGCAGCATATAAAAATTACAATTAAGTGACGTTACACACATAATAATAATAATAATAATAATAATAATATTGTGACGTGTTGCCGTGAGAGCAGCATAACAATGTCAATAAACAGTTTAGTTGTCTGTTTATTGACATTGTCGCGTCTGGCATTGTTGTCTGTTTATTAACATTATTGGGTTTGGCATTGTTGTAATCGTTTATAGACATTGTTGTATTTGGCATTGAGTGTTGAGTGTAGAGTTGTTGGAAAGGGAGTGTGGAAAGAACAGAGCTGTGAATCGGGCGTAAGAGAAGTGTGCCGTGAGAGCTGAGAGAATGGAGCCAACGAGAGGTCTGGTGTGGCGCTGAGAAAGGACGGGTCGGCTACGTGTGAGGCACCGGGTACGTGGACCGTGGCTGCCGAGGAGCCAGCGTGTGTCCAGTGGGGTGCTACGGGCCGATGTGTAAGCGAAGAGTGTGAAGAGCGCCGAACTCGAGGGACCAGATAGACTCGGAGGACAGTGTGTGTGTGTGTGTGTGTGTGTGCAGAGAACAGAGACACGAAGTGTGTTGTCGTTGTTGTAGAGAGTTGACTGTATGTGCAGACTCTGTAACTGATTTAATTTGACGTGAATAAATCAGGGTTGTCAATCCAGGTCGCAACGCCGACTCACGTTACAATATATATAACAGAACTTGTCTTTACTTAATTAAATAATACAATACGATTTAATGTTTTAAAATCTCAAATATGATTTGAAATCGAGATTACAATGGCTATGAATTGTATAGAAGTATATGTACATACTACGCCATGCATAAATAATCAACAACGCTTGCAGATATCTCTTAGGCCTTATATTCCCTTGGTATTTTGCTTCCCAGTATTTTCGTGCTATATCATTCGATTATTTAACCAGTTACATAAATTGTACAACGACATAAAGACGGCCATCTTCTGGGATGTTGTGTCGCGGTTGTCTAATAAACGTTTACCGGCGTTTCAGAGGTGTGACACTACACGGCGCAACAACTTAGAAGACAACCATTTCATTACTCGCCGCCGTGAAAATCTTAAGTGTCATTTAATAGCACAAATGTTGCAGCGAATCAATGTTATATGAAATCACCACCACTAAAGTTATAAACAACATATCTGACATCACTACACACCAAGTCTCAGTCACAGTGCTACTTACCATCACCCACCTCCGAGAAAGACACCTTTGCACACCCATTAATCAAAAGATATATTCAGTTGTCTCCGAAGCGAAACAGTCAAATAAAGTACACTTCCAATAGAATAAAACTCCATCTCGATTCAACAGCTGTTAGCACTCCGCAGACAAGAGCATTTTGTCTTGAAATGGAACAAATTTATAAGTGGCCTATCACCAAACGGTGGCTTAAAAAGTAGGAATGAATTAATCTTCGTGTTTGCATCACCGCTTCAGATGGAAAGGCTAGCAGGGTGGACTGATGATCTCATGTATTTATGTAATTTGTGGTCGACGATAACCCAAGGCAGGACAACCTTCAGACTTCATGTCAGTTTTTTTACGGAAAACACGCGCAGAAAGACCTACCAATAGACATGCTATGATAAAATGCATGTCCATGTTTTTAAAACATTACGAACGAATTCTCTGATACTTTTTATACCCCATTCACCTTCGTATTCATAAATTAAAAATAAAGATGTTATCACAGTTACAAGTTTAATCGCACTACAGACGCTGCAATGAATGCATGGTCATTAATTACATCCTACTTTTATAGACCTTGAATTTTCATGAAGACTATTACAGATATAAACCTACTGTTGCAATGCTAACGCGATACAGGCTGATTTCAATTCTATACTACTCTATATTGTATTTATTTAAATATATACCATCAATAAGTTAAAATCTAATATTTTGAAAGACGACTCACTAATGACAAAACTCTTACGTTCGATGTGTTCAATTCGAAGTACAATTTACGTCTGGCCAAAGTTAAATTCGGGCTATGACTTTTCAGTAGATCTGAACAATGCCAAATTTAATTGAAATCCTTCCATTAGTTTTAAAAATTGAAACACGGGTACGGACAAAAAATACCTCCCCAACTGCCTTTATTTTATGCCCTTTGTGTAAAGATGCCTCTTTTTATTTCCATCCCTTATTCTTAGTTTCGACATATAAGGCAGTACAGATTGTACTTGTAACCATATTTTACTCATGAATATCTCTTTTGTGATGTTTTGGTAACTTTTATGGTTTTCTTTTCTTCCAAGTTTACAATTCTGTTTAAAATCATTCTTGGTTATCACACTACACATGAACCATTACGTCGACGTTTTAAATATCCTCTCACATGTTCAATGACGTAGAAAAATGCCCTTTCCTTAAAACGCGAGCAGAAACCGGGACAGGAAGATGACGTCGATTTCCGTCTTGGCCACAGATCGGCAAACAATCATCGCCAACAGCGTGTATGACATTACTTCGGTGAAAGAACTAACCTAGCCCATTCAAACGACTACACCACACTTACCACAGCTAAAATAAAGCAGGATGTACTCAGAACACAGCAAGTTTCAACAATAAAACCACTGGCCACATTTCAGCACGTGGATATGTGAAGAGTAAATGTTACTGTCTATATATCCTGTTTCCTGGGCACGGATAAAGAAGGAAACGGCAATAATTTAGCTCACCCGGCATCATTAACATTTCCGACATGATACAAATACAAAACTGAACATATTTCAACCAAACATTATAAATTAATGCATAGATATACTATAATTCTTCAAAGCTGTTTCAGACATTTCGGAGATGAAAAATGTGCACAGACAGCCAAACACCTGACGACTTGAGTCTTTAACACAGTTTAAGTCCTACGAAAAGTAGCAGCACTAACAAACTAGAGCAAAGCGTTTTCTCACAGTCACAGCATCGACGTTTCGGTAACGCATCCAAATGTTGCGTGCATCTTCCTACTGCATTATGTAAAAAGGCCAGCTCTGTTACAACAGATGTCATTGCTCAATTTGGACCTTTCGTGACGGCAGTATTAAGGAACACTTTTCATAACGCAGGTCCACTTTTGATGTAATGCGATCTATCACGTGACAAATGGGCATGATGAACCATGGGCATGCGATGTATGGCGATAACGTAGGATCTTCCAAGAACGGAACTAGCGCATTATAGCTACAATTCATGCAGCTGGTTAACAGTGCAGACGCAACTAATTTTATGGCAACAAACAGCTGGTACATCACGTGACATTCATTCCAGTTGGCCGACCACGTGTCCTTAAAAGTGTTCCTAGCAGATTTTAAACTTAGTACCCTATGTTTCAAAATGTAGTAAGATAGTAAATTTTGAGACAAAATCATTAACCAACGGCATTATCTTTCTTTCTCTTTTACCTTCTTGTCGAGGTTATTTATTTATTCATTTTGATCTATTTGGACAATGGTAGGACTCCTTGGATGAGTGATCAGCCCGACGCAAGGCCTCTACCTAAACAAACACAGAAAGACGCGGACAATGCCTTGAGTGGGACTCGAACCCACGGTCCCAGCGGCCAGGCGCACGAGGTCCATGCCTCAGACCGCGTGGCCACTGCGGCTGAAAGGGCACTACATGGAAACAAAATGGATCACGTCAAATAAACATCGTCCGTGGTTAAAAGTATATAAATATGGAAATTGTCTTCAGCCGTGGACTTCAATGTCACTCGGGAAATGGAAGAGTATCAGAATTTTAGTCTTGTCTCGTCCTGTATATGGAAACTTGTTAACATAATGACTTTCACATTGCATGCAGGTAGAGACTTTCTGTGCCAGATGTTTAACTATCAACTTTACAAACAACAGCCTGTATTCTGAGTCTCATACATTTTATGCTATTGTTTATGCATCATATCAAAATAGAATTTTATTTACTGTCAAGTCTGACCCATTAAGCAGCAAATTTTGCGTAACACTGTAGTGTGTCGAAAATAAGACAATGTCACGCTTAATTGGTGAGAATATCAACAGTATCCAGACCATTTTCTTTGTCCTGGCCGCTCATAATATAATTTTAAGTCGGCTAATTGAATAGACAGTCATGCATATTTACACAGATGGTTTCAGCAGTCATCCGTTTCTTCGTCTCTCTCTCTGACACATAGTTCCATCAACAACTACACCAAAGATTGTTACAGAAAACACCTCCCCAAGGCGAGGGCATGTCGCATCAGGATAAGCACAGCATTTAAGAAAACACAAGAAACTACGAAGCTCCGTCGTGTGAAATTTCGATGAGAACATAAGATGTTTTTAGCCAGTTTCTGTGAAAAGTTTCTTGTGGTTTAAATCATTTCCTTCTAAGAATCTGTGTTTGCTGTTCATACGTTAAATCTGCCTGACTCCTGTTTCAAATTTCCCAGAGTCCATTCATGCTAGAGGTTTTCTACGAATTCTTCGTACCTAAGAGACGAGTGGTATAAGACCCCAAATTTTTCTTGACTGAAGACCTCCGACGTATGAAACTTGAGGTCTTCACGGCAATGTCTTATGGAAGGATCCAAAAACCGAAAGCCGTTAAGACAAAGTTGGATATCGGACACAGTTTTAAAGCCAGATTCATTCACGGAAATCCTGAAAATCCATTTTAATATCATCCTTCTATATCATTCCCCAGCTTCGAACTGACAGATTTCTAAAAACCTTCCCCATATAAATTCGGTACGTCTGTTTATTATCCCCTCATTCGAGATACAAATTACGTCTAACCCATTGGAATTTCTCTCTTATCATGACTTATGAAAACTAAGTGCCCTGAATGCCCATAATTCATCAACTTCGTCATGCCACAACCTAAGCTTACCTGAAAAATTCCCAAGCACATTGCATGTTTATACGTTCTTACCTCAAAATAAGAGTCAGAATTTCATAATCATACATATCAACAGGAAAAATTGTGAGGTTCTCATGGTGATCAAAATGTTGGTCGTGATCTTCCGGGTTGTGATGCTGTGCAGTCTTGTATGGGTGAACCCTTTAACCCTGAATATGGAGACGATATGTTCCTGCGAAAAGTCGGTAACAATCTACAAGACTACACATCGTCACAATAAAGAAGACCACATTAAACTAGTGAAAAAATTCGACACACACATATATACAGGCTCATGCATGTCATCAGGGCGATGAGCCTCCATCATCATGCTCTGATAATGGAGGCAGCAAGGACCTCTGAAACGTTGGCAAATGTATACCACATTACACGGCGCTACAACCTAGAAGACAGCCATCTTCGGACTTATCACCGTGGAAACCTCAAATTCTACCAAGAAACCGCCCGCTTTTTATGGAACCAAAGAGTTAGTTCCGTGGTCATAACATCCGGCCACCGGTCCCTAATCCTAAGACAGAATAAGCCGTAAAAGTTCGATTAAATGCCGGGAATTAAATAGCAGCCGGGCTTTGATGTCAGCAGAAATACTGTAAACAGAGACGAGGAATTCTATTTTAACATTTACAGCAAAATATATCCAACTCACCTGTCCCTCCCATATCTTAAGACATCTACTCTGCGTGTACAGATGACTGTAGAATAGCATCATCAAATCATCACGACGAAACGCGAAGTGTTTTTGTAGAACAGGGTAAACTTCGCAAATCATTTTGTTAGCTAAACACCAGAAGAAACTTCACTTACGCAACGGCAAACAGCTTGTCACTCAAGAATCTCACAACAAACTAAAACTACTTCATTTTACAACGCGATGCATAACGACACAATTAAGTCATTCGCTATTTTGGGTATAACGGTGCGTAATAGCTCATGTGCCACACAACAGTGATTAATATATGAGACGGGAGTTTAAATACACGTATTTCCTTTCCTAGATTTTTCCCGTACAACAATCTTTATCTTTTCCTTCAGAACTTCAAACTTTTAAAGTCAACTTCCTGTTTTCTCAGAAAATCACAAAGTCTACGTGACAGAAACGTCTTGCGACTAGAGTTGGAATATCGCTTTATCGATTCTTGGGCAGGACTACACGTGATCCTCACGTTTCCCGTGGTATTACTCAGTTTTTTCAGCTAAATTCTGAGGCGGTATCTTCCGACACGCCACATTCAACATTCCCACCTCATAAAACACCTCATTAACAACTTAGTTTTAGGCCTTTCTTTTTTCAGCTATAACATATTAGGTCCTACGGTTTGACTAAATTCAGAACTAATCTACATATAATCAGCAATGTCCGTCACTCTTGAGTTCACTGTTGTTATGACAGTTGTCATGGTAACGATGCACTTTATACCTGCCAAGGTAATCTGGACTATAGAGATTATCGGCCTCATGTTTTGCATTACTGAAAGTTTATCAATTCCTTTAAAGGCTAAAATGGAATCTTACAGACATTCGACGTGTTCGCGTTTAATTATACTTTTAAATAAAAGCACAGTCACCCGCGGGTCTCATTAATATTGTTATAAACTCGTTCTGGTCTTATTTATATCATACCAATGTACAACACTTTCACAGAAAATTTTAATATCCCTTATGTTAACACTCGTCCTTAAAAGGTTGTAAATAACCTATCGCCTGAATATATAATTACTTTTCTTAGATTTCTGCTGCAAAATACATTTCATAATTCAACAAATTCAGGGTGCAGTTGATAAGGAAAAGTGGACCCAGTTGTTCTTAAATTCATACAATCAAGCATGGCAGAAAGAGGATCTGGCAGGCCAAGAATCTCCTAGCTTCAGAACCTAAAGACTTGGTTCTCGTTGTCCACTGGAGGGCTGTTTCAAGTAACAGCCAGTAAAGTTCAAATTGCTATGCTGATCGCCTATATCCGGAGCGGATAGGCACATTAAGAGGAAGAAGAAGAAGAAGAAATAGTCGAACCCTAACGAATATATTTGAAACTAATTACTATAGATGATAGTGTCAAAACAAATGTTCTTGGGTTTAGGGATAATAATTTTCCTACGATGCTGAACGATACGCACAAAATTATCAGGCCTATGATAACCTTTCGAGCAAGAAAGACTGAAAAAAATGTAAGCATATGTCGAAATTCCCTGTAGGAACTATGCTAGGTCTGAAATAATTAATCCCTTAGAGGCTTGTTGTGACTTTCGGACGGGAAGGGTCCCTTGCTATACCTGAGTGCAAAGGGCAGTACAACACAGAACATTTCGGATACAAATAATCTATATGCCCCCGAAGTGAGAGGCGAATAATCATAAAAATAAACCCGACATTCCCACACGCGGATCAGGAGTTATTTTTCTTTTCTTTAAAAATCATAATTTGCATAAACAACAAAATTTTAAACGTAGGCAAAATAAATTACATCACGAGAAGTGAGAAAGTAAGTGTATACACATCGAACTAAAAATACCACCAGACCTCGATTTGTGCCTCAAGAAATTATCATAATTGTTGTTAATAAAATGCTATATGCGTTGGCATGTTGCAGAGCTGTTAACCGTTTGACGCAGAAGCGCGTTTAAATTATATTTAAAATCCCAGTCCTTACCACAAAGAAAACAACATATAACTATTTACTCTGAGAATCACATTAAATCTATAATTACACTCTGTAGGCAAAACGTAGAATCACTGAACGTTAAAACAGGTGGTATATGTATTTACCACTGGGTTCTGAAGGCTAAGCGACCTGACTTTCCATTCCTGGCCACAGCATCCAGACCAGCTCCGAGGAATACCAAGCTTCTTATCAAAAAGTTACGGGAAGGAAGGATCTTTCCCCAGGAATTAAAGTAACTCAACATTTCCTTCTGACCAGCTGCTAGTTTGAGAATGCGTAAAATTATACCTCCATTCCCTCACACATGTTTGTGGTGTGATATTTAATTTAAGACCAGACACACGAATAGCGTAACCAATAGCATTTGCACTAAAAAAAAAACTTTATGAAACCCAATGCGGTTTCAATCTTCTGACTGATGTATTTATTAAGCACAATTTAATATTTACAGGATATAATCAAAGCCAAGCTGGTAATGGAAACAATGTTAAATCATCTGAGGAAGGGCCCGGGTTTCAATTTCGGCCCGGACAACGCCTACCCTCAATACCGACTTCAGTAAATTTCATCAGTTTTTACAGCCAAGTGTTTGGCTAGTAACCTAAACTAGTCCACGACCGCTTCCATCCACATCGTTTGCATTTCATCACTCATACTCGGCATCTCATTTGAAAGTAAACAACACATACAATTGATAAAGCGTCTTCAGTACTTTGATACTTCCTGATATGCAAAACATCTTTCACGCATCTATGCTTACATCTGTGCGTACGTCGTATCAACGTCAGATTCGTAGCCACAACCACGGCCCAGTTACAATCCTTACGATAAATCTGTCGGGTAAAGGTTCTGTTGTCCTTGGCACTATTATTACATGTATGGGGAAATGTATGTATATCTACCCTAATTACACTGTTCAACGGCCAAAATATATCGGAGATGAAACTAATATGTTTAACTAAATTTTGAGCTGCTAAACACGAAAATGACATTCACTTTGCATGATTGGTTCGCATTTTAAAGATATTCATACCAAGCTGTTTCGCTCTATTTTCGTAATTTTCACAATTGTAATGGACTACTTACTTCATAAACAGCCTGTACAAGGGTGGAGAAGGTTTTATTTCTTTCTGCAGGTCTAGTCAACATACCTAAGGGATGATTAATAAATTGGTTCAGTTCTATTTGGCAAACAAGTGTTTTGCGGAGTGTGGATTTTGTGTTTCAATTCTTCTTAGGATACTTACGTCGTAAACAGCAAAAACATCGATGTGAGTACTTAAATGAGATATTCGTAACACTAAAAGATACAAAATGTCGCTTAGATGTGTCAATAATCCTAACAACGTTTGTTATATCTGTGGAGAAGTGACTTTTAAATCACAAAATCGAAACTTGGCCCCCATCGATAAGAAAGCGAACCACCTTTATTTTGGTTGCAAAGTGGGTGGCATGGACAGGGCATGGGCACCCCATATTTGCTGTCTGAAGTCTTCTACAAATCTACGTGAGTGGCTAAAAGGAAAAATGCAGTCTATGCCCTTCG
>NW_019059594.1:320534-335345 GCF_000696155.1 Zootermopsis nevadensis | reverse complement strand
TTTGTGTGTTCCATGAACTTCTTGCTTATTTTTAAAACCTCTATGTAGGCAATCGATTTGGCGTCACAGTTATTTGTATGGTAAACGTTACGATTTCGAGGTTTAAAGATTACTAACATTACAACTTTCGGCCTGAACAGTTTAACTCCGTGCAACTCTGGCTTCTCCGGCTTCAATAAACACGACATTAGTACCAATGGTTCGAAGCTTTATCTGATTCACACCGGAAAAGTAAATGGAGTGGATCTTCAGTGAAAAAAAACCCCTATCTCTTTCACACTGTACGGCACAAATAAACCTAGAAATGTGATTAAACAAGATCGTATAAATATGTTTATTTAAAATATAGTCTAAAAATTATAAGTCTTTATGTGGTAATTACTATTTATTGTGGTTAATTTCCGATGTTGTAAGTAGTTTAGACGTGCACTGATTAGATTATTATTGAACAGTGAATTAGGAAGGAAATAGAAACTAAATTCTGGAGCGTAATTTAAGGTATTATGCCGACATCTGCATGGAGGGACTTAAAACACCAAAAAAAACCCTGCCATCTAGTCTGTCCCCGTGTCCAGACTTAAACCCAGGACCTCCAAAATAAGCCTTAGTGCTCATTGCTCGGCCGTGACGTTCAATTTCACGTGATACTAAAAATCTAAGAGCTATAATCACGTACATTAAATGCTTAAAATTAACATTTATGTACGTAGGTATATAAAACTATTTATTAGAAATCATAAGTTGTCGGATAATTTCGATTTTCTGACCGATAAAAAAAGTACACCAAAGACCAACAGTAGTCACGGACCACCGATTGAGAAACAGTGTCGTGTACAATTAGGTACCCAGAATTTCTATTGTTTTTTTCACATATCAGCGTCAATTCATAAATCAATACATAAACACATATGTACAAGACAGCGTTTTCCCCAAGACCAGCTCCTGTCCAGTACCTGAAATGCAATCGGTAGGAAACCTACCGGGAAATTTCAGACGGTGTATACGCTGGGGCGTGCTGTTAGTTCGGTGGGCTGAGAGCTATGAACATGAACTGATATCCAGTCAAGTAAATTTCTACAAGACACAAGAGGCCATGGCTCATGTTCTACTAAACTAAGTGTAGTACACATGATCACTCATTACGTTAAGAATGTGTGGAACTTTATCTCCATTTTCGATACACCTATGAATATGTAGATGAAATGGATGTTCCGATACAAATAGAAATTTAGAATTTAAAATTACTTGACATTCTTGGATTGTAAATAGTCAAATTTTAAATACCAAAAAATATTAAATGTAAGACTTGAGGTTCTCACAGCGGTGAGTATGAAGATATCCGTCATACTGCCTCCGTCATCAGGGCGATCGCCCTGATGACGGAGGCAGTATGACCTCTGAAACGTTGGTTAACATCAACCAGACTACACAGCGCAACAACCCAGAAGACAGACATCTTCATCGCCCTGATGACGGAGGCAGTATGACCTCTGAAACGTTGGTTAACATCAACCAGACTACACAGCGCAACAACCCAGAAGACAGACATCTTCATCGCCCTGATGACGGAGGCAGTATGACCTCTGAAACGTTGGTTAACATCAACCAGACTACACAGCGCAACAACCCAGAAGACAGACATCTTCATCGCCCTGATGACGGAGGCAGTATGACCTCTGAAACGTTGGTTAACATCAACCAGACTACACAGCGAAACCACCCAGAAGACGGATATCTTCATATTAAATGTAATTTAACAAATATGAAACTGTTACGTAATAACAGCTAAAAAGTCAAAGTAAATGAGAATATTTTTTCTTACCTGCTTCGTTTTCGCCGGGTTCTTCGTCGGTGCGGCATCGTAGCTGTGCTGTAAAGAAAGAGAAACGAATATTAGAGATACTGCTTTGGCATTTGGAAGCGGTCACGTATCGTTACATTAAAAAAGTATAATTACACATCAGAAACCCTTTTAAAAAAGCAAATGGATTTTATCATCAAACCTCATCTACGTAATAACTTAATTTAATCTGAACTCGAAAGATTATTGGATTTACAGTTGCCACTGCGATCCGTTCCGACCTAAAATGTCCAGAAACATACGACAAATGCGTTACTGTGACCTGTTCAGTCCACATCCTGCACTTAAAACTGCATTCTCATAAATTACAAATTTCATGTCAACAGGTTAACATTTCATGTTTTCAATGTTCGTCCATATAGCATTTTGTGCTTGTGACAACCTTAAATGAATTTTAACAACAGATTTCCATAGCTGGACTGAACAGACTTCAGTTCTATAAATCTTGTGTCGCAGTTAATCCAAAACTCACGTCATGTAAGTTTATAATTCAACAATAAAATCCAACCAAACTGCTTGAATGTTGTATTTCATCATTTTATTAATTGAGCTTTCTGCCCTGTCCCATTTCAAAAAAGAGTTATAAACCTGTGAATAGTTTTAGACATCTAACAGGACTCCCTGGACGGGGGATCAGCCCGACGTAAAACCTATACTTATAAGAGACAATACAACGCAGAAAAACATCGAGATACATCCCATGCCTCGAGTAAGATTCGAAACCACTATTCCATTATTCGATAGTCTACGCCCTAGACCGCGTAAACATTGCGATCGGCACATAATATCGTTATTATCTTACTTATTTTCGTATAATGTTACATATGAAATTAACGACCCGTCAGGGTAAACTCCTCAAGATGTGTGACTTCGAGAACTGCAGTCTTTTGCAGGTGCAGACTGAAGTTTTTATAAATGGCAAACAAATACAATTCAATATAAACAACAGTTCATACCTAATTTGTAAGCAGCCCTATGTTTTATAACCAAACTTCATACCAAATTGCACAATGCCTATTTCACATGCCTGGCTTCACTGTTTCGTTAGCAGTCGCTTTATTAATGACAGCTACATGAATATTCTAGAACAGCTGCAATTTTGTTTTACATTCTACCTTAACAAGAGTTTTTGCCTTCTCTCTTTTCCTGTGGCTCTACAACCCAGTGTGGGTCTTGGTCGCCTCCCTTTGGAGGTTTCTTAATCTATTTTTACCTGCCTTCATTAATAATTTAAGGACCCCATCTTTAAGTGAAGCTAGCGTCACTCTCTCCTCAGAAGTTCGTTCGTCTGCCACATTGTAGGAAACACAGAACTACAAGACTAAGGTGGTCTCCAAAGACATACGAGGTGCGATCGGAAAGTTTCTAGACTGCGCGTATAAAAACCCGTACACTTATCTCAGGTATTAAATTCATCCATCACCCTCGAAGTAGTTCCCCTGGGAGTGAACACAACGATCCCAGCGCCGCTGCCAAGCCTGGAAGCATCCCTGGAAATCTTTCTTTGTCAGCCTGTCAAGCACCATCTGCGATTCTGTCTGAATCTCTTCTATCGTCTCAAATCTCCTTCCCTTTAGCTGAATTTTCATCTTTGGGAAGAGGAAGAAGTCACACGGAGCTTAGGAAGGAAGTTGGGGTCGGTTCTTGCAAGATCTTTTAGCTCCTGACAAACGAGAAGTCGATTCTGCTTCTGGTCCTCAGACAGGAGCCTTGGTTTCGCATGTGGAGTTCTTCCTTTAGAATCAGCTGACAGGTCCCAACAATGTCGCACAAGTCGTTATGGTACGACGTCGATCTTCGTGAATGGCCTGCCGAATCTTCGTACCATTTTCGGGCGTTGTGCTCGAAGATGGTCGTCCAGAACGCTCGTCATCATCGACAGAAGTTCGGCCGTTTTTAAAACGTGAATGCCACACAAAAGTTTGTGCACGACCCATTGCGGACTCCCCAAATGCTTGCTTTAGCATTTCATAGGTTTCCGTAGCCGTTTTGGCGAGTCTTTGGCAAGAGATTCAGGCAGAATCGCAGATGGTGCTTGACAGGCTGACAAAGAAAGATTTCCAGGGATGCTTCCAGGCTTGGCAGCGACGCTGCGATCGTTGTGTTCACTCCTAGGGGAACTACTTCGAGGGTGATGGATGAATTTAATACCTGAGATAGGTGTACGGGTTTTTATACGCGCAGTCTGGAAACCTTCCGATCGCACCTCGTACGGTCAAATAGTCGAAATGTTGAGGGGCGCACACAGAGAATAGTGATCTCAGCTTAGTCCTTCCTTAAGAAAGGAATGTTGACTAGATCACAGAAAATAATAACGTCTTATTATCAAATAGAACACATATCTACATTGAAAACCGTATAGTATTATTTTAAAAGCTAAGTTACTTTTATGTTCCACAAAGTTTTCCCTCTGCAGATGGGAACTGGTGAGGTTCACATAATTATATCTCATGTTCGCGTCTAGACATTTATATAACCCAGTCTATGCTTTTATCTTTTATACTTCCACTTTTATATCTTAATTCAGAAAAAGGAGCATATACGAAAGTATAAGATTTAATAGCATCACCTTCACTAATTTGTTCCCTTTGGTATGTATCTGCGTGTTAAAACGAAATGTTATACATCAGGGCCGAATACTCTACAAACTCACAAGGCAGACGAATAGCATACTACAGCTTCATACAAGAAATCAGTTCGAATGTACATCAAGATAAAGTCCGTATGAGATGTGTATAGATGTCCCTAAATTCGATATTTTGCTACAAAGTACTGTGTTTATGATATGAGATTTGATTTGCTTCCACGTATAAGTTGAGACTGAGTAGGGTATGTGACAGCAATTATTTCACTTGCAGAAATCAAGAGCATCCAATCACGAATTGGAGGGAAAAAAGTAGGAATTTTAACGAAATAGTCACGATTTATTTCGGGGTATTCGGATGCTAGTTTGAACAACTGGCGATCAAGGATCTAATATAACGTTTAAAATATATTTCGGAATATCAATGAAAGTTACGACGTTCCAGAAATCTTCAGGGGAGGAAAATGAATCAGTAAGCAATGAGTATACTCCAAAATGAAAATTAAATGATTAATATAATCATGGAAATTTTATAAATCAAGCAGAGCAAGATTTCTCCCCTTGAATATACATGCCAGATAAGTCTGGAGACCAATGGAATGACGCGGACACCGCAAGTAGAAGCCGACAGTAATCGACAAAGTTGTCGCAGAAATTAAAAGGAAGGGTTGAAACTAGTAACATCCTTTAAAATGGCCTTGAAGAGTTTGAAAATTTGGGACCTGGCTTGATACGACGTAGCAGCTACATTTATACACATGTTTTTCGCAGTTCTATTTTGAACACCTTTTCTTTGTGCATGTTGGTTTTTGTACAATGTGATGTAAGCAAGTGTTAATATCATGTGCTTTTTTTTACAGCTGTCGGCAACTTGACAGCCAGCAAATGTTGTGACAAGCCAACAGCAAATGTTCCCACTATGGCGTCATCACGGACCTGTTCGCGTTCCAGATGGAGAGCTGTGTGCCAGACAGTGAACGCGATTCGGTGGAGGATGGCCTCGTCCAAGTAGATCGGCAGCATGTCATTGTTACTGTTCTTCACATTGTTACTCTTACAATAGTTGCTGTTTCCACCACAACAATGCGTCCTCTTGCTTCCACACGACAAATATCCAACGCGATTACTCCTAGACGCCATCATTTGTGTCTCAAATCATTCACTTCAAGTTACGCGATTATCACACTTACGTACAGCAATAAAAATCCTGAAGACGAACTCATCCTCAACTATTTATAAAAAATAATAACAAAAAATCGTAAGAAAAATACATAAAAAATATGATTGCTATCTTCTGGCTTATTAAGCCGTGTAGTCTGGTAATGTCCACCAATGTTTCAGAGGTCGTGCTGCCTCCGTCATGAGGGCGACGAATACATCGCCCTGATGACGGAGGCAGCACGACCTCTGAAACGTCGGTAAACTTATACCAGATTCCAAGGCGTAACATCCCAGAAGATAGTTACCGTGAGAACATGAGCTCTCAATTTTAAAACGATATTATTTGTTGCATTATCACTGATGTCGCCCAGAGAGATAACGTCAAGCAAGTCTTTGAATCATATTTTACGACGCACTATCTATTTAGCCTGGTTTTGTTAAGAATGAAATCTTTACAGAGACTTGATGTGTTTTCAATCGTAAATCCGCCGGCATGTTTCATCTCGGAAACCATTTAACGCACTTGAATTAAATGTGGTATAAGGGTAGGTTTACAAGTCCACACGGAATGCAATTCACCTTAATTTTATTTAAATTCTATAGACCAATATAATTCGTACTTATGACAAAGCTCAAATCTAACTTCTCTGTTCCTCTGAAACGGCTAGTTACGCATGATACAAAATGCATATCGCATTAATATCTGTTAATTTTGTTCCACTTATTTTTCGATGTCAATAATTAAGGGCACAGAAACGAAAAATGGTACACCTCTTCAGTGTCCTGTCCGTGATATTCGTTTAGATTTATAACAGTAGATCTGTATCTAATGTTGTTACATAAAATCGTAACAGAAAAATACAAATGCCTTTCGAAATAATACACACTCCAAAACTGAGAATTACTTTTTCACTTTCTTATGGGACGAATCGCTGAATTTAAAATACATAGTGTCTCAGCTACGAAACCCCGAAATTGTTTACCTGACGGAGAATATCCTAACAAATACACCTATATTTACTTGCATGAGCATAAAAGTAAATTCAAGGACTCTGATAACATGAGTGTGCATTAGATAACGTTAGAACAGTGGAAGTATTCAAGACACTGGTGCATGAACCGCAAGGTATGTCGGAAGGAAATACACAAACCTTTAGCTCACATTTTGAATGTTAGCAACATGGAATTATCTTAATCGCTATCCCTGTTTGATCATACTCTCAAAACAAACACGTCTTTAGGTCTAATAAAACAGTAAAGAGGTGTACACACATATTATATTGTTAAATCTCAGTTCTCCGGGTTTTACAAACGAAGAACAGGAGACGAAGCCATTTCGGTATAATGACATTTCACTTGGTGGCTTAAGAGTTTAGACTTGTCGGTAGATGAAAACGTTTCGAAATTTAATCACGCTACTTCCCAGTATCGCCACTTCAACCCAGAAGATAAAGAATGTATGTCCACAACGGTGGCACGATTTTATAGGGTGCCAAAACTCAGATGAACATCACCATCGACATTTCATTGGCTCTCTTCTTAATGTCGCACATCAACTGCGTTGCCTGGCAAACAACGAATGGACACATCTACCAAGTAACCATGGTGTATTTAACTGTTTTATCGAACATGTATGTTATATAGCCACCGATAAAGTACAGGATTACGAATAATATCTTCAGGTAATATGGCCAGATTTTAACTAGAGAGTCCATAAAAGGTGACTATGGATAGTAAATAGAAATGAATTTGGAAGGAGACAACCGCAGCCTATTTTATGATATACCGTCTATTGCCTGGTGGGGTGCTTGGAAACACAATGCTCTGTATCGACCCGACCATGGAGGCAGCAAGCACCTCTGAAAAGTCGGTAAATTCCTATCACACTACACGGAGAAACAACCCAGAAGACAGCCATCTTTCCTAACCACTAACCATTGTCTGAGGTAAATGTGATAAAAAAGCAGTTTCGGGAGTTAGTTCCACCATCACCAGGTGATTGGTTGTCATGACAATTACTTTTTGTTTTGTTTTTTATTTGTGATAGTGATTAGTCACAATAAAAGAGTCGGTAACACGGAAATCAATAACCTGTAGACGAGTATAGCCAATTCCCGAAACGTTCTTTACAGGAAGCATACACGAGACACTGGGCAATGTCAAAAATATTGTTTCTGTAAGAAATATACCCAAAGACAAAGCTTTCCACCGGCAACTACACCAACAGAGTCCACTTTACTAAAATAGGTAAGCTGCTTAAGACACAGTCCATTACGTGGTAAAGTCAGCAACAGAAAATACCTACACAAATCAGCAGTCATATCTACTAGATTCAAACACGTAAGGAAACAACATGAAGATAATCCATTAAGATCGAAACATATAGTGAATTCTTAACAAACATTGAGACTATAATCAAAAATAGTTGTGCAGACGGAACACACAACTGGATGCATCCCTTAAAATTCATTATATCCAAAGAATTCAAATGTCATGATTTTACGGCACGGTCAATCGTTTGTATGTCTGAATAAAAATAAGAAGAAATCCGATCTCGAAAATTGAACATAGAACTATTCGGTTGCAGTCAAATTCACAAATAACTGAATGACAGTGTAAAAAAAAAAATCACGAAATTTACAAGTAGGAATTCAAAATGCAAGTTTAACAAATTTCTTTGATGTCTGACTTTTTCACTGCAGTCTCAATGGAAAATGTTAACCATTTTAAAGCCATAGAAATTCTACAATGAACCTTCGATCGATTGGTTATTTCCGGTACAACGTTAAATTTATCCGTCTTGCTGCTTATATTTCACCATACACAAAATGCCATCAAGTATAATGTCGACAAACAGAAGTTACAAACCGACTGATTCTTGTAAATGCCAACCACAAATCCACTCACAAATAATGTAACAATTTTTATATATTATTATACGCAAACGCTAAACTCTTATCAAACCTCACAAGAATTTATTATTTAACAGCGACTTCTTTACGACGTTCTAAAACGGTTTTTCTCAGACATGTAACTGCTGGGAATATCACGAGGATCGACTTATTATTATGTACAAACACACTCAAAAGTTACACGAGAATAGTCAACGCGGAAATGAATGGACTTCCTAGCCAGTGTAAGACGAAGTCAATTCGCGATTCTAAAGTTCTAGAAGGAGAACTGCTATTTGTATGCATTAATTGTGCCAAAACCTCAAGACCGCCTCTTTCAACAGAGGCATTTCTGGCATTTCAATATATATTACTCATACAAACATTTAAATAACAACTCGAATAAAGCATAACTCTGGCTTTCGTGGATAATCAACACCGACAATTCGTTAACCAACGTTTCGGCAAATATTCCAGTTGCCATCTTCAGGACGAAAGTGTGGTTGGGTTCGGATCTTTATAGAGAACT
The DNA here is from genome assembly GCF_000696155.1 of Zootermopsis nevadensis. The sequence continues at coordinate 326,319 of NW_019059594.1, read as the reverse complement.
GGCAGAGGGAGATGAGTGGCGTGATTGGACAAGGACAGGAACACTGCAATGCTTGTCGCAACGTTGGAGTACAGTCAAAATTCGGAGTGCCTTATCCCCGGAAACAAAGATTTATACATTAAATGTCATCTACGAGTAACGAAGAACAAGAATCTGAATGCAAAATAAGTCATTCATTTATGGCTGAGTAGCCATTTAGTGTTGTATCTTAATTACAAACGTAGGCCTATATATGGCACACCTGCCGTCTTATTTATTGGATACAGTAAGTTCTCCTGAGGTTTTTAGGCAAAAAAAACTAGCAACAATCCTGTTACTTCCATCTAGAATCGACGAGAATGTATTAAGCTTCACCTCCACGCTCTAATACTCCATCAGGACGTACTGCTTAATGCTACTAACCCAGCTTCTTACTTCAATGGGCCTCTTACAAGGGACAATGAAGTCCTCTGAGTGATTAAGCCTCTGACTCCATCCAAAATCGATATTAATGTGTGAAACTTCACTGCCATGCCCCCAATACGCCTGTATGACGCAAGCTACGAACAACGGTAACTTAATCCCTAACATTTTAAATAAACAATTAACTCAGCGACTTGTTTCGGCTTTTAAAAGGTTGCTTCAATGTTTATTTTATTTCAGTCAAGTGAAAAGAGAATTGCGTATGATTTAGGTCGCATAATATGGTTATGGAATAATTACGAAAATTTAAAATGATCCGTTTATAGGTAAGCAGTCATTTCGTGCCATGAAAGATGTGCAATGACTGAAGAGAACCAGGAATTATCCAGCCTTTATAACAGGCAGGAGATTCGATCGAGGTACTACTTTAAATATGCCTACGTTGACTGATTGTATCACAGCCATGACAGAAATCTTTTAAATCAAAAATAAAATAATTCTAAACACCTCATATACAAATTATCGCGGACCATTCACGTTCACAACTCTAGATTCGTTATTCACATACTAATACAACACCACACAAGCCAATTGAATTCACACAAAATTGTTTCACTAATATCCCTCTTGAAAGTACACAAATTGTATCAACAACGCACACGTATTCAAACACATCACAAAAAAAAGAAAAAAAGAAACAAGTATGATATGGATGTATGTCAGTCTGTTGGAAGTTTAACTTCAACCCCAACACCGCACCCTGCCCTCGCTGGATCCCGGGATGCTGCACTCATGCGGTATCAAGCCACTATTACAACTGACAGGTGTAGGGTCGTCATGGTAACCATGCAACACAGCGCCGCGGCACGTCGGATTCGCGAAGTCACAGCACGGTCAGACGGTGCAAATAACACGTGGAACTAGTGAGCAGAGAGAGACGTGTTGATGCAAATCGGTTAGTACTTGACATTAGTTATAATAAATAATTTTACAACATGTCGATGGCAGTCTTTTTAGTTGTAACGCCGTTTGGAAAAGATTGAGACCATCGTTTGAGCTACAGTGCGTTCCTCAGAAGTATTGGCGAAGTAAAACCCAGAAACAACTCCCATCTTACACCGCCTTCAAGTCAGTGCTGGAAGAAACATGAAAAGACAACGGATGGGCTGAAATAAAATAAGGTAAATATAGTCTGACAAAGAACTGATACCACAGGAATCAATAGTAATTCTCGATGGGGAACATAAAAAGAACCATGTAGTTAAAAACGTAATCCCCGGTAGAAGCAATAGTGGGGTTTTCGCGCATCAGCTACTCCGGCTATATGCGCCTGTCTGCTCGTTCCAAGCGTCAACATTTGTGCCAATACAGATATACCGTTCAGCATTACAATTACGTCCGATACAGCGCCATAAGATATCATCTGAATCTATGCTGTTCTATCAACAATCGGTTTTCAGCAAACTACTGAATCAGTATAGAATAATGAAAATAACTTTAAAACGTATACTCTTACATTTTAATTACACTAGTGGTAAGCATCCGCATTAGATTAAAATTCCGTCGTTTCTTTTGTGAATAAGTTAAGGCAGATAAAATAATTAATCAATAATAAATCGTATATTGAAGCGTCACGCTTATGATTTCATTTAGCCTGCGATTTATTGCTACGCTTATGCGGACGAAAGTTAATGTAAAACCTGGTACTTACACTCATGAGATGAAGAATCCGCTTCCAACCTGAGGCAACGCAGTAATTTACGGTCGCATGGTAAAAATTAGGTCCAAATCTTTGGTACGAACACGCCAATATGCAGCAAGAATAAATGTTTTGGTGTTTACATTCTTCATAAACACTCACCTCTATCCGCAATCCGAGGACGAGCCATGCCGTAGTAAAATTGTTACTAAGGATATGCCTAAGGAAATGGTTGAGGACACTAGGTAAGGACCGGGTCCAATGGCCAAATTTCGTATTGGTAGTATTTAAACTTCAGGTTATGGTACAACGAATTACCTCTGAGACTTGAGGTAATCAAGGCGCTAAAGACAAAATAACATAATGGAATTTGCAGCTGTATAGATTCGAAGTCTACACGGCGCCAAAACACAGCACAACATATAAGAGTTACTTCGTTTAGAATGGAAGGATTTTCAAAAATGTCAACCCTAACTTCTGTTAAATTACTGTCACTACACAACTGCAAGCATAGAGAGAGAGAGAGAAATTGGAACATCTGTCATATACAAAGCACGGGTAATATCGACTCTCGTCACAAGTGTTATATCATAAAAACACTCAAACGAACGCAGTGGGTAAACTCGCTGACCGTTAACTACCTGTCAAATGCCTTCATTACATCACCTGTAACTACAGAGCCAGAAACAGGCGTTCTGCGTTGGCAATGAGTTAGATACACAGTGATCGAAAAGTCAAGCAAAACATTCCTGAAAAAATTACACTATGTCGGAAACATCCACCGCTTTCAGTGGTACTTCCATTAACACCGAAGGTCTGTCCTGCACTCCTGTCTCGCATTAACTGTTCACCAGGCGTGATACACGATAACTGAGAAATGCATTTCTAAGCTCGTTCTGACAACTCAAGTAAGAACGAGAGGTCAGTAAGTGTTCGACAATGAACACTCGTTGCACTTGTGACGTAAACATCCTTGCACTTTGACTGCTGAAAGAACTGGTGATTGGCGCGAAAAGGGTACAATCTCCATGCATTAGAGCCCGTCTTGTGGAATGAAGTCATTCATATATTTAAAAAAAAATTCCCACATTTTATTCAGAGTTAATTTCCGTGTTTACAAAAACAAACAGCCAGATGGACTCTATCCCAAGTCATATAAATCCAGTTCACATCCACAGACAGTATCTGAAAAATCCGATTTCAAAATACAGCATATCAACACTTGATTTTAACAAAATGAATTCAGACAGAATGTTTTTGAGTCAATACTATAATGATAATTGCTTAATCATACAGGCTGCTGCTGCAGAGCGCACAGCAAACAAAAAAGCAGAGTTGTTATGTAACGAAATTTAACTAGAACTGGGATGGTGGCGTGAGGTACGAAGAACAGTTGGTTAATTTTTGGACTATAGAACACAGCTCAGCATAACTTAGCGCAACTCATTAACGGCTACAATATTAATTCTGTCACCACTTTAGAAGCAAACTTATTCAAAGAACGTCCTGAAAATTGTATGTGGTGCGTAGTTGCGAATCCTGGCCCAGATGCGAGGTCCTGCCGGAATTCAATATTATCAAACCCCCATAACAATCGCGTCACAATACATTGTTTATGTTCGTTACACCCGTCCTTTTATTACGTTCGTGTACATCAGGATTTATGTTTATCGCGTTCATGTTCGTGTGCATCACAAGAAGATGCATGTACTGACGATGTGGTCACGTGACCAGCAACGCAAAGATATGTAAAAGGGTCGAGGTAGATTTAGGATCTTGAATATTCAATTAGCAATATTTGCAAGGTATTTTCTGGGAACACAGTTACATTGCATGCCGTTATGGCCATGAGACAATCAACGTTCATCATACGAAATGTAGATAAACCAATCGCCCTAGGAACCTAAAATCTCGCTTATTACCTGCCCTGGTTCTGAATCCTGGAAAGCTGACCCATGGCACGATCTTTGAGGGCATCTACCAGTATAATTTCCATCGCCGTCATAGTTTGACTACATAATTACCACACAAATGACATCGGTGGTCTAAAATATATCAATTCAAACGTTACGAAGCATAACTCAATTAGTGAAGGAGACGAGTTTGATATCCGAGGCTGGATATCCGGGGGTTGTATTCCAGACAGGGGCAGAATTTTCCCTTTGCCACCAAATCCATTACTGCCGCTGGACCAACTCAGCAGACTCCTGCCAAGTTGTTTCCCATGGGATCAACGGCTGAAATGCTGATCTGACATGTAAATTTAATTACGCAGTTTTATTTTCAATCCTAAATGAATGCTCCTTCCCTTATTCAGTCGCATTTGACACAAATGCTGCTATATTTTGTTTCGTGGGTGAAAATGTGTCGCAATTATTTTAGATCCTGAGAGCGTAATTGTTCTGGTAATGGTTTTATTTCTCGTGAAACCTCAATATACACGAGTTTTAACTCTGCACCGCAAGAAGGCAAAAGTCTCTTTCATGGTAGCAAGTTTCAGTGTTTCATAAGCTCGGAATGGCAGAGGAAACGGAGTAGGACAAAATGATTATGAAGAAAGAAAAAACCACAGCTTTTAGTGTTAATTAATGCTGCAAGATATAAGTACAAATTACGGGACTGCTATCTCAAGACCCGAGATCTTCTTGACCGCTCCTTTCATGCTCGGAATGACAAGTGACTCGTGTGGAGATCTTGAAACCTGAAAGTATTTATTCTTAAGGGCGCTCCTAACACTTATGTTTTTAACACAAGTACTTTCCACACTCAGATGAATAAAACTTTTTACCTGACCTCCAACTACCTGGAACTGAGAAACTGCTTCTGAAAATAAACTCACTGTCTTGCATGGGCGTAATATTCGTTAAAATGATGACCCGATTGTGACTGAGCCAATTAAAAGACAAACGTAAATTTCAAGACGTTTTGATCATTTCACGACGGTGTGACAGCTCCAAAGGGCACATAACAGAGAATTAAACGGAAAAGGGAACACAAATGAACAGAAAATTAGGTTTTACAAGGAGACAGAGGCATCCTTTGCTCGTAGAGTGAGATATAATTATAACAAAACCTCTGACCGAACAGTCGATAAGTGAAAAGATTGTTCTGCAAATTGTTTTGTGTAGACGTCAAACAAGGTCCCTTATTATAAGATAACATTATAATTATAATATAAACATGTTAAATCAGGTGCTGAACCTTCAGGTCACATTACTTACTTATATTACCAATTACTCAAACAGCCTGTTAGGTAGTTAGTTAATTAGTCACAACTGACACCGACACAAACTCTTCCACATCTCAAGAAGCCAAGTCCGTGGGAACAATTCCGCAATTTAACAGACAGGCAGTATCGTAAATTCGACAACTGAATTAAGAAACAGGTTTTGTTAGACGCAGGATAACCTGCGCTTCGTTATCACAGCTGGCAAAGGCGCTACGTTCTAATCTGATATATTTACTACTGTTAGTTCACACTGAGGTCTAAATTAACGCACATCCTGTAGGCCTCTGCTTGCGTATCTCGAGAACTAGGCTCTCTTATTTGAAAGTATTGAAATATTTTATAACCCACTTGGAGATGAAGAAGAAACTAGTGAAGTGTTACGTATGGAGTGTCGCGCTGTATGGAGCAGAGACTTGGACACTCAGGAAGAAGGAACAGAAATACCTGGAGAGTTT
>NW_019059594.1:285993-320495 GCF_000696155.1 Zootermopsis nevadensis | reverse complement strand
CTTATACAAGGAAAGAAGATGACGTTCCAGGAATTAAAGCGAGAAGCCGAGAATAGGGACAACTGGAGAGCTCTTTTTGGGCAGAGCAATGGACCTGTCGTAAGACAGAACACTTAATAATAATAATAATAATAATAATAGCAGCACTATTAGTGACTCAAAGCCAAAAGATCACTATGTAAGACAAAATTTGGTTTCAAAATCCCAGGTAACGATACTACTTGAAGAACTTAGGGAAGACGTTCACGCCATATTTTCCCCCCCAGAACTACGTTGTGAAACATCTAAGCTGATTTGAGTTGTGAAAGAGGACATCTCTATACAGGTTTAAGGGAGCAGGTGACTCTTTAGGGTTCTATAAATGTACGATTTCTTACTATATGAACTAAAATCTTCTCACGGGAGGCTCTGAATAACGCTGTATTTATTTGTGTCTACTTACTTATGCATGCCCATGTTACAAATGTTTCGGGTAGCCGACAAGAGAAAACAGGAGATGACAAGAACTACAAAGCTATGGGATCAGAGTATTAAGTATGTGAATTTGTCAGTATTAACTTAAGCCCAGAAGGATTAAAATCGAAATTATTAAACTTAACCATCTCACAACTAAATATAACATCATTATCGTACAAGAAACACAATCACAAAAATAAGGAATCACTTGTTAAGTAAGATTTAGGGTTCTCAAGGCAACCGCACGTTGATTACTCATCGTCCTAATGATGGAGGCACCAAGCACCTCTGAAACGTAAGTGAACTTCTACCGAAGAACACGACGCAACAACCTAGAAGACAGACTTCAATTTATTAACACTGCCAAACCAAGAAGATTCTGTATTGTTAATTCCTCCTCTCTTCCTCATTTTCCTTCGTTGATCGTCCTCTCTGTGGTTATGGGGCCTTTAATGCATACAACAATGACCATGATCAGTAACTGTCGCTGACAGCAAAAGTTCAGCTTAATGAAGAGCATTAAATCAATACGAATCTTAATGATAAACACTTCGAGAAATTCGCGCGACTCACAACAAGAGAAATTTAACCTGATGTAGAGTCCTAATACAAGTAAAACCCTTTTTCTGACAACGTAAAATTATATGTTCATAAGATTGCTAAAATACTACGCAATTTCTTTAGCACAGTTTATTTTTTAAAAAGCCCTAATAATAACAGTCACTTTGGCTAATCTTTTACAATAAGATGCCAATGAACGACACACGCCGGCTGCGAAGGTTCACCTTATTTCGCCTGTGAGTGTACAAACGCGCCAGTAATTTAGACTGCAGACTTGGACAAGAACCAAATTCGATCCTAGAACACTCCACTGACTTGTTGAACCCGACAAGTGTGTAAAAAAACTTGGATTTGTACTAAGACTTCAACACAGGGTTCTCAAAATGTTACGTCAGTTCCCTGGATTCCGAGCAGACATTTCGAAATGTTCTTTGGCCAACAGAGGATTACCTCCGTGACACGTGTCCAAATTAAGGCATTTTAAACAAGATAATTATTTAGCAAGATTTCTGGGTCAGAAGGCGGCGAATAATATTACCGACGTTTCAGAGGTCCATAATCACGAGAAAGCCCATTCACGATAGTTATTCTCATGACCGAGATTTGAACCCAGAAACTCCAGATTACGAAGTGCTGACCACTCGATTGTGACGTTCATTAATAGATGGCGGGTCGAAAGACGGTGCATAAAATAACAACGGTTGAATAAACGGAAGAAAGTCTAAATTACTGCATGGTAGGGCGGAAAATGTAATAGGCGAAGGGTGAATATGCAGAAAAATTAGAATCTTTCGGGACCTCCAGATGACGCACAGCACAGTGCTGGCAGCTCCACAAATTGCTTCCGTCTCTGTTGAACGTGTAGACTAGTGTGCAGCTTCATTAAAGGCTTATCTCTGGTACCTCATAATGTTGATCCCTTTCATAACCGAGTGCTATAAGAGAAGTTAACATTCCTTGGCTTAACATTCACGAATATCAGCTCTATCCCCCTTACAAAGCTCTAAATCTCACTATTCTCACATCTGATTTATCTGCACACAACCAGTCGTACCAACATTACGCGATTCGTGCTAACTCATGGTAGAAAATCAAAAGATCTTTTGTGGTGACGTAAGCCTGCACTTAAGATTAGTCTGTAAATAATCGCCCAAGGTATTTTGTACAGTAAGCAGATTATTTATACTTCCAATTCGCAACAAATACGTACAAACCGACTATCAGGAGACTTCAGATTTAATGACAGCAGCGAACCATGAACTGGCTTTAAGAAAATGCAACAAAGCAAATTCTCGTTTCAACAGACTTAAAAGTGCGCCATCCGGTTCACAGAGCATTTATGACTAGAATTTAATTTTAATGCCTTAAGAAGTCTTGCAATATACGGTCGTCGGAAAAGATTCAAACCATGTACCTCAGCATCAGACATACCGCCATCTGGGGCATAAAATCTGCACAAAGTTGTTCTATATACCTAATTTCCCACCTGATGTAGAGCCGTGATTGAGTAGCTGACGTTCAACTTTACGAAATTTCACGTCATTATGCGACCTAAGGTTTGATAGACGTCAATACAAAAGACAGATATTAGAAAAAAATATATTATAAGCTAGTCCATCTAGTTATGCTACGAACAATTTCTCTTGTTTTCATGTCTTCGTCACTTAAATGGCATCTTAACACAGAGTTTTCAATAATTAAATTTATTATACAGTTCTTACTTTCCTATGAGTGCAACCCATCTGAACCTCAAACATTACATCGCCTTAACAATATTAGCTGAGCAGTGAAACACCTCTAAATGCCTCTATTATAAAGCCCAAACTAACTAATTAACCAACTATCCATTTAACAACGTAATGGTAATACGACCAGAAGGTTCAACAGTACTAATAACAAAAGCCGGGCATTGGACACAATTCTAAGACAGTTCAACCACCTGCATCACACATTTACTTAAGATTCACTGCAATAATACAACCTACTTAAACATTACTTTAGTCGTTAAGAATGCCACTTCGTTGTCAAAGAAAGTTCAAGCACGTAATGGACTGAGAAAATATTTGTTTAAACCAGATAATGTAACATGCATCTGTGAAACAAACAAACAATAATAATCCGGCACATTATTCAAACCCACAGCCACAGAAACCAAAGGCTGCTGACGTCACACACTGATTAACACGACCTCTGAGGTGGGCTTCAATTTGCTGCACGGTATGTAAAGAGCAACAGTGTAATTAAAATCAAAATCCAATTATTCAGATCAGGTAATGCATGAGGTAAGTTACAAGAAACATTCTGTAATAACTTTCTGTTGACAGAACATGTGCTTAGACTTGGCAAAGTGCCTGAATTGATTGAGGCAACGGATCCAGTTAACGAAGCCGTCTGCGAGCAAATGAATATGTTACGGGTCACATCTAATGTACAGCATGCCACGGATGCTTTCAAACTTCGCCAACTTATCAGCGGCCTATATACGGTGAAATAGTTTCGAAACTATAATCACAAATGTATTATAATAGAACTAATCACAACCGAAATTTGAATGGGCTCTATTACAGAAGTATAGTTGACACTATACATAAACACCGCGTTCCAAACTTGGAGTTATTATGAGTGAAAAATGTTGTATCAACATTGGTCGAAGTCTCAACCACTACGTAGTTATCTGACCACCTCATTCGCCAGACTTCACAATCTTTGATTCCTTCTTGTGGGGATGCATTAAGAATTTATATCAGAAAAATCGCGTAAAGAGAAGATTCATAATTAATACTCAAAAGAACACATCCCGGATGAGTAAACAGAAGTGAGAAGATACAAGGGATACGTAGATAAGAAATTCATTGCACCTGAAAGCCTGAAGTGGAAGACAGCTTGGGAGACCTGAGCGTAGATGGAAGGAAGGATATTATAATATATCTTGGGGAGAACAGGTCTGAAAGTGTGGGCTGTAAACTCAATTCACTGCTGGTATTTTGTGAAAACAGCGATGAAACTCTGGGTTAAGAAACTGATACAGTTTCCAAGTGCTGAACAAAGATCTTGCACCATTACGTAATTTACAAGCAGCAATATTCTTAAAAAAATCACATGTTTACATCTTTAGATTCTAAATGTCGGTATTTTTCTCTTTTCTAATTGTACACAAACTTTACGATGTTTCTCCCTGTAAGAGAATCTAGAGACTTTGTTTACGACTGTAACAAGGTCGAACACGATATACAACTGATGTCTACAAACATCACCCGTTTCAACAACCAGAGAGTTAGACCATCAATTATGTAGGGCGCGTGCTTCTGAACAGAGAAACATTTCACGGAGTGCCTGCTTTTTATGCATCCCGAACTTCCAGAACCGTCTTGTAAAGAAGCACCACTCTACCGTATTCTGATCCAAATGAATTCAATCTTTAAGACTGACTTCATTGTTACCACCTCTATTAAAGCCTTGGTATTAAGCGGTCTATCAATTCAAACTTCTCGACCAAAATTTTGTATTTCCAATTCTCCAACATGTAACACGAATGGGTGAAATGAAAAATGCGTACAATTTTTGTTTATCAGAAAGCATCATCAAAACTGGCAAATGGGAAGACCTAAAAGTAAATGTGAGAGCAATATTAAAATAAATCTTAAGTGAACAGGATTTGGTGGGGGCGGTTGAAATCGATTATTCTAGTTCAGAATAGGGTCCACTTCCTGGTTCTTGTAAAAACTGCAATGAACCTTCGAACTCAATGAAAGGCGAGGGCTTTCTTAACAAAGTGATTGACTAACAGCTTTTCAAGAAAGATTTTGCTCGACGGATTCAGTAAATTTCAAACATAATTCATCATTCGGGTTCAAGCATATTTTTAAGAATTACGTCTTTTCCTTCTTCATAAAAGTCTTAAGGGAATATTAAAGCAAAAATTATAGTTACTATTTACTATGGCAAAGGAAACATATTAATCTTAGGTTCACGACAAATAAATAAGGTCTGGGAGAGATTTCATGTGAAACACGTTTATTCCAGCCCCAATAATTGCGACAAAACCAATTAGGAATTTAATTATTTATGATCGTAGACTATAGGCTACACATTGCTTTAAAACGTTCTTCTTAAAATCATTCTTTCTTATGGAGTGGAATTAGCTATTATAATTATACAAATTTAGAACCATTTACACGACATTTCTCGTCCAACAAAAAAAAAACTATAGTATAGTGTAACGGTAAATCTGTCTAACTAAAACAGTGCAAGAAAGACCGACTACAACTTAGTTATCATCAATAAATTGGTGGCCTGTTATTTTAACAAGGTTTATGTAACAGCGGGGTTAATAAGTTTCACAGGGCGGAGCACGAAATGATTCCCAGTTTCTCTTTGATCGTGAAACGACATGTACAAAACGTTCCATAACTTCCCCCCACCAAGCTCTACTGACTATTGCTAATAGGAGCGTGGAATGAAATAAGTTGCAGTAATAGAATACTGCCAGATATCACGAATCGGCCGTGTTTCATAATACTAAGATATAAAAAGTGCATAACTAAGGCAAATTACGGCATTATTGGTGACTATGCTAAATACATCTAAAGCAATAACGAAATCTCCTCCCCTAAAACGATTTCCAGTACGAAAGCGCGAACTTCTTCCATGAACATAACTCCGTGGATCGGGGTCCTTCCTGACTAGCTTTTATATACATATAAGAAATTCTCCATCTTTTAGAACCCGAAGACTCATTACCGTGTTCGACAGAGCCCATCATAGGCTCCTATCCTGAGAAATATGAATCCGATTCACACCCTCAAACCCCACTTTACTAAGATCCATTTTAGTATTATCATCCCATCCAGCATGTGATAGAAGTTAGATTCACTACGGCAACGTTGAAAATACTCACTGATTGACAATGCTTGCGGCTAGCCAACTGCACTCCTCGTGGGGCACCTTACCCCGGTCAACAACAGCACAGCTTGGTTCCAGAACTCGACTGTGGGAACATGACATTACGGCTTCATCGAGAATCATAACTCCCATCGATTTGGTTCCGTAAAAATTGGGTCAAGGTCATCTATTGCCTTCTGAGAGGTCAACGAGTTGAAGATTTTCAGTAGATCGATAGTAAGACAAGCAATTCGGTTCAGCCGTGCACACTTAAAGCAGATAACCAAGGAGGCGGAATCCTGGGCAGTCCTGGTAAGCTGCCCATGTTCCCCCCCCCCCCCCCAATTCTCGAGTGGGGAACATTAGTGTTAAGTACAAAGCTATTAGTTATTCGCTGATCGTAGTATCGTTGGTAATTTATTTATACTGGCACAGTGGATCAAGGAAATTATAATATTTAAAATATTTCATTTTGTCCATATTTTGTTGTATTTAATTTTGTACGTTTTTCTGGGTTTTTTTATTGGTTATTGTTTTTATTTAGTATTATTGAATTGAATTATATTACTTAGGCATATTATTTAGCCCATTTAATTGTGAATTATTATTCAATAAATTAAATCATTATTAATATGGTACATTTATATATTTAGTTTAATTTGTTTGTTTTTGTATCAGTAATGTTTTACTTTTATTATTACTGAAATTAATTTAATTATTATATTAAATTTTATCCTGTACTTTGGTTCAGTGCTTGGCTGTTATTGGCCTTATCCGGCTGTTGTCAAGCACTTAAATAAATGAATTGAATTATAGACTATATCATAATTTCCAGTATTACAAGTAGAGTTTACAGCAAATTAGAACAAGAACGACGTTTTTCGGTCTGCTGATAGCGAACCACGTGACTTCCCAGGCCGCATACATCACAAGGGCCTCTAGCGTACAGCACTTTCGGCTTTCCTCCGCATCGCTGGCCACACCCATCATATTGTCGAATGGATTTTCGTGACTAAACTCATTACCTGTTCGCGACTCAATACAAAGGAAGAGCGCTTCGTGGCATGTAACTCCTTGAAGCAGAATCCTTTCTTGAAAAACCACCGGTCGCTCGACCTCAAGATATTTTCCGTCTTTTATGTACCCGATGGGTTTAACAGCCCATTTGTGACCCCGATTCAAATAAATCTTATCCATTAAATGTCATGTAGGTATAGGGACGTGGCGAGCTCTTGTGAAGACGGTAATGAACATTCGGGCTCCAATAGAGGCTTCTCAAAAAGGCCTTCCATCCATGATGATGTGTTTCCAGTTCTTTTCCTTCACCAACCTAAAAACGAAGCACAGTACAGTGGTCCCCGATGAAAATTAATCGGAAGATCAAGTATGCTATGTTCTATAAACTGCCGGAATGTTGTTATTTTTGCATATTCAATAATTTACTCAACTGAGCAGTTTTTTAAGGTAGTTGCTTAACTACTCAGAAAGTTCCTGAATTTCTGTAACCCGATTGTTCATTACTGTGTTCACAAGTACTTATGCCATATAATGTATATCAGTATTAATTAGGCCCTGTGAAACTAACGTCAGCCTCTTTCCGTCTCGACAGTGCAGTAAGCCTACGTATTTCCATCTGGTGCAAACATCATATTATTATATGACGTTTAAAGTTTATATGATAGTCCTATAATTATTGGACTATCGTATAAACTTTATTTTTCTCAACGGAGACTGCATTTACAAATAATATATTGATACTATCTGCTAGAAGCATTGGCACCATGTTTGATTTTTGTATGTGAATTAGACCTACTGTCTGCGCGCCACAGAAACGTCCACTGGGTGTGGAGTGCGCATGATCGGCTGTGCTGTATTCTTTCACAAAACATACGTCCACTCCTTCATACATTATTCGAAAAAAACAATGCACTACTGAAGAATACAGCTGTACAATATGTTTGGGACAGGAACAGGCGCAATGCGCATGCGCAGTAAGATCATCACCCTTTCTTCTCCTCCAGCTTCCGAGTGGACTTCTCTTGGCGTGCGGACAGTACTCTGGCCCAAAGTTTATTTTCCAATAGAACCTCGAATATGTGTTTAATTACAGGTTTCGCGTGTAAAAGGAAAGTAAGCTAATAAAAGGGAATATGTCAGCGGTTTCACGAAAGACAACGGGGAGCAGGTTAACAGAAAATGTTATGTAAGGCAAGATTCGACATTTTTTTGAAATGTAATCGTAAGACATTGTTTCAGTAATTTAATGATTTTATTTTCTTATGTCAAACACATGTACACTACGTCTTCGCTGCCAGTATTCCAGTATATCTACTACGACTATCGATTATCGACTACATTTATTGTTCTTCAAAAAGATACGTTTGTATACTGAAGGAGTCTTTCAAATTGAAAATAATCAGAGATAACTAATAAGTAAAGCAAAGTTTGTCCCACTATACGCCATGTAGGCGTTTGGGGTGAGTGGAGGTATAGCTCCTCTCTTCCTTGACCTCGGCACTAGAGGGGGGGTGAGTGGTCAGCATCACGCCCCGGCCGGCTTTACCCCCTGGAAAGGACCTCGGTACCCATTGGGCCCCAGAGCCGGTCTGGACGCAGAGGCTAGAGGAAACATCCTCTGCCCCCGTCGGGGATCGAACCCCGGTCGTCCAGCCCGTAGCTAGTCACTATACTAACTGAGCATATCAGAAGTATAATCGGGACAGCAGGTCCCACGATACTAATGCGTTGCCAAGAGGGCAGATCGCTTTGTCGATCAGACGTTAAGATAGATCGAATTTAATGCAGCAAAGTGGTGAGAGCAGGACGGAGCTAATTCAGGAGTATTTACATCACTTCACAGACCCTTGGGGAGTAGACCGCAGCTAGCGGAACTCGGATTTTTCAAACCATAAATCTCTAGGAATTTATAAATTGGTTATCATTGATCCGTTTATTGCTTCGGGCAAATGGCACCAAGTGTTAGGGGGGCAGCAGTGGCGTATCGCACGAGAACATGTACATTCTGGGACTGATAATGTCCTACAGCAAAACCTAGATGTATCCGTTTAGTCTTATTTAACTTCGTATTGAATTGCTTCGGTGTGTCGCAACAATGAAACCAAGCTTATTGTTGAAACTACGCGATCCAAACGTTGTGTAACTAAGTGATGAAAGATGAGAAAGGTCGGACACATGACATGTTAACGGAGGAGGAGGAAACATAGAAACAGGATATCAGGCAACCCGGTCGAGAATAGAACTCATACCTCCAGAATACAAGTCGAGCATTATTATTACACTGACCTGCCCGGTTTCCGGTTTGAAACGCCACTGAACAAAAGTATTTTCCATAAAAAAATTCCCTTAAAACAGTGAGCTTTGTCAAATACCGGTAATTCCCTAACCACTTATATATAAATATTAAATATTCGAAGCTATCCTTAGCACAGAACGCAAATTACAGTATTCTGGTGCCCATTATTTTAACATTAAAATTAATTTAGGATCTGGTACTGTCCTGTCTCAACCTCATAATTAAAATTAATTTATACAACAATTTGTAGCTAAAATTAATTTTACAACTAGTTATTATATAAAAAGAAAGTGATCGCTAATAAATTCTTATAATTCGCTTTCAAGCACACTAGGAGGGGGCAAAGGTAGGCGGAGATCTGTAAAATGGGGCTGAGATCAGAACATAACCTGGTACAATATGATGATCACCTACAAATCCTTCCATCGAAACCTGATTTCTTTTGCTCACGACACTAAAGACAGTAGAGTACTCTGGAAAGAATTCTCATGCTACAACCATGGAACTGTTTGACATTCTACTAAGGAATTCCAGTCTCTATCCCTGTAGTTTTCCCCCATTATATAATTACAGCAATTTTAAAATCTCCATGATATTCGGTATAAACTTCATACCACTGTAGGCCTACCCCATATTCGTATTTTTGATTTTCTACCATAAATAATACTAAAGCGGAGAACGTGTGAATTTTTTAAATATATGCAACGTCTGCATTCTAGTTCTTGCGTAGAATGCCAAAAAATAAAGCGGCTGTCTCTGCAGTTCTCGGCTTTGGGCGCAAAACTAGACGCAGCAGAAGAATCAAGATTCCGTGTAATCTAAACTGCGCAGTCACATTTGCGTCCTTATTTGAGAAAGGCTACTGTGAAAATGCGGCCGAGGGGTAAATAAACGTGTACAGAGTTCCGTGCCATGACACAGACACAAACAACCCCAACTTCTCCCCTCCGGAAGTGGGATAAAAGGTCAGCAGCGGATGGTCTGTTCTTCAGAACGCGATCGACCAAACTGTTGGCCTTTGGAGACACGGAACTATGAACGTCTTAAGGAGTGAGATTCAGGTTCACACGGCAACAGTGAAATGAAGATGGCTTTCTTTTGCGTTGTAGATCAGTGTAGCCTGATAGAAGTTTGCCGACGTTTCAGGAGTGCTTGGTATCCGTCACATCGATGTTTACTCACCATCCAAATATCGCCCTGATGATGGAGACAGCAAGGACCTCTAAATAGTCGGTAAACGTCTATCTTAAGTAATAATCCCAGACATCTGATTCATATTAATACAGAACCGGGAGATCTGTCGAGATTTAAAAATCAGTATACGTGGTTTCCAGACAACAACAATTCGGCCTGTAATTTACCATGGAAATGTTCTGATCGAAATTTTCTTTAAATAAAAACTAGTTCTAGAAGGGTTAGTTTTTTAATACAAAAATCACCCGAGATCAGATCACTTATTGTATACATCTGCTCCGATCCGTTTCTGACCCACCTGGTTATAACCGATGTTACACTGATTCCATGCGACTTGGCAAGGAATAGGGAGACATGTCCTGGGAGACTCCAGTTCATCCTTCCAGCCGAACACACTCATACACTGCACGCTGAGGCAAAACTGACACAGGCTACTGGTACTGACTTCTGCCTTGCAAAAATGTCTTTTTCGATTTAGAAATAAATACCTAACTACTCAAAACTGTTTCGGAGGACTGGCTTACCTTAAGCACAAATTCATTTCACAATCTTTCAGGCTTTAGAAATATAAACTACTTTCTTTTGTCCAAAAACGCACATGCACAACTCACATGCACCTTCCAGTGACGATTTCACCCATTAAAAGTCTTATACATAAAATTTACACAACCCACAAGTTCAAATTTCACGATTAAAATTTAATTTTCCAATCAGACCACAAACATTGTTCAATTATTCAAAACTAAAAGTAGACATGTCCACCACAAATCACTGACAAACTCTACCTTTATTATCGCCTCTAAGTCCTTTTATGAAGTCCAGAGATACAATCTTTCACTACCCTTAACCCAAGAAAATATCCCGCCCAAGTCTTCACATGACCCCTTCGGATATAAATAATTTCAGAACTTCACTACCACCATCACAGTTGCTGTCACGACTATTTCAAAGTCCATATATCGATATATCGACTTTCGAGATCTAATATGAACCGATCGACAAGAGCCCAATTACGATGAAGTCAAAAAATCAGACCGCAGACCTGATTCAATAAAACTTCACCACCAGATCACCAGGGGCTATCGTCACCAATATTCTTGCAGGCAGAAGAACCTAAATCAACCAAGTTCCTCCTGCTCCAAGCGATTTGCGTTCTGGGAGGTTCCCGCTCATACTGTAATGCACTGGAAACGAAGACCGTCACTTAGCTACTGGAGTGGAGGCTCTGCCCCTCACCCCTCGGGCACATCGTTGTCGGGATCTAGAAAAGGACGACCATGTTGCCATGCAGACGCTACCCCCAGCACGTGCCTTGTCTTGTGTTCTTCCTACTTCGTCGCTTGACGTATAAATGACGGATGACAGAGAAGGACGTAGAAGAAGATAAATCTCGACAAACTACAGGATACAGCAAGGACGTCAAGGAATTAGTGAAGTGCATTTGGTAGTACACAATTTTCTTTCCAGCCCTAATTTTTTATAGTGAAGTAAGTAAATTATATATTGTATCCGGAGCATAAGCTTTGACACACACTAAGGGATAGGACTTCTCGGAAGTGACGTAAGGTTATAATTTACTGTAAACAACATGCTTAATGTCACATTAACATCAATTTAGTTTCTAAACAAAACTGGTTGTGACTTATCGTTTTATGACTTGTGATAATTACCAATTTCAGCGCATTGCTGAACAAGCACGCAAGAAACAACCAACGCAGATATTTAATTTCTATAACAGATACAACATAAAACAACAAAAAATTGTCAACCTCATACACAACAAGGGCTTACAATAATGGAAATCACGAATGCTTAATAACAGAAGCACAGAAAGCTCATTCGTGTAAGTAAAGAAATTGAATGGTCGTCGAATCACAGCTAATGAAAGATACAAAATCGGTTTAGGTTAGGTTATATAAAGGCGAATAATGGATGACTTTGAACAAATGAAAACAAACCATTACAGAAGGCGCACTGCCGGCATAAGGATTCTATTCAAAGATTTTAAGGTGCTATACTTAAATCAAGGCAGTTAAATGGGGTACGAATGCAATATGCATCGAAAACCTGAAATTACAACTTTTTGGGGCGGGGGGGGGTAATATCATTTAAAAGCTCATTTGGAAGACCATGGTGTAGATGGGAGGACCTAATACTAAAATTTTAAATGCTATTAATGCAATATATCGTTTAATATAAATTACTCTGATTATAATCACTTAATTCTCAGTGAACAGAAATAAATCAGTAATCTTATCTTAAGACATGGTATCACAACCTGCGGTATTAAAAGAATTGAAAATTTGAGTAAAGCTGAAACGAGCAACAGAATGCATTACCTTAATTACATCACTGACAGTGGAACGTTTTAAGATTTACGTAAGTTTCAGTAACAGGATGTCAAGATGAAAACTGGCTTATGACAAGGTTCACTGGCAGGCTATTGTGAAATCGATTATGAACATTCTGCTTCAATAAAAAGGAATATACCTATACATCCAGGGCATCATGCCAGAAGGACGTATCAACATAATCGCATAAAAAAGTCCAAAAACATAAAACATTGGTATGTAGGTCACGCCAGGAGATACACAAACAGTTTACATTTGGCCGTACGAACACTAACAATGCTCATTTGTCAAATTAAATACGCGTAAGAATTTCGTTTCGTGTAAATCATTTTATTGATACGCCCTCGATATAATCCTTTCGTCCAGTAGCCCCATCTCCCGTGTTTCTGTCCCGTTACTAGGCGACCACGGTTTTACAATGCAAGAAGTGATCTACGACCTCAACTTTCATCGCTTCGCAACTGTTTAATGAATTAAATGATCATTGTACAGCACCAAAGCGATATATAACAGAATTTTGGTCAATAGAAATATAAATATGCATAAAGTCAGTACAAAATTATATCACCACAGTTCGTCAGAGCAGAAAACATTGTGGAAAAACAGGAACTTTCGCCTAGCGTATTTTATCCACAGAACATCCGAGTCCGTAGTCAGAACATGGCGCAAAGCAAGTGTAAAGCGCATTCCGTTCCTAAGCACACCCTGGAACAAATGATGGTGTTTTCTAGGACGTCTTATAACACTGCACAGCCTCACAATTTTATGAGGGCAACAACTAACTCGAAACTTCCATTTGGTTTCTCGTCAAAAAGTCCCGCACGTCTCCGAGTTACATCACAATCAACTACTGAAGTCGCTGTAAGGACAGGCTGAGTGCTTCAGCAACTTAACGACGCGAAGAAAGGACGATATTTTATAAAGCCGTGACAAACTATTACGTGTTAAGTTAATTAATGTGGCAAACGGGCAAATTTTAAAGACAAAAAATAAAATAATATCGTAGCCTTTATGAAATCTGAGATTTTAAAGGTGACGAAAAGTCGATTGTGGCATTCCGGTTGTGATGCACTGTAGTTAAGTAGGTTATCAACGTTTACAGGTCTTCTACAAGGAATATGAAGATGGTACGTTCCTTTGAAAACGTTTGAATCCGCCTGCAAGACTACACGGTCATCCATATAATCCACATACAATGTTAACGCCCTCAGACGCTTCAAATGACGTCATTCTAACCATTACAATTAAGAAAGACATAACGATAGCCTATTCATTAATTAAGAACAGATTCAATTAAGAAAATACTTGGCACTGGATCCAGTTCAAAATCCATTTCCTTCCAACCTCTGTCTGAAACCCTACGGAACAGAATTGGACATTATCTGACGATGGCTGTCTTCTGGGATGTTGCGCCGTGTAGTCTGGTAGAAGATTGCCGACGTTTCAGAGGTCCTTACTGCTTTCATGAACGCCCTGATGATGGAGGGGCAACAACCTAGCATCTTCAGACTCACCGCCGTGAAAACCTCAAATCCCACAAAACATTATCTGTAGACGGTAAACTAAATTAATAAATTAGGGACAAAGCACTCGTGGCATATTTTCAGGATACCATACCGGCATTCGAATGAAAGTTATGAGTAAACCATTACATCTTCAACCAAGATAGCAGCTGTTCGGTTTCTTCTTAATGCAAGGCGAGTATCTTTCCGCTACTTCGTCTGCTTCATGAATAAGAATTAGTGAATGCAGTTAAGTAGAACAGACGTTTTAATAATTATTGCGTGACCCATGTTATCGTAAGATTAGAGTAGCTAACCCGCCGACAGAATTGTGAGTAGAAAAACAAAAAGCAAGTGCCGAGGACTGCTACCTGATCCTTCTAAAATATGGCTTTGACGTCTACAAAATGAGAGAAAACGTACAGATATTATTTTCTCTAAACAAAAATAATATTTACTATACATAAGTTTAAGAACTTACAATGGAATTAATTACCGTTAACTTCATCACCCGGTGGTGGGTCGCGGGGTTGGTAACTGCCTCAAGAGGACTTCAAATTTGAACAAGTTACAGTAATCTTCTGACAGAAAATCACATCAATTTATATGTAGCATTGTCCAGGTTGTCCAGTGTGGTATAAATGTGAATTATTAGTATACATTCTGGCAAATATCTAGGACGCAAATTCTAAAAGAAAAATAAATCCTAAAGTAAACGATCTCTTATTCCTACATCACGGACGAGAAACTTAAAGTTGTTCGCTCTGTAAGAGAATATACACACTAACAATTTTTTTTTTTGGGGGGGGGGGGGGTGTTGTGTATGCTCTAACCCCTAGCAATCAAACGTATTTACCTTCTTCTATAACATAAAATCCCTCATCTCTTCACTCCGTCGGTCTTCTCTGTCTTGTGGTAAGTAGAATCCCATCTAATATTACGTATACACTAATAAATAAAGTATATAAAGAAGATATCTATGTCTGTGGGCGACTTGTCTATGAGAAACCACATCCGGAATAATGTATAATGCGACTTATTTGTAATTTATGAGCTTTGTTGTCATCCAGCGCCACAGTCGTAAATAAACAGTCAACGAACAAGGCTGAAATAATAATAATAATAATAATCCGTGGCGTAACAGCTCCAGAGAGCCAAAGCCGACTAGCTGGCTGCTGGCCTCACGTCCACATGCCTAAGCAGAGGTGAACGATCACCCAACCAGATCTAGGGTGACGTGTGGTCAGCACGACGAACCCCCAACCATTGCTAGTTTTCATGACCGGATTACGCTACCCATTGTAGCTCCCCAATTTCCTCACGATGCTGGGTTGGCACCGGTCGAAAGCTCATGAGAAAATTTCTTCTCCCCGAGACTCGAACCAGCGCGCATTCCGTATCGCCGGTCCGAAGCATGATGCCTCAGACCGCGCGGGACTCAGTTCAGGAATTACATTTATTAAAACGCATGTAGAAGCAGCTTGTATCTTAAGCCCTACGTTTTTACGAGCTGTTAACCCTTTAAAGCCTGGTGGTAGCTGTTATGTCCCACCTGTTACAACAATAAAATAAGTCTGTATTTTGCATTTATGTGTTTTATATGATTCTCAGCGTAAACAGGGGTTATTTTCAACAAGGCTAACAAATTTATCCTTGTAATGGTGAAGTGCTGTGTTTTCTTTCCGGTATGAATTAGATTATAAAATCTGCCAGTTTCGTATATAAGTTAATATGTGATATTAAAAACAGGTGGTCTCGTTATTCTGGAGGCCTGTTCTAGAAAAACCCGCAACGAAAACAGGAACTTCGCGACAACAGTAAGATACATAAACATACAATCTGTGGATACAGTATATAATCAATGAGCAATCCCACATATAAGGGTAAATAGAAGACTGAACATTTCCCCTATCGACTGAGTAATTAGGTTAACCCGCGTAACACAAGAGCCGGAGAAGTTGCCGCGAAGGTAAGGCGCATCTATTGTTAGTCTTGATACCCACTTCGATTTTATTCAAAAGCCAGTCAAATAATCAGAAACTGAATAACATGGATTTTGTCACAAAGTGTACCAAAATTTCCTCTCTATTTCCTCCGTGTTGTAATGAAACCTGAAATTCCGGCCGGATCAACACAGCAACAAAGCGTCTGAATTGTATTTTGAAATCTGTTGTTGCGAATCTCTGTGGAAATACCAATTTCGATATTTTAGAGGTTTTCCTTAGTCTTTCCACGTAAATATATAACAATTCCCAAAATAAATTCTATTCTTCGTGGTCTGCCTTCCGCCAAGATGGCTTCATTATTTAAATACAATTTTTTTATTTCAATACTTCATTTCGCAACTGTTTTACAGTGATTTGTCATTTATAAGGAACCTGTATACTATTTCCAGCGCATAGTTTGGCTCCAGCTAATGTTCATACGCTGCAGATGCCATAAATTTTCAGTGAATCGCAAGTTCTGTAACAGGGAGTGAGTTCAGTTTGTTTAGGTGCAATATCGCATTTGAACGCGTGATATTTCACGGCTGCAGGATTGGTTTACTGACGTGGAAGTCAAGTGAATAAGAACAACAATTTAAAGCCCTGTGGGAATTATATGTACCACCTGTTTCAACAATCAGTAATTCTAGTTTTCTAGACTGCATGAAAGGGAAATGAATGGCACTGAAAAGCACTTAAGAAACTTTCAATACAATGCCAAAGCCTTTCGTCCTGCATACAAAACTGGGTTTGTTTGAAACATCGATCCAAGGGTGAGAAGTGAGTAGACCTACATACATTTATTTTTTGTTTCGATGTGGCAACACCGTCGCTTCGTTCAGTAGGTTATACACACGTGACCATGTCTTCTTCACCCCTTCCCCAATAATTCCTCCGGGAAGCTTAACTGACACGTTGTCGGGTTAACAAACAGCCCCACGGGAGTGGGGTGGAGCAAAGCATAACTGCAACCCGCTGGATCAAAATGGCTCAGGATATGGACGAAAGACAAATTATTATAAAAGCGGAAATTTAACAACACGGTCCACAAAATGCAAGGAATTCATCGACTAGCTCAGTGACTATTTTGATTCACAAGAATCACGTATCTGAATGGAGTTAATTATTAAGAATTTTCGAATAGACCTATTAATTAATTTATGAAGCCAATGACGAAGTGCCTATTGAGGTAATATTTTATGTATATCCGAATGACATAGCGTAGTGACTTACGTCCAGTGAAAGTTTCGACTCCAAACGAAATGGATAAAACTAACTCTTCTTCAGCATTTGATAGATCATAAGCTGATTAAGAATTTCTCTGCTTTTATAGAATTCGAAGGTCCATTACCGCGATCATATCGATGGACACTATAATAAGATCAATTTCATATTTATTTTTCCAGCTACGGTTAGTTGTCACATATGATCACGTTTCATTAGGTGACAAAACTAGAAGCTTCGTGTCTCAGTCTCCTTCAATATGATCATCGTCTAAAACCACGCATTTCTGGATGGTAAACGTTGCCTTAACAAAAATGTGCTTTCCTAAGTCGGCACGGTCTTGAGATATCATGTGGTTTATATAGGTATAGATAAGAAACCAATAACGTGCTGAAAATACAACTAAAATTAGTTTTCTCCCCCTTCGCGAGATGGAGGCACATCACACAACCATAGCGCCCCAAGCGCCAGTAGTTAGTACTATATCTAACATTTCCCTATTACGCAATGTTCACTTTACGTAACTCGCTGTAATTGCACTAGGAGATAATTTGTTACGGTTTTATTAATTATACGCTGACACACCGCGCATGAAATTAATGGAGGATGTGAAGGTCATGCCTATATACTCGCAAGATGGTATCTTCAAAAGCAGTGAACGGAATGAATTTGATATTGACGATCTACAATCAACGTTCTCGTAATAATTTAGAGTCTTATCGGTCCAATAAAAACATACGTCGCATTGATCTCAAATAGCAGTTTGTCTAGTCCTTCAAATACGGAATAATTAACTTAACAGGACATTTTAAAACATTTTTAAACATGGTGAATATCTAACAGGGAAAGTTTAACCACGAAATGCTTTTAACTTCGCAAAACATTTGTATAAATCAGCAGCATGGCACTCATAAAATTTCGGCGTAGGTCAAATAACTGACCCTTGACACGACTATATAGCATTTCCGCAATGTCAAACTGAGTTACACCCACAGCAACAACAATGCACCGAACAGCCACTTGATTATTCAAATCCTGTAGCTAATTAGCATTGTGTAGGACGGGTCTGCTGATGCGTACGTCATAATCTGTGGGTGTTGATACTAAGTGAAATGGCATTGAGTTCCTGCCATGACTACAAGAAATATCAGTAAGACGAGCACAGGAGAAGATACCAGTTTTTGCTACTAGACATAGTCTAATAATAGGAAAACAGCGAATAATCGAAATCATATTTCCAATACACATTCCGCTGCGCCGTCCCATTCTATTTCTGTAAGATTATTTTTAATATCATTCTCCCATCTACGCCCAGGTCTTCCAAGTGATTTCTTTATTTCGGGTTGTCTGGATAAATTCTTTTAGCTATTTCTCATATCTCTTATGAGTACTACATCGCCTATTGTTCTTAATATTTAGCGAAGTTAAGAACCCTCTCATTATGCAATTATGTCAAGTTCTCTATCACTTTATCCTTATCGGGTTCAAACATTCTCCTCTTCACCCTGTTTTCATACATTCTCTTGTTGAATGTAAGATATCGAAAATGACATCCATACAAAGCAACGGGTAAAATTAAACTTCTGAAACTTTAACCATTACCTTTTAAGTTTACAGACGGGAAAACAATAGATTTTTAACTGTATTTTACAAAGCAATACCAGAATTTAAAATGCTTTTAACTTCTTTGTACACGCAATTTTGATTTGTTTCCTTGTTCACAAGTGTATTCGACATGTCACATTTTTTAAAAAAAATATCTGTCAACTGTCTTCATATCATGACTTCGACCTGTAATTTGATGACGACACCTAAATGTATAATACTTTGCTTCTTTGCGTTCGCTTCTACACTAACATTCTTACTAGCATTTAACAGATGTCTTTTATTTGTATACTAACGTTTCACCCAACAAATTAACATAATTAACTAAACTCATATCTTAAATTGCTTCGTTCAATTCTAATTCCTCCTGGCGTATTCTAAAACAAACTTCAAAAGCAATGGTGTTAAAGCATCTCCGTGTTTGAAGCCGTACTGAATAAGAACCTAACCTAACATATGTTTGGATTTTACTATTTTAGGGCAGACCTAAACGTGATTTAATGTGGATGTTGTAAAATACTGGTACTTCTAAAATAATCATAAATTTGAAGATTTCTCTGGGTTGTTGCGCTGTGTAGTCTGGTCTGTAGGCAGTATGACCTCTGAAACGTTGGTAAACACCGACCAGTCTACACAGCGCAACAACCCAAAAGACAGAAATATTCATACTCATCGCCCTGATGACGGAGGCAGTATGACCTCTGAAACGTTGGTAAACATCGACCAGACTACAAGGCGCAACAACCCAGAAGACAGAAATCTTCATACTCACCGCTGTGAAAACCTCAAATCTTACATAAATCATAAATTTAAAAGTTAAAATTCCTAATGTTTTTAGCGACTTTAAATCTATCTTGTAATTACGATTTTGTCTAGGCATCTTAATGACTGAACAGACCTTAAACCTTTAAGAACAGTTTCGTCCTGACGAAACACAAGCACTGCAGACTCTTTCGCACATTGGTTACGGAATGCAAAATGTACGTAGATGCTAATGTAAGCACCTCTTTAATTCCGCACACTTCTGCAGCCACGTCAACTAACAAACCGCGTGCAACTAGTTTGTTTGTACACTATATTTAACACAAGGTCAACAACGATTCAGACAAACTTGCTTCATCTGGATCGCATCTTCAGGATACAAAGTGAAGAAATGGTTAAGACAATATTTAACGGTAAGAAGGTATACGCAATAAACTCATTCATTGCCCACATTCAGACAGCCAAAATAAGCAGAAACCGTCATTGAAATTGTTGACTTTTTAAAAAATTTCAACTGAATATTCTGGATTTTAATTATTCTGGAATGAACCGTTTGTATGTCCCGCAACCGAGGCTTCTATCGCCAGGAGGCAGCTATGTGCAGCGAAGCAAAAATGGCGCACATACGACTATGGAAGATCTATTAATCGATTTTATTTTTTTCCCTGTCGATCTAATCGATCTTGGCACTGCAACAAAGAAGAAATACTTAGCTCAATTGTTTCAAATAAGCTAATACTTAATTTTAAATAATTATAATAAGAAGTTTGTGGGGTCTGCATTGTCCGCGCGGTGAGGCGCGGGCTTTGTGCCGCTTGGACCGTGGGTTCGAATCCCACTCAAGCCATGGATGTTTGTCCGCGTTGTCCTGTGTACAGGTAGAGGCCTTGCGATGGGCCGATCCCTCGTCCAAGGAGTCCTACCGAATGTCCATAGATCAAGCCAACGGAAAGTTGGGAACCGTAAAGTGTACTGATAAATGTACAAACATTGTTAAACCGGAAATAGAAGAAGAATAAGAAGTTTGTTTGGATCAGAAGTTATCAGACAGCTGTAAGAGAGATTGTGTACACATTATCTGCACAGGAAGAGGATAGAATTGTAGCAAATAACTTATTTAATCAAGATTTTAACCGTTTACAGTGAGATTGAAAACGACAAAATTCTGCATACTGTCACAGGCAGAAATAATATTGATAGGCCAATAAAACGTTGAGTGGTCCGTTGAACTTTGCAGGTTATATTCTGGAATATATATAAACACACATAAGGGTAGATGTTTTGTAGGGGAGGCATGTAGCTTCCAAAGAGAACAAGGAAGAGAAGAAATGAAGAGGAAGACAGAAGGAATAAAAATAAAAGTTATACGAAGAAAGAGAAAAACTACAGAACAGAAAAGAAATGATAAGGATAGGGAGAGAGAACTAAATTACGAAAACAGAATAAACGAAACAGGGTTACCCTAAAGCTACTAGAACTTTATCCTAAAGAAATTTTCATAATCTTGCCATTTGTTCTTTATATCGAAAATATAAAGAGACGAGGAAACTGGAGGGTCCTGTCCACCTGTCTCCGATACTATAGAACGGACCTCAAATACGTTTATTACGCTGGTTTATACTAAACTTTTCGGTGACTTTAAGTTCGGTGCTTACCGGTCCAAAACAACAGGGGTCGTGTCCACACATTACCGGAGTACGACATTACCACGGGTGTGAGGTCACGTATTAGCCCTATCTAACAGTCTGACAAGAGATCGGTCAAAGCCAACAGTTATGAGCATTTTATTTATGCAGGCAACGTGTTTTGGTGCTTACATTACCATTTAAATTTGTCATTGTAGTTATTTACTGATTTAACACGGAAATCTGATAACGTACGTCTCATATACGACACTTGTTTGCGTTCGTACCTACATGTCTGGCAGCCTGAGTGCGTTCTTACCCTACAACTACGGACTCCACGTAGCACAGTCCTCAGCTAGCCAAATGAAGTGGTCTCTAACATTCAAGCTTTCCTCGTTACACTCACAGCCCATCTCACCTTGATTTTATCAACGGAGCCCCTCATTAAGTAAATTTCCCCAGCCTCCCCTCAGCACCCTGAGTACGCGTTCTTCCTTCTCTTTACGTCAGAGTGGCACAAGTCTTACCGTCTCGTCCGAGGCGGCGACGCTGGGAAACGTGGCAAGCTGACGCCTCTGCCACTGGCGATGGATTTGGAGCGACGTGTCGGCAAACCTGGGGTGGCGGAACACAGCACCCTGTAATTGCCAGGCAACTGTCAGCACTTATCCCACACCAACTAACACCATCCCTCGGGTTCATTCATACAATAGCAATATAACCGAAACGGATTCGCTGTCCGACCCGTATCCATGAAAACATGCATTTGTCGGAATACTTAATCGCAGATAAACCAATGCAATAGCATCATACACGGGGTGAAGGCATATATAATAAAAATACTGTACTAAAGAGTAATTTGTGGTCTCTGTGTTGTGACGCCGTGTGGACTTGTAGGTGGATGACAAGTTTTCCTAAAAACATACTGCTTCAATCTTCAGGGTTGAGGATGGGGGCAATATATTTCCCGAAACGTCGGTACCCACCTGAAAGTCCACAAAACGTCACAACATCAACAGAGACATCTTCACCGCCGTGAGAACCTCGAATGTCATATTGCATTTAGATTGTCTGATTTGTATCCACAGGTGACTCTCGTTATACACGGAGGTTAAAATCGCGCTAGAATTCTTGATACTAAGTTTATCATCTACATTACATTTCGTGGTAAGCGTGGAGAAGGATTGATACAGAATTTGACCGCGGATAGGCTACTGATGATCCTAATAATACTGAAATAACAGCGGATATTCTAATACGCGGACAGCGAAAGCGCGTATAATAAGAGTCATCCGTACAGAGCAAGCGAATGTCGAGAGTCCCAGAATTTTAGCAACACGGAGTTCTAATGAATCACGCACGAGTTACATACGCCAGAATAAATAATCTGTAAATGTAGGTGAAAGCTTCTGCGAAGTTTTCCCCATCTGGTGAACACGTTGCTCTGGCATAGCCATCTGAGATTAAGTTCTAGTGCGGCCATTAACCTATCGGCCGTGATCGACCGAACAATCTGAAAAAAGTTTACAATAGGTGACAAAGAAATGCATTGTTCTGTTTTCTCGCTCTGCCATGCTGTTTAGCTGGAAGCAGTAAGAAGGAACGGGCACTACTCGGTGGTAAAGATCTGTAACAACTCAAGCACCAGATCTTAAATCTAACCAGATTTCTAAAACACAGTGGTAACTATATGTACCAGCTGCTTTAAGAACCTGTCTCTCCATATATTTTGTACTTGTGGGTTTAATACGATTCGCAAAGCGGTTATTTCCTTAAACAGCATTAACAAGTTGATCTTTTTAACGGTGAAGTATTGTGTTTAATTCAGATACAGACTGAAATCTTATATATTATTTGTATGAACTTCGGCTTTAATGGGTTAATTAATTTTAGTAAAATACAAATTTGAAACTGAAGACGCTTCCGACTTGTTACCTATCTACGATACCAACATTTTTCAGCTAATATTATCAACCGTATGAAAGAAACAGAACGATTTCCGTGTCGACGACTGTAGACGTAAGAATATATTAGTTTTTAATACAGGCGTACCTCGTTTTATTGCGCTTCGCAGATATTGCGTTTTTTCACAAATTGAAGGTTTTCTGGCAACCCTGCGACGAGCAAGTCTATCGGCGCCATTTTTCCAACAGCATGTGCTCACTTCGTGTCTCTGTGTCACATTTTGGTAATTATCGCATTGTTTTTTTGACATAATGCTATTGCACACTCAATAGACTACAGTGTAGTGTAAACATAACTTTTATATGCACTGGTAAACCAAAAAACTCGTGACTCGCTTTATTGCGGTGGTCTGGAACAGAACCTGCAATATCTCCGAGGTATGCCTGTATTTGCCTGAATGGTGACTACGTAAGCATCACATCTCAAGAACAGAAAAAAAGAAGATAAGAGTATATTTGAAAGCAATCAAATATCCTCCAACACTGGTATCAGTCACTCATCTTCAGACCTCTAAAGTGTAAGCCAGACAAATCAGTCGGCGTCTTCAATATATTTTAACTCGCTTCTAAACATGAAATCAATAAAAAAGACACTTTAATGGCATTAATGCATCTAATATTAATATACATCTCGCATGCGTATCTGTGTTTTGTTTCTGGAAACACTTTTCTTTCATCGTATTTCTTTAGGAATTACTAATGAGTTTTATACTAATTAAGACCAGTCTCCATGCTGCTGCCGCATTACATGACTCAAAACAGATGTTGCCTACGTCACATTACGACTTTGTGCATAATTTCTACTGAAAAATTCTCGAGAAAAATTCTTTCAGTTTCTTCGTACTTTATCTTATTACAACGTGTACATGTCTTTTTTCGACATCAGTGTTGTGTTTGGGTAATAACATTCGCATGCGAAGGTTCACAAAAATCATTCATCTGGTTTAAAATTTATCTACAAGAACACTAGCTCAAGAGTAACACAACTAATGCAAAAAGTTACCTGCTACAAAAAAAATCGATTAAACACCACGAACATTTGGCGTAAACAAACGAGATCAAACACTAATCACCGATGGTGCGTGTTTAATTGTTATAACACACGACGTTGGAGCGATTGTTCATCTCAACGCGTCGTATTACACAGAATCTAATACATACAAAGCAAGTGTGTGTATGACAGAATCTGTGTACTAATGGAGCCTTGTGTTACACTATATAATATTTTAGTTACTGACAATTCTGTATGTTTGATATCGAAACTAAACAGCTGTCCTATACTGTTTACATTTATACGTACAGTGAAGATGACATGTACAGTGAAGATAAAAGTAATCATTAAACTATAATGTGTATTGCCCGGCAACCAGAAACGATTCGGTTACTAAAACTATTATGTCAATTTAACAGCCAATATTTCTGTAACTTGTTTGTCATAGACTTTACAGCGAGTGAACATTCGCAATGCATAAATTTCACTGGAATCTCGTGTTATCACCCCAATAAAGTTCTTTCGAGCAAGAGCTTAAAACATTAATTGATTTTAGAAGATGGCTTTCTTCTGGGATGTTGCGCCGTGTAGTCTCGCAGAAATTTACCGACGTTTCTGATATCTTTGCTGCCGCTAACATCAGGGCGTTGAGTACTTATCGCCCTGATGACACGTCTGTGAACTTCTACCATAATACACGGCGCCAAGGTCCCAGAAGACAACAACAAAATGAATATTCTACTTTGTTTATAAGAGTGGTTGCATAAGTTTGTCCTACGGAACACTGGGGTCCCTGTGGTACTGCACGATTCTATTAAAATCACCGGCTTTCAGCAACTTTAAAGCAGCAAAAGCCGTGTTACCTAACAATACGGCAATCAATAGTTAATCAGGCGATGGATCAACCAAAATACGGAAACCAAAGACTGAAAATAAATCTAAGGTTTCAGATCATGATCGGCTGTTTGTCTTACGTAAAACTGGGAATAAAATATTTACTCAATATTTATACAAAAAAGGTTTTTAACGTACTTGATGAGTTAATTTTTAAAATATATCGGCATAAACAAAATTCAGCTTACAGACGGATGATTAATCGACCGATTGACAATAAAAAACCTGTCACAGTAGAAAGTGGAACTCGTACCTGATCTCCATCTTCAGTAAATTGCTTCTTCTTAGAGAAAATTCGAAGAATTCCGCGTGGTTTCATCGGGGTACCACAACTTGTTGTTCAGAGCGAAATGAATCATTAAAGTTCACTGTTTAAACACTGTGTCTTAATACGGTGCCATTGGTTGTGCAAGGGAACTGCGAATCACACTGAATATTAAGTTTAAATACCTACAAAAAAGCCAGTCACCGTTTACATAACTACATAAAGGTTCAATAGTAAGGACTTCAATTGTGTAACCCCATGAATACACATAATTTTTCTTCATAATCTAATATCCTGGGGTCTCGGGTTCGAATTTATAACTTGTGTTGGGCAAGGCCGTGGTCTAGGCACCCCGGAGTTTTCCTCCGTGGCATCCCAACAATTACTTCGTTCACACACAGAAGAAGGCAATGGCAACCCACTTCTGGATCATCTGCCAAGAACGTATATGAACAGGTCCCAGTCCGAGAAAAGGATGGAAGGATCCTGTTCATATGGACCTGTCGTCCGACAGAACACTAAAATAAAATAATAATCTAATAGTTGCTCACTTAGTCAAAGACATTTGCCGCCTTTTATGAAACCGAAATGTTCATTATCGTGTTCAAAAGAGTTCGACACTGTATCCCATCTTAAGCCAGATGAATCCACTCCAGACACTATTTACTTTACGATCCGATCGGATATAGAGACGCGACAACTAAGGCAGTAAAGTGATGGGCTATGAGCCGGACGATCTCTGTTCGAATCCAGGTACACGCCTTCAAATACGAGACCATCCTCGAATTTCATAACTCGTGTTGTAGAAGTGCTCATTTCGAAAATTTGCCGTTCGGCGCCAATTTTTGTAGAAATCAGTATCACTACTTTGAGAGAAAAGTCCAAGATTTTAATGCACAAATAAACCTTTCAGCGCGGAACCTGAAACGAAAATATTCCTCCCACTTAAAAGGTTAGACCCACGAATAACTTTATTTAAATTTTTTATGGAGGATAACTGTAGTTTTAAGTTTTATGAAGGAATAACTCGTGTATGCCGTAGTCCCTGCTGAGATCAAATGTGTACTTTCAAGGGGTTCACATCGGCCCAAAGAGATTTTAAAACAGAGTCTTAAAATAAGAAACAAATTTGATTTACTGCAACACTCATGAAGTTTCCTCAGATTCTGCTTCATATCAGATTATGTTTAAAAATGTTAATATGGTAAACATCCGGATAGCACCGCTACAGCTTGATGCAGGTCTAAATTAGATTGCTGCTGGCTTCACACGATCAAGCTCTCAAGAGTCTTGTAGGCTGCACTTCAATTTAGTTTTCCGTGTTCACAATGTTATTCAATCCTCTTTCTCTCTCTCATTCCGCGCGACTCTAGTTCAATCCCTGATACCGACACTTGGAATTCTGACTCTTAAAAAGTACCTTCCGATACAAAACGTTCTAAGAGTCGCCAAGTGTCAAACACCCTTCCTTATCGTCAGATCTTCCATCTAAAGTATCAACACATCACAGATCAAAAGTACCACAGTAAGATACGACAGACCTATTCTCGAGTAGTTCAGTTGCTATGTTGTTATAACAAACCCTGAAAATAACTCGGTGTTAGGCGGGCATCGTATTTTTTACAGAGAGGACTCAACTTAATAAATGAAAATTAAATTAAGTTCTTAAAGCTCAACGCCGTTACCAAAGAATCTCGTCAGTGGTCCTCAGCCGATTAAATACAACACACATTCTTATAACCTACTTCAACAAGATACACATTTTACTTGTTTTTTTTTTTGACAACGCTGTCAGTATCTAAGACTTCAACAAGATACCAAAATTATATATTAAAAAATTCCGCTCGCAAGGGGACACATGGGTATTACTCTGAATACAATTTATATACCTGTAAACTAGGCAGGGATATCCAATACACGCGTTAGTCACACTGCGACCATTACGCAACCAAGGCACCGCTTACATTGCATCTGCACTCAACACACCACGGCAATAAAACGCTCTTCTGTGTACCCAAAGCAACCTCAGTACCGACTGATTTTCATCTGCAACACAAGTCTTCCTAAATGCTACACCAGTACTCTAATTAGGTTACCCCTCCCCCCCCCTCAAATAATTTTTCCAGATTACACGTTGCCAAGTTTATTTCGGTCTCAATACAGCGTCTCACTCCATATAACTCATACTGATTCATTAATATAAATTATTAACTTACTTTTGACTACTTTCATTTTTAATAAACCTCGATTCATTACAAGTTCATATGCATGTGTGTGTGTTGTTTCACCATCTAAATTTTCGAAACGTCGAACAGATTTTCATGAAACCGAGCATGGACGACACGGAGGCTACCCCACGCACATGCGGGTTAATTTGTTATTACTATAAAAGCTGTACTCCCAATAATAAACTATGGTCCTGAAATAAAACCATAAAACCATTGTAGAATATCAAGTAATAACATAGCAGCCTCATAAAATATTTATTTAGCTGCGTACCCGATTTCTGTAAGGGGGTAAAACGTCGCGGTTTGCACGATTACACTACGTCACAGCTCAGAAGACATCGACAATCTGCCGCGGCAATTTCAAATATGTTGCAAAGTTCGATTTTAGCAAAGCAGTTAAATACAAAGATGGCCGTATTATGGTAGATAGCTTTGATAATGGAGGCAGCAAGGACTTCTGAAACGTCGGTAAACTTCTAGCAGACTACACGGAGCTACAACCTAGAAGACAGCCATCTTCATACTCGCCTCCGTGAGAATCTCAAACCGTACTCAGAAAGATATAATTGAATCACTGAACAATAGTACGTATTATAAAAGAAGACACTGTAGCTTAATTAACGACACTGCAGCATCGGATGTAAATCTAGTTGCATTCCCTGCGAAGATCCAGTCACCATATTACGCACTGGATACATGACTTTGTTGGGCCTCAGGGTCGGTCTCCAGAGGTGGTGAAGATAAAATCCCATGCCTGTCCAGAAATATACAGGATGAGTAGGAAGTATGTTTACAAACTTCGTATGCGTGTTCCAGGTTCAAAAATAAAATAAAGTGTACCTATGAACATGGGGTCGCAAATGTTTCATTTTCGAAATAATAACCAAAAATAAGTTTCAATGAATTGAATTTATATGAAAGTGAATCCAGCTTCCAGCAAAGATTTTCAATTAACGTTTGGGCAGGAATTGTTGAAGATGTACCAATGAATACAAGAAGACAAATGTGGTTTATGCACGACAAAGTCCCAGCACATTTATCCCATCGCGTCAGAGATCATCTCAATGAATGGTACCCTCAGCGATGGATTGGGCGTGGTGGCTCAGTAGCATGGCCACCGAGGTCACCGGACCTGACTCCATTGGACATTTATCTGTGGGATGACTTGAAGTCCGTCATTTATGCAACACCCATAAACAATGAAGACGACATATGGGAACTTGTGCAGAATGCATGCCAGATGATTCGAGGAAACCCTGGTGTGTACGAACGAATCCGTCATTCTTGTGTACGTCGTGCTCGTGCATGTGTGGAGAATGAAGGAACAACCTTTGAGCATCTGTTATAAAGAAACATCCCTTTCCTTATGCTTGGCAATAAAGGCTTACATTGAAACTTATTTTTTGCTATTATTTCGAAAATTAAACATTTGCGACCCCATGTTCATAGGAACATTTGTTCTCATTTTTGATCCAGGAACAGGCACACGAAGTTTGTAAACATATTTCAGACTCATCTGTATAACCCAAATCTTCCAGTCAGAAGCCCGCCACTTCAACGTATCCCGGTTCAGAACCAAAACTCACAAACTACGGACTGTAATTCTCTTGACGTGACATTCCTCACCCAAACAGTCCACCAGATGCAAAATATAACGCAAAATACTCGTGTGTCCACCTGAATAAATGTGGCAACACCGCGCTTAAAACGTCTGCGGGGTTATCCTTAATCCCCTTCCATTCCTTGATGCGAGGCTAAAATAATCCGAGTCAAACATTCAGATTTCATCTCGCCGACGTGCTCCTGAATTGCCTAATCGTAAATTCCAAAAGATGAGCAATGCCTACAGCGAAAACAGATTAGATAAAGACTGGAGATGCGACTTCCTTGGGTTGAGGTTTCATTATCATCATGACCCATGCAGGACTGTGCTTAAATGCCTATATCTAATCCCAGACTCCATGTGATTGATCACTGGTCCTCCACAGCCCAACGATTTGTACTTAATTATCTGTTCCACGTTTTATACGAGATTTGGCTTCATTTTGTCGACACACGTATGTTGTAACCAGCTGTTTTTTGCTAGTCTTTAACTTCGAAGCACTGGCACATTTTAATTACTTTCTGATGCGTGTGTTTCTTTGGTATAGTCTTACAGTACAAAGTAAACGCAGTAGCAACATCTTTCATACTGTTTCCGGTTTATCCGTGTCATAAGAATCGAACACCCAGCCCTCAGCAAATTTCAAAATTTCCTTTCACCTGACCTTGTTCATTCCTACTTTTGTTTCTGATTAATTAAAACTGACAGCATCAATATGAAACTTTAACGCCTTACAATTTGTCAGTGTTAATTTATATTCTTAGACGAAAACATCCATCAAATTACTTGTTCTGCATTCTCCGGATTCTAGACAAGGCGTCCTGTAATCGCAGGCGATTCGACAAGACAGTTTCAAATAGAATATCTGAGGCCTCAACTTGCACAGGGCATGAGGGTCAAATGTCACACAATATTCGTACTCTCAGCGTAGTCAGACCGAACGTAGT
This sequence comes from Zootermopsis nevadensis, assembly GCF_000696155.1. The sequence goes on along the minus strand of NW_019059594.1, from coordinate 290,144 downwards.
ATACGCCTTACGCAGCGCTAATTCGGCTACCAGCAGAACATAATTTTCACTGATCTTCGTAATGTCATAACCGTGATGAGGCGTCGGCGAGAAAAACCCAAATTAAATGACCTTGTTGTCTGTCGTGTTACATCGTGATAACGCAACGATCTCACCCCAGAGATTTCAACCACGAGCTGGTAGAAATTAATTAGGTTAAAGGTTTTAATCAGACCTAAAGTCCAGAATATGAAACCGCCAACGTATTCAAGTAAAACAACTTGTTCTTAGCTAGACTTCTTAATATTGTTTGTCACATCACAGCTCCAAAGCTACTTTGTGGACAAAATCTCTTCACCAAAACTGTACAGACGTTTCGCTGAGAATTAACGACGAGATAAACTTGTTTTAATATTTTGTAAATCGACATGTTTTAACGAAAATTTACACTTGAATTTTCATGTCTCCTTGCGTTGTGAGCACATTAATAACGCTGTACGCAACAGAAGAATGCCCATTTCTTCACTGAGCGACGATCCTGGTTTATATAAATCGCTTTAAAAAGAAAAGAGATTAGAAGAACTGAGTGGAGTGGAGAGGGTAGTGAGAGACACTACATTTGCTACGAGGTTAAAACATATTTTCCCAACTCTGAAGGTTCCCACGCCGTGCTCGTTCGCCTTCTGTTAAAGATAGGCTTACGCTTTCATGCTTGCTTGCGATGTTTAAAATGGAGCGGACCTCGCAGAAAACGTTAAAATGTAACAGTAGCACGATTTCACTTTTCACTGTTATTTTGTGAGTAAATGAAAAGGTGAAATATGATAAGATGGATAAATGAAAGGAATAAGGATGAGGGGAGAGAAAGAAATAAGAGAACGAACGGGATAAGGCGAAGGTAGAATCGGTGAGAGGTGGCGCTACGAAAAATATCGCTTTACGTCAAATTCCACCAGAAATTTTACCTGCAAACATTTTCCATATTATCCAATTCCCTAACTTATGGTTAAGATACTTTCACGAAAAGCTGTGTGCAGGTACAACCAAAATGAACTGAAATATATTTGTGATCAACATAATTCTATTGCCTGACGGAGGCCTGTGATTTATACAGGCACTCACGACGTTTCGGTAATTAACTTATCATGTGACTTGTATTCATACAAGAGACGTGATGCTCTCTTTAAGATATCATTGGAGAGACCTGACGTTAGGGATGTCAATCGACATAAAATTTCGTATCGACTTAGGACGTTTTACCTTTTCATAAAGTTTTAACTGCTCCATCACCTTATTAGCTTCACTCTTAAACTTCGTATTTCGTCATTATTTCCTTCACAAAGCTGTCGTACATAAATTTAGGCCTACACTGGAATGTAAATATTCACTAAGAACTAAAATGTTCAGTTTATATCACTGATATCAGATTATGTTTCATGGTCGAATATCGACACATTACGAAGAAACTAAACAGCTTGGTCTAAATTGTCGCCGAATACGAAAGAACATTTCCCCACGTTTACAGTTTGAGCCATCAGTGCCACTGCCTCAAGGTGTTACCAAGGACGATGACGTCATCGGAAGCGCAGAGTCATGGGTAATGAGGTCACTGTGAATCACCGCCCCTCTCCAAAGTCTGCGCACGCGTTATGTGTGAAATCAGGAAGTAGGCCTGTAAATTTGCACTTGCCTTCAACGGCACAGCGTTCATACCAACTTTTTAAAAATCCATTCCCCTATTATCTAAATGTTTTACGCAGACAGACAGATAGATGGGCGGCTGACAAAGTAGAACTATGTTGAATGTTGTACAAAAGAACTGAAAATCTTGTGCCTAAATTTTCTGCAAAAACTTAAAAAGTTCTTAGGCCTCGATTTGATTAGGCAGTTCAGCACGACAGTCGCGCGGTTTACCAGCGACTGCGCACAAAGACAAGCGCGTGATTCGATTCGGAATGTCAGCCACACCGTGACAGGGGGGAGGGGGCGTGGCAACACGGAACAACGCCAATATTGAAATCCACTAAAACAAGAGAGGAAGGAGGGGAAGACACTATGGAAACAGACATGCCAGTTCAAAAATTACTTGCCAAGTCAGGAAGACAATCTTTCCCCAATTTTAAAGTAATTTTCAGTAAACTGTTTGCTTCTTCACTGAACATTAAAAATAACTTAACACGTGTTTAAAACATATAATGTCCGAGCCCAAAAAATAAAAAGGAAAACGTTTTGCAAATCATGTTTCCATTCTCAAATGCTGGAATCTTTTACCCAGGACGAGCCATTACGGTGATACATTCCTTACATCATCAACAGTAAAACTGACAGCGACATTGCCACGTTCACACAGCAGCGAATGAGTTACTTTTTGCCAGTTTCCCCCAGTGCGAGGGTCTCCTTCACTACCGCTCCCTTCTCCTCTGACAACGTAAACTTTAGCGCTCATGTCAATGTGGCAACATCCCCGTTAACAAATTTCTGTTTGTAATGTAAACAGCGTAGCGCCGTAAAGCCTTATCACAAGCAAGAACATTCTAGAGATAGGAAATGCATCATCGTAACAACTTTAACCTCTTTACATTTTCCCGTATTTTTCTAAATAACAGAGTTCTCTTATGGCCCTGGGCATAAGAGAAATTCTGTATTAAACACAAAATATAAAAAAAATATTGAAAAATACGCATCATGATGACAGTCTGTAGAACTGGTTTCGGACAACCGTGTAATGTGACGTCAAAAGTAAAACCTTCTGGTGTAGAGGTTACCGCCCTTTTTCGTGCGAAAACAAATTAAAAACGTCAATTACACAAAACCAAATTCTGCTGTTGGCATTAGTGGATAAAGATCGAAAACCGTTGCTGGCGAGAGATTTTCCGCGTCAGTTCACATGACGTTTGCACTCCGTGGTGGTTATTTTGAGGCTTGATTTACGTACGCAAAGAGACGGCGATGAAGGTATTCATCCGTCAAAAAACATTCGGCACGGCTGTGTTCGCTCCGTTATTACATACGCACGCTACTCAAACTGTGTATACAGAGGAGTAATATTTTGGACGGGCAGTACTTAACCGAGCATGAGCTGGGCGCTCTGATGATGCACCTCTGAAACGTCGGTTAATTTCTGGCCGACTACACGGCCCAAGATCCCAGAAGACAACTGTGTATTTTTCTTGTTTGTTTGTGATATTTGAGGTTTTCGTAGTGGTGAAGACGTCAATGTTCCTCTTGTGGGTTGTGCACTAGTAGGTAGATAACACTATGCTGTTAGGAATTCAGACTACTATATTCATGGCGTTGAAGAGTTTATTAACGACCAATTAAAAGTAAGAACTCGGTAAGGTTTCTTTACAAAAACCCCGGGCGAGAAACGGGTACTAAGTCAGTGTTGAATAAGATGAAGTACGAAGTTTAAAATAGCTGATAAACTATAATTTAATTCGTCGTATATGCAAATTAAATTCGATCGCAACACGCATCGTGTTTCAAACAGTTGTGAAATCCGATAATCCAGTAGATTGAAGCAAAATCTTAAGGATAAAAAAAGGTGCAACAGGTTTGCAACCTGATCATGTATTATATATATAATATTGCAAAACTGTTACTCTATCCCCCCAGGGGTTAACGCAGAGGCTTATTATTTCAGGAACCCCGTGGTCTTCCATCATCACGCAAACACCGAAGTGTCCATATAATCGCGTGTCCCCCTTTCTGTTCAGATATACGTCGAAAACGCAGTGAGCCTTTCTGTGACAGCCCGTTCGGACTAAAAAGACATTAGTTTCACACACTGCGCAGTCTCGGGAACTCACGACGGTATCAAATGATCCGGGGTAGCCTGGGTCACACTTCGAGGACAATGGTGTTCGAATTTGAGCCCGATGACTGGATATCCTGAGGTCATTCGCAGACTTTCTCGATATTTCCAGCCAGATGCCGAATACCACCTTATAATAGGTCACGGCACTTTCCTTTCTCGTTCTTTCTCAGTTCTGATCAACTGCCATCTGATAATCGATGCTACGTAACATACGGAACACAGAAATTAATACTACACCACGATGTGTTCCTTGAACAAATGATGATAACGTGGTGTAGTGTAAGAACCAGGGATGATATGACTTTTATATTTACCTTGTCACATAGTTCACCCCCCCCCCCCAATTTCCTTACGA
>NW_019059594.1:255155-277592 GCF_000696155.1 Zootermopsis nevadensis | reverse complement strand
CTGTCAGGAATGAGTTAGGAAACGGACCCCTACCTCGAAAAAGCCATGTGGAGGAAACGCGAAGCCATAAAACGAACGCGCGTATTTATGTTATCTACGGCGGCACTGGGCGAGAACTTCCCAGAAATCCTGACTCACAACCGCGTGCCATTCATTCCACCTTCTATTGGCCAAATACGTACTGAAGGGACGCACGCCTTCAAGCAGCAACTGACATCACAACTGAAAGGATTTGCAAGCCTGATGACCCTTGGGTGAAAGCTTTCTGTAGGCGTTGTTTAAGCTCCGATAATACGCATATTCATAAATTAAATTAAACGATTCTACACATGATTTGAAGCTTTCGCGGCGACCTAACTCAATAAAATTTTCTCGGGTGATGAACCACGTCAGATGGCTAAACGATGAAACCGACGTTTCAGGGACCATCTCTGTCCCCATCATCAGATTCAATTTGACACTAAAATGTGTACAGTAAAAGCTGCATCGGTCCACTATAAACTATGACAGGTCAGACAGGAGACTGACGACGTACTGGGTGGCTATGGTTCAATTCTCGGTAGAGACGAGATAAATTATGTAAAGTCCAGAGTAGTTTTAGCTCCCACTCAGAATATTCAATGAATACAGGTGGTAAGTCGGCCACAGCGTGAAGCCGATCACAGACTTCCATCTAATGCCTAGGTCTAAACTACAAGCCCTTCGCGCAAATTTTAAACAATTCTCAATAATGGCTCGTCATAAAAAAATAGTACATAGGGAAGTATGCTACACCAAATTTTGTGACAGACATTTGCAAACACGTTTTTGCAGACTGCTACGAAACAAAAAAAACCTACCCTTCTGACCGTACACCTTCCGACTTCTTTAGTACTGGCCGCTGGGATGCGCGCAAGGGGAAGTATGACAAGAGTAGTGGGGTTATACAATGGGAGCTGTATTATGTCTACCTGAAGGTAACGCTAAAAGAAGGTTAACGTATTGCAAATTATGTGACTTGAACAGCGTCTTCTGACATTCCCTTCCTTCGGTCTATCAGTCTAAAATATGGGACAGGAGGTTACAATAAATTCTCGGACACCCCGCTGAGACAACTCTCTAGCCTTGACTTCAGTTATTGTCACACTCAAGCTTCCAGTGTCAGCTTATCAATAATGTACCGTAGGTTTTAATGCTGTTTTCAAGGTAATATTTCAGAACAGCGTGTTAAACACATTACACACACAAGTGGCCCAATCCTCAATGTCACCAACGTCACTATGAGTTTCTTGTGCGTACAGACTGAACACCGAATTATGTTTGTATTGTACTAACTGAAGTGGGGGGAAGGGGTATACTTGTTTTCTTTCGCTTTAATGAAGTGTACCATCTGCTTTAATGCTCAATAGCACTATAATTCACCTGATGTTATATTATGGGTTGGTTTAGTTTAGTTCTGAGAATAAATAATCAGAACATCTCTACTTATTATTTAACGAACGAAATAAAAGATAGTTGGATTGCTTTGAAAACCACGCAAGCAATGTCCAAATTATTCAATTTTCCTACAGACACTGGGTGTTCTTTTAGAATTGTTCCTAGGGACAAATATTAATAGTAGGCTTAGGAGGTATTTTAAAAACGGGAAAAAAAGTTTGGTCGGGAAATAATAACATTTAAACATATGAGATTGTACGAACAAACCGACTTATAAAATGGATTCTAGAAAGGATATGACTACATTGGATGTCATGTTTGGAAACCCTAAATACACTAGAAGGAACCAAAGCCAATTTATACATATCGATTATATACCATGTTTCCTACAGTTAATCTTTACACGCAAAGGTTTTGTGTAATTCTCTTGGGGTCAGGGAAAATCCAGAAAAGACCGACTTTGCTCCACAAGTAAATACCAGCACGCCGGTTGTGGTCTTTTAAAGCACGTCTTATCAAAATACAACTAGCTTCTGGTGCAATTTAACCGGTTCTCCACCCAAGAGGGGTGAAGGGAGCAGCGAATTCTGTACAACCACGAAATGCATTGGTTACAAGGGAACCATAACATTCTTAGAATAGTATAATTAATGGGGTTGCGAGGATGGGCTAGGCACATAGCACAGTTTTTAGACAGGAATTCCATGTAGCATTTTGTGTCGGGAAGCACATTGGAGGGAAACAATTTGAGAGACCGAGAAGAAAACGGAAGGATAATATTAAAATATATCTGATGGCGGACGTTGTGAGGATGGCGGGTGGACGGAAATGGATCATGATAGTGTCGGAGTATGGTATTGGCAGTTGCATCAAAATATCAAGATGAAACTATGAATGGGAAATTAACAATTAGAAGGTAGGTAATGGGACCACTGTCTTGTGGAACTAACACGACATCTACCTATCAAATGGGGAAAATTAGGAATAAATTCATTCAAGACGAGTTTAAAGCCAAGAATGCATACTTTCAACGGAAGTAAAATATTATTTTGCTTTATGAAATTCCTACGTAGACTATACTACGAATTATGTTACGTTACATGATGTCAGATTTTTCAAAATACATTAATAAATTAACATACCCGAACAGATAATCAGACTGATTAACAAAAGTACATCTCAGTATTTCTTCTTTACTGGTGCGTTACATGTTAACTTGCGACAGGAACACTCACTCACCTGCCAACATTCTGAATGATAAGTTTTCTTACACACATGACGTTTATGTTTGTCACAAATAAATGGTGACCTTGCACTTGAAAGCCAGCTGTATTTTTAATTGCGCAGAAACCACAACCATTGACGTCATGCCACATAACCAGCATTTCCAACTCAACTGCCACGTACAGACGACGTTGACTTGGAACACCATTTGTTCCCAAATCCCTTTTAGTTCAGAAGAAAACATTCTAAAAATAAAAACATTGTCAATAACGAATTAGCATATAAGCTATGGACGACTCAGAGTCTAGTGTTTGAAATTAGGATCCATGTGTCCACCACAGTTGCCAGCGTCTTTCATACTTTCAAGTATCTTTCGAGAATCTTCGAATTTCATAGGTTCTACCTCAAAACAACCACCACACAACCTCGAAGGTCACTACTCTACTGCTGTTTCAAAACCTCAGTTGCTCTGGACAATCAGCGTATTCGTAAATGTTACACAGAACAGGACGCCGAGTGAAGTGTGTAATGAGACATCGACAGTGGATCTAGTCTTAAGAGGGTGTCAGGATGGTCAAATCCCGGAGCATGAGACGAAATACGTGCTAAGGTTTACTTCAAAAACCCTGAAAGGACAAGACAACTCGAAGACCTAGACATATCAGATGACAGGATAAGATTAAAACAAAAACCAACATTAAGGGTAATATAAATGTTGTGTTGGAAACTTTAACTGGAATTACACGGTACGAATTTTAGTCATTATTTTGGACGACGCCACCCACAATATTATGGTTTCCTTCAAACAATAAACTCCATTTCTGATCGAGTTTTACGTAATGCAGGCTTAGGGCTAAACCCTGCGCATAAGGCATGCCATATTCCCGTCATTACAATTTCGGTGCTAATACAGAATTCCATTTCCCACATGCATACGATGAGTCTGTTAAATATTTCATTGCCAGTATCAGTACTTTCTCACCCGCATTTAGCAACGAGGTCACGTCACTCGAATGTTTATCATCAGGTCACGTGCAGCTGTTTACAATACGGGCTACACAACGTAATTACCAGGCAAATGGACCCTGCAAGAGACTACAGCTCCAGTATCACACTTCCAGGAACAATTCTAACCTCTCCGACTTATCGCATTCTTTACAGCCAAGTTCATTAACATTGATCAGCATTACAATTGGTCACCACAGTCTGTTTGGGGTTACGGGTTAAAAACTAACCCTCGAAACTATAACACTTACAGAAAGAATAAGAAGTGAAAAATTTGTATGCAGAAGATATAAAGACATATCAGAATGAAACAAAATGTGTGACGAAAATGTCTTCTAGGATGCCCACAAATATTTGGGCAGAGAGGCTGTACAAACGGGTCATTAAATGAGAAAATACCAAGCTAGAAGAAATCTTACATTTTGTAAATATAAAGTTCATGGCTACCTAACGCAGGCACAAGTTTGTTATTCATTCATACCGCGAAGTGCATAGGCGGATGATGATGGGCTGGGCTGGTCATGTCTGTCCGTCCGTCCGTCTATCCAGTTAATTCAACTCCAGAACCACTGGATGGACTGGATAAAATTTTATGTAGAAGTTGTGCTATTCTGAACGACCTCAAAAACATTCTTTTGAACATCCTACGAGTTGTGCTAACAAAATTAACGGATGAGGAAATTTATGACGTAGACGTTGGGGTGCTGCGATCTGATGGCCAAAGAGTGAATTATCGAACAAGGCGTATCTAATGCCTCTAAATGCGTGCTGCAAAGAACGCATTAGGGAAAAATTTGTGTTCTGGAACGAAATACACTTTCCGAGCTACTTTCCAATCAACTCAGCAAACTTGATTACATAAAACGGGGATTATCAACCTTTTTCATGATCTGTGGCCAGATTCCCCGTTTTATCTATTCGAGGGCTGCAATATCATAGATAAAGACTATTTATTCGAACGCCATGACAATTTATAACAAATGCTATCACCAGGACTTACACTGCAAACAGATTTACAAATCTGGCATACTAATAATTCCCTTTATAAATCAGTCATAAGTGAGATACCTGATACTGAAGATGGCTGTCTTCTGTGTTGTTGCGCCGTGCAGTCTGGTATAAGTTTACCTACGTTTCAGGGGTGCTTGCTACCTCCATCATTAGGGTGACGACGGAAGCAGTAAGCACCTCTAAAACGTCGTTAAACATATACCAGACTACACGGCACAACAACCCAGAACACAGTTATCTTCATATTCGCCACCGTGAGAATCTAACTCGCTTATTTGGTATCGATTGTACTTCAAGTAATCGTCAAATACTAGGTTTAACTTCTGTTGCGCATCGTTTGGGTCCAGACGTGACTGGGCGGAATTCGCTTTATTGTATCTTCCTAGCGATGAAATTTTACAGCGTATGATCACCGCTATAAATAGCTTAAAGAGATAAGGAGTGTGTGATTTCGTATCACTACCAATATCTGACAAAACAATGCAGAGTTCGCAAGGTGAATCCACTTTTCCTCAATTAATAATGCTGAAGTATGTTCCCAAATCACGCATCATTATTTCGCCAATGTCGAAATTCACTGCACTTAACAGGATGTGGAAAGCCCTATCGTCGACATTTTAATTCTGTCATATTAAGGTGCATTTTTCTAACCAACTACAAACTCTACAGTCATTATATTTAGTACACATGTAGACATGACTTTTCTGTATCCACACACTATTTTCATAGAAATATACTAATAAAGAGATTTTAAAATTATGTCCCTCGAAGATTAATTTTAAAAAAATCTAATCCCGGACCTATCGAATATGGAGAAGGAGTGTATCATCTCGATGTTCGATAGGGTAAAATCAACTAACATTCACATGCCGAAAGGAGTGAAAGTAAACAACATGGTAGGAGGACGTATTTTAATGCAGTCGTCAGATGGACAACGAACACGTAACTTCCACGCCAATCTACGACGAAAGCAAAAACTAATGTCAACAATTACTGGTAACTTGTAACATCAGTATTAACAGTTCACACTAAGCAAAGACAACCTAACCTAACCTCAACCACTATATTGTAAGCCAGTTTTACACCAACTGGTGTCTGACACACAGCCTAGCCTCACTCTGTTAAAAAGCACTTAATATCTTTTAAAAGGATGGTAAGAATTTTTTTACGCGGAAAAGCCCAAGGATAACGTCACAGGAAATTGTCTGGAAAGCATCTTTCACAGTGAGAATCCATCAATCATTTTTCACTGTTACTTAGAAAATGTCGCTTGAAAGAAATTAGTGGTATTCAAAATGACGGATGGTAGTTACTGTTTCTAATAAATTCTTGCATTCGCTTATTCCTGGAAGTGGACAACGACACTGTACTGTATTACTTTAAAAGCTAGTTCACACCGTGGGACAGGATGTGGTCAGATTATTTTAAACCAAACATAAAAAAACTGTAATTTCAATAGGAATCACTGGGAGGTCTAGTCCCGGTCAGGTCTAAGGCAAGACACCTAGGATCACTGGAAGGGACAACTTCTGTCCCATTTCCCAGGGGGGGTCTTTAATCCTCTTGGCTGTTATCGCCATTTCCGCTGACAGCCGAAGTCACATCAGCGCAGCGGCGCAAAAACCGAAGACAATTAGACTTGAAGACCGACTCAGATCTCTAGCAGAAAACGGGATCTTCGTGCATCCTCGTTACACCTTGCTCTAAACATGTGCGCCCACACGCTCTTCTTTATTTCCTTTCTATTTTTCTCAATTTCTCGACCTCCTTCAGTTTTGTTTTTCATTCAAATATTTGGCGAACAGTACAATTTATGAAGCCCCTCATTATGCACATTCTCCAAAGAAATTTATAATACGTATCGCAACCTTAAAATTCTTATCTACAATGAAGTTCTTCTCCCAGTTAAGGCACAGAAAGCTCTGAATAAACACACGCAGTTCATGGCACAACGCAGTGTCCCGTGATATTGCGAAATTTTATTAATACGTCTTAATTGCTTCAATTTACATAACCCCATACACAGCTACAAACAAGGCAATAAACACAAAGATAAAAGCGTGACTAGTTTATAGTCGGTTCCAAACAGTCGGACATTTAAGGTTCTTAAGGATGTTACAAATCGTTCTTCAGATTCTGTCCGTGCGTCCTGAGGATGTTTCCTCAACTAACACTGCAGTAAAATAGGATAGGAATATTAAACGACAATTAACATAACAGAAGGCGCTGACAACAGCCAGTGGAATTACCGAAACTGTCAAATATGGATATTCGAAATTAAGCTACACTACAAATTAAGTATATTCTAAGTCGAAATCATAGCACACACACCCTACGGCCTTGACTAAATTTTACATATACAAAGTACGTTGATATTTACACTCGTATTTTTCATTAGTCTACCGTATTATCAGGAATTTTCAATTATCCGACTGACCTTCTGTCCTGTTTAGGTCTGATAATCGTGTCTCAATATGTTAAAAATCATCAAGTATCCTGAGAAGCAAGTTTTATCGCCAAGCACTGTCATGAACGCTGATGAAGCTCACTACCAAGCAATATTGTTTGTTTGACCGCCGAACCCACTCGGGATAATGAAAAAACAAGACTCCTACAAGCACACAGCAGGGAGGGGCTCTTAAAGACAGACACGTTTACTTTACAAAATGGAGCCACCACATCTTGTTTGCAAAGTAAGTACCATTTACTGCCTACAAATATTAATGTAAATAAAAATTAGAATAGAATGGAAGAAATCAGATCTATAAAGAATGGACGAAAGCAAACCATAAGAGACCTCTTTATTGATCAGATCGATACAGAAGTGCACTCTGAAAGGCATATGGAAAGCGTCTGAGAGGGGCTGAAGTATCTGTGGCATGAATGGGCGGCTCGAATAAAGGTGGGAAAGCATAAAAGAAAAGACAGAAGACGAGCGTAAAGCAAAAAACTGAAAAATAATACAAAAAACACACACAAAGAAAGAGGGAAATCCATATGGCCTATGGAGTATCCGCAGAAACGTCTAGGTTATATTCCGTAATATTGTGATCGTTTAATTACATTTATTATTGTTTCATCATCTTCTCCCCTAGTATAATACAACACAGCCGGGTTAGACAATCACTTATGAAAGGAATAGTTTTGTTCGCGAGATGAAAGTTCAAGGTAGCAAGCCGTCTTCCTAATCACAATACAAACAACGACCATTACAAGGAACAAGTTAGGAAATATATACATCCGTAACAATTCTACAGTCAACAGAATTTGAGCATTGCCTATAAGTTATGTCACCAGCAATGTCAGAGTTGTCTGGTTCGCTGAAGATTCCAAGACGAGTGTTGACTATACGTGCTAGATGCTTTAACATGCCTGTAGAAATACATTATGACACGTGACGTCTAGGCGGTTGTAATCTTTTGTCAGGCCCTGTCTTATATCATCACAGAACTAACAAATAACAGTAAAGAGCGATGAAAAACAAGGAAACCTTCAATGAAAATAAACTTTCGGTTAACAGGACGTTGCTTTTAGGTTCCTATGGCCGCTTATTCATTTTCTGCAGCGTTGCACGGCAACATTTTTTTAGGAACTCGAGTTTATCCTGTCCGCTCGCCTACCACAATTTCGTTCGTCACTTCGGCAGTACGCGTTCTAGTTTTCACCACATGTAATATCAAATTGTAAACACACAAGCAAACACACCACAAGGCCTTGCGGATCCTCTCGACTTGTTTAACACAACGGCTTATAAAACTCGTGTGAAGGCCAACCGAAGAAAAGAATTATTTTCTGAATACTCTTGACAGTCTTGCCTGCGAGTCTATGGCAGTTAAGAGCTCGTGCAGATTGTTAATTTCTCTGAGCAGTCGAAATCAAACTACATTCCTCGGAATCCAAAACTCAGTTTGTTTCAGTATAAAATAAGTAGCCATGTGGTAAAACTAACCACTAGATACGGACCCAGGGCTAGTTCAATCTACAATTTTAGCACGTGGTTCTAATTTAAAATTTACAAACAAGAAAATTTGTAAACGTACATAAGCGACTACAAGGGAAAATTGTGTCAGATGCCAGATATAGAACAATATCTCCTGCATTACAAAAATTTACCGACGTTTCAGAGTTGCTTGTACTCGCCGTCATCTACACGATGCAACAACCCGTAAGACAGCCATCTTCACACACGACGCCAAATTAAATGTTTTTATCAACTGTGACACTCGCCTGTAAAAGCACCAAATGAGATATTTTAATCAATAATTATAAAAAAACTATTGATAAGCTAATCGACAACAGCGTTTAAACAATGGATGGTCTTAATTTACATTCCAATTAACAAGCGTACACAATTGATTATATGTACACGAAGACAAAAGCATAGCGGTGGCAACAAATTCCGAGTTTGGCACGGATTGAGAGCACATAAATAGAGATAACGTAGTCCCTCATTGTGTACTGTTGGATGTGAAATTATTACACTTCGGCATGTATCTGCATTGCTAATGTTTTACAGTTTCTCTGGTTCACGAAATACAGTGAAGTGTAAAACTCAGTGTGTGAAAATGCTGTCGAGTGTATCGAAATTTAAAGGGTAGAAAATGTTTTAAGGTACATTGAACATGGTCAGACTCTTTGCAGTCTTGCTCCCCATTTTCTGTGACGTAGCTGCAGCTCACAGTTAATGTTACAGTGCACACTAAAGAACCAGATAAGTCTCAGTGGAACCTGATATACTATCAGTGACGACTATCTGAACTACTTAACTGTTATTACCCTTCGAATCGATGATATGACTTATTAAATTGGATCAGTTTGCTCAAATAACATGCAACGTCAAAGAGGCAATTTAAAATCGTGACAATCGGAATTATCCATTTGATGCTAAAAAACAAAGTTGATATCATATGACCCAAATTCTGCAAGGGTTAATTAATTGTGCGAAAAGCTTCCACATTATAATTTAAAGATATTTATGAATTCTAGAAAGTTTAAATAAGAATTAATTTCACATCGTACTATCTTCACCGAAGCTCACGGTGTTTGGATTTGGGGGGAGGGGGGAATACTGCGGCTGTTTACCGTTATCCCTTCGGCAACTTCTTTCCTATTTTACGAAAACTGCACTAATACGTCAAAACATGAGAGTAATTAATTTTATGTGAGAACTTCTTTAAGCCTGTATATAGTCACCAATGCGAATTATAATAATTTCCATAAATATGATGAAATAAAATTATTTTGTGTCAATTCAGCGACACCACGGAAAATAGCAAATGTTGCTCCTTCGTTCTCTTAACATTAAAGAAGAGTCATCGAATAATTTACAAGTTTTAAGGCACATCTTCGTTAAAACTTTAAAACTCTGCGGCAACCATACGTACCACCTGATTTAACAGTCTATAAATTTTCATACTGCCCACACAGTGCACATATGAATTTCGTACGACTGTCAGAGGAAACGCCATTTCCATAAACAACATTCTACAAAATGGTCGATGTGGCACAGACTTGAAACACAAGCACAGGCCTGCATCTAATTATAGAGAAATTAATTTTGCAATCTCCTTGTACTGCTGACCCATCAACCTCGGTTGGTTTATCATTCAAGCTCCAGTCACCCTTTATGACTTTTCTGCAAGTTGCGAGAGAATTGTTTACTACTGTCCGTGCGGCGAGAAAAATCCCCAAAGAAGTTGTTGGGGGGGAGCTCACTGCACATGCGCACTCCGCCTATTTCAAATATATTGTACTCCAATTGCCTCCAGCAGTGCAATGCATTATGTTTTCGGAGGTGATGGGATGGATGCATTCTTCGTAAACCAGAGCGTGGCCGTCAATGCCCAACATCCTCGCAGCGAACGTCTTCAGCGCATGGACAGTAGCAACAACGCATATTCTAGCTTAGATTTACTTAAAACCTTCACATTCATAAAATATCGTCACGCACTGCAACACACATTCCTCCTGGTCGTATTTCCTTTAAACGTTCTGCGGACACAAAATATTGCCACAAAGTTATGACGGCTGTGATGTTTATTAGTCTGTTAGATTTAATGCTTAAAGAAGGTCAACTTATTTACATGACTGTCAACTTCCCTGGTAACGTTTGCATCCACAAGACAACACTGAATAGGTAGGCAATAACACAGCTCGTCGGCCAACCTCCGAGGATCATAGTATGTTACAAAAATGCGTTCACTTGTAATGTGATGTCTGCCTCACTGTCTATTAATCCACATTTAACAACTCGATAGCAACTAAAAATTTATACTTACTACCTTTATTGAAATTCGATAAAATATTCTCGGGAGACCAGCCGCCAGGAAAGATTTTATCGCATTTAGTAGCTGCGGAAACTTCAGGTCACGTATTTACTGAAATTCATCGACATTTTCCAATTTTAATTAAATTCTAACAACAATAATGGAAGCTTTACATGAAGACATACATGATGGTAAATCCCTGCTTGGGGAATCCCCATTCAGCTGTGCAACCACGTAGGGTAATCCCTGTCACGACGTTATAACGCAGCAAGACATTTTGCCCACGCTGAGGTCAATGACCTGAGAACTCTGAAGTGCAGCCATTTGCAATGATCGAAGACATTGTGAGGAAGGCACAAGAATTGTAATACAATTCGCAAGCCTATATTTCCTAACTTTTTGAATTTGCTTCTGAAACTTAATACGTATTAAAATTGGGGCGCAAAACGTGCATAATTACAAAGGAATCCGGCAGCGTCAAACGCCAAAGAGGGGCAGGAGGGTGAAAGTTTCCGAAACTTTGGATTGAAACTCCTCAATCGTCCTAGAAGACTTCACTGTTTTGAAGACCACAAGCTTCGTATCTGAGAGGACAATGATCTAGACACTTGCGTGTTTCAGCAGCTAATATGAAGTTACTAACATTCTAAAAACGGTAGGTTGCAACCACGAGATTCTCAGAACAGATGTGCTATTAAGGAATCTGCTATTCTCAGTACACAGTGAACAGGTCGTAATATTCCTAATGGTAAGTAAGTTGATACAAGTCACGCGCCAGACATGTGTACTCCAGCGCAAGAGCGTGCCAGAAAATCGAAAGGACTTCTCAGCCTATACGGTCCCGACATTATGAAAATACTCAGATCGATTTGTGTCTTATTACCGACTCCATTATTTCGCATTAAGTTTTGATTTTGTGTTCCACAAGGACTGTTCTTGAAGTAGTGGTTGATAACATTATGTTGGTACTAAGAAAATATGAGAAAAGAGATAATGAAATAAATAATTTATGTTACTGCAGATGTTCCTAATTATTATGATGGTGATAATATAGTAATAATAATAAAATATTATGCAGCCAAATATATAACAAAAAATAGACAGCAAACACATCCCGAAGGCAGTTGAGACAAGTCAGGAAAACCAAATAACGATTTTGTGGAGTCAACAAGTCAAAACAGATAAAACTATTCCAAATAACAAACGTGATATTATAATTCGAAACAAAAATGGAACCTGTCTCTTAACTGATATGGCAATACCAACAGATAGAAATGCGATTAAAAAAGAATCGGAGAAGATCTTAAAGACCTTCTCATTTAAATACAACGAATGTGGAAAGTAAAAGCAAAATTAATTCCAATTATTATAGGTGCAACTGGAACTGTCTCCAAGTCGCTCAAAAATATTTGGTCAACATCCAGGTCGAACACGACTTTAGGGAATTTCAGAAAACCGCCATTCTAGAAACATCATTCATGTAAAATATAAAATGCCTTACACAAAATCTATATAATGCATGTAACACGTATTAAAAAATAAAATGTATTTCAGAAATAGCTGCTGCACTATGTACCTCAGGGGCAAGGTTTGACTCAGGCACATAATATAAATGCCCTGTAAAATGGTGAATAAATGAATAATAATAATATTCCCCTCCACGCATTAAATTACACAACAGGACTTAAGTAACATTGCATAAAACTACCGTCAGTCGCATATGAAGACTTCAAGGGGCTACAACTCACTATGATACTTGGCCTGCTGCAGAATTTCCGGCTTTAAACACTTTCTCGACACACGGGGACTGCATGGACGAGAGGTCGACCCGTCTCAAGGCCTCTACCTACACAGGGCAGCAGCACAATACAGGAAAACGCAGACATGCAACCACACCTCGAGTGAGATTCGAAACCACGATCCCTACGTTCGAGCAGTCAAGACCTACATCAGCGGCCATTGCGATAGGCTCTTATTAAAACATTAACGTAACACAAGTCATAAATATTCTTTGGTTATACCAGCGTCGAACTTCCCAAGACAAAATGCCAGGATAATAACTCAAAACAAACCACGACCATTTCCTTCCGCATCCCTTCCAATTCATCATTATTCAATCAAACAACATACGAACTGTAATACCCAGCAGATCCCCATTACTACGTTCAACTGATAGAGCAGCGCAGAAGCAGCTGTGTGAACTTAGAAACAACGGCGGTATAACAGAAATAGTTAGTATGCTGAAGTAAGTACTGGCATATTTCGATTACGTCATTTTACAGACGCAATCGTTGTAAATAAAGAGGAAGTCCTACTTACGTAGGCCACACAGAATCCCGTCTACACAGACTCCGCCAAAACCTAAAATGTTGAGTCGGTGAACAAAATACGACCTAAAAGAACATCTCATTCGCCCCACGGCGGTGTCCGTATTCTGTAAAATAACATTCTACGGCCCCACTCATATGAAACTTACTGTATAATATGAAACAATTGTGTCATTAACCTTTGCCCCAAATGTTCATCAAATTGACTTTCTTTGCATTCTCATCGTTGCAGGGAGACACAAAGTTGTTTTCAACAGCGGCATAATCGATATTCTATAATATCACCTTTGCTTTCAGAATAAAAAACACTGGTAGGGGCAGTAAAACGCCTATTAAAGCTGCACATGCCTTTTTATGTAGGTTAAAATTTGTGGTGTAGTTGGAGTTCAAGCATGAAGGAAAAATGCCTCAGGAATGCTTGAAGGAAAATTTGTATGAACCTAAATGTACCTCAAATAAAACGGAAATATATTCACTTAAGTATGGTTAGAACGCTGGCCTTGTAATCCTGGGGTCTCGGGTTCGATTCCCGGCGGTGCCCGAATTTATAACTTGTGTTGGGCAAGGCCGTGGTCTAGGCAACACGGAGTTTTCCTCCGGGGGCTTCCCCGGTTTCTCCGTGGCATCCCAACAATTACTCCATTCACACACAGAAGAAGGCAATGGCAAACCACTTCTGGATCGTCTGCCAAGAACGTATATGAACAGGTCCCAGTCCGAGAAAAGGATGGAAGGATCCTGTTCATATGGACCTGTCGTCAGACAGAACACTAACTAAACTAAGTGGGGTTTTACATACATAAACATAATAGCAAGTTGTATCTAGTTGTAAGATTTAAGGTTTTCACAGCGGTGAGTATGAAGATTTCTGTCTTCTGGGTTGTTGCGCTGTGTAGTCTGGTCGATGTTTACCAACGTTATCGCCCTGATGATTGAGGCAGTATGACCTCTGAAACGTTGGTTAACATCGACCAGACTACACAGCGCAACTACCCAGAAGACAGAAATCTTCATACTCATCGCCCTGATGACGGAGGCATTATGACCTCTGAAACGTTGTTAAACATCTACCAGACTACACAGCTCAACAACCCAGAAGACAGAAATCTTCTTGTATCTAATTATTAAAATGAGAACATCAAGTAATACAATATGCCCGAGAATAATGGAAAGAATATTAACTTAAACATTAAGGTGACGCAGTGAAAAACCATGTCTCTATCCGTTAGGAGAGACGTAGATTTGAAACCTATTTTCACCTATGGAAATGTAAGCATCAAAGGAAGGCGGCCAGACAACCACCAATGGTTGAGTGTGATATCCACGTATAAACACGAGAAGGAGAAACAAGAATAACAACAGGGCATCGATTAAGAAGTTCCCAAACAGTTTCCTCCATATTTTAAAACGGACACAGGAAGCGTGCATGATCGATTATCAAAAGTCTCAAAAGACTACCCTCGTTCATTCTTGACCATATTATAGGTTATTCTTCTTTAATTACGGGGCTATATTATAGAAGGGCGTGTAGTTATCAACTAATTTACCATTCTTCTGCAAAGTTAAGACCAGCTGCTGACCGTTAATCCCTTGCAGCATTTTTGAAAGTGTCGAAATACAACACTTAAACTAAGTGGATGTGAATGGTGCTGGATTTAATCAAGTCGCATGAATTAGGCTAAAGTTGATTTCTTTTTGAGATGCGAGATGACGAAATTCGGTCACGAGAAGGTACACCAATTATGTTCCTAAACGTTTTCCGTATTTGGAAACCGGGCGAATGCGAAGTGCGTGAAGTAGTCATTATTCTTTATGAACGGTGGCACGGAACTGTTCCGCTCGGGGCACTTACGTGTTGTGGTGTCCCATTAGGTACAAGTCAACGGTGGAGATACTGCCGGCCGACCGGACTGAAGAAGCTGGTGAGTCTACCAGGAGGGAGCGACGCAGCAGGAAGTTGAATCGTGTCGAGTATTATTTATAATCAAGCATCATGTACTCTCATCACCGGTGGTGTTACTAGTACTGAAAAGGCTTAATACCAGAAATATTGGCCATATTTTGTCTCTTCATCTACAGTACTTCTTATTATGACGTCTGTACTGTGTAGGTTAGCAATCAACATAACCTCTAACCTCCCCTCTTTATAACACAAAATATGCTGACGCAGACTCAATAATTAGGAGGGAATTTAAACTATTATTAACGTTCGACACCAAAGTTATCATTACATTATCTCTTCACCACTCAATCGTAGCTTAACGCTGTTTATTACACATTTCTCATCACAGATAAAAGCATAAGTCCGTCCAATTTGAGCACTAGAAGACACAAACATACACATTACAATCAGCACTGAATACTAAAACCTGTTTACTGGGTCGTAATATTCCTTAATTTGAATCCTGATAATGTAATTAATTCTTACATCCCAGATACTTTTACCTAAAGCTACAGATGTGAGAAACTGACTTGGGCAAGTAAATTGTCTTGGGAAAAACAGTGTATTTTAGAGTACATTAAAGTTCGCTAAACCAATTCGATCTTAACGTCCCTCTAGAACCATGAAACATAAACATAAGAAAGAGGTTGAAGAACGACGTAGGATTGCTAAACGGTCGACCGCAACACTTGAACCCAAAAATACGAGACACTTGGAAAAATATAATAATTTCTCAGAAAATAACTTCAGACTGAATATCCGGCTGAACACAGTGACCAGTGTCTTAAGGTGCACGAAGTCTTAAACAGCCGAACACTGGAAAACAAAATTTTGTCCAATTCGGGGAACAAAGCCTATGCAAGAATTTCTTGTGTTGTCTTGTGTAGACAGGACACAAATGTCTGCAGAATCCACCGTACGACATTACTACCACATCGGAACAAACGACCAATGCTATGACACCTGAAAAATAACCGAACATCCTCCAAGAATATAAGTAATTTCTTAAGTTCAAACAGAACAACGATGATGAGTTGGACAGACCATCTAGAACTTTAATCGCAAAACCTGGAAGGAAGAAGACCTCTTGGAAGACAAAGACGTAAATGCAAGGATTATCTCTCCATATATTACATAATAAGACACAGTTTATGGATGACTGATGGCATTATATTCCATTTTACCAGTGTTGCTACCATTAGGTAGTTTTTAAATATGCTTCTAAAGGAAATAACGTTACGAATGTAACAAAGGAAAGGACAAGGGGGTAAGGAATTAAGACACGAAACAATTCCCGTTGAATTTCAACAAACCTCTCCCACAAGCCTTAAAATGGATCCAAATAAAACAAGGTATGAAGACGTAAACTGATTCTTGTTGTGAACGCGGTAATGGGCCTTTGGGTCTCATAAAGGGAGAGGGGAGTTCTTGACCAACTCCATGGTATTAAACAACTTAACAAGGGCAGCAATTTAGGAAGTGCAAATTACATGAAGGAGAATCAGCTTATTTTCAAAAGAACCGTGGACAGGACACATATAGATGTCAGCCGAAAAAGCAATATTTTATATCCACTTGCGTATATACACACACGCTGAAGGTCAATAGCAATGCAAGTATTTGCGTTGTTTACAGTACAGCAGAAATAAACTGTACTTTACTCATTAGACTGAACGAAGACCTTGGTTCCCGATTGATTACTAACGCTAAATCGTCAAAGAGCAGACAGTTTCAACACATACACGCAATTACATTCCACCCTATTTGTTCTGTTGTACATCAGTTGGTGACGAGACAAATATTATTTCTTAATTTCGTTAATTAAACTCAAATATATATATATTACTGTGCGGTTATAAATGTTACAGATACGACAGTACTGGATACTGGGAACGACCCGTTCTTCATGTGCCTGAGCACTGCGGGTCCCAACTTTGCGTTGGCTTGATCTATGGACATTCGGTGGGACTCCTTGGACGAGGGATCGGCCGGTCGCAAGGCCTCTACCTGTACACAGGACAGCACAACACAGAAAAACGCGGACAAACAGCCATGGCTTGAGTGGGATTCGAACCCAAGGTCCCAGCGACAGCGGGGCAACTGCGGACCCCAGATACGACAGTTGTGGAAACAAAACGAAAAACGTTTACATCATACCTGGCATCAATCTTTACAGCGCTAAACATCTGGCAAATGCCGAATAGCCTATGTCTTTGAATCTCCTTCGAACTTGAACTACAGAGTACAAACCATCTGAGCATGACAGATTCGCAAATTAACTCCCTATCAATTGATAAAACTATTTGCTATCGAATATGGCGTGATCATCTCGACACAGGCAGAGCTGGTAAGCAGCGCTCGTGAAATACCGCGGATTACAGGGACTGAGGAAAAAAAATCTTATATAATGTGGCTCACTCCCGCAATCCACCAGGCAAATACGTGGGTAATAACTTTAAAATCCCTATAATTATGTCTTTCCTACTGCTTTCTAGCTCACCGTACATAACAATCCGCATATCCTACAAAAACAAAATGGTGCCTGGAAGGGTAACTGTCTGAAATAACCCATGCCAAAGGTAATAACACATGGCCTGGCGCAGATTGGTGACCATTCGAAGTCACTATGTTTACAGCATCGTAACCAATCATAATCTGCTACATTCCAAAAGAGATCCTCCGACACTACCTCTCTGCCACTTCGCCCTGAAGAGAGATGCAGCTAATTCCGTCGTAAACAATTATTTCGGCAAGATGACTACAAAGATTCCTCTCATCGACTACGTCGTACAGAGCCGCAGAACGTACGAACCAAGCCAAGACATTAACTACCTTACAAAGAGCCGTAAGATAACCAGTGAACCAAGACTAACCATTGACTACCTTATAAAAAGCCGCAAAATAACCAATGAACCAAGACAAGTCATTGGCTAAGTTGAACAGAGTAGCAAAACAACCCATGAACCAATCCAAGATATCGATTAGAATGAACAAAGCCGTTACATAACCTACGAACCAAGTTAAGGCGAAGTGACGTTTCACGCCTCTGTGCGGACCCCATACTTGAGCCTGAAGCGGGTGGATACTTGAGTAGGATACTGTGTGGGCTTAAACAGCAAAGATACTGGGTTTTGCGCCAACTCTGGACGGAAAGTGTGAGTTTCACATGACCTTTGTCCATCGCCTCATGTGTCATAGAGATTACATCGAAAAACATGCAGCTAGTTACATAACCTACGACGTGAAAAGAGCTGTGATTAGACAAACAGGAATGTTGGTTGTTTAAAAAAATGTGTATTATCCAAGTATCTTCGATCATAACTCTAGCTCCACTCATTCTAAACCCAAAATCCGTAACCCGTAAAAAATAATTGAAACCATGAGATTTTATGGTGTCCCACTCGTCCAGAATTCGGATTCACAATGTTTCCACAAGAAAACAACTGAAGTTACGAAGACTAGCATTTTTTTATACGATAACATCGAACAGTATACTGCCATTAGAACTGCTGTTTTCATAGTGGTGAAAATCCCGGTGATGATCTTCTGGGTTGTAACGGTGTGTGGCCTGGGTGCCACGCTTCGGAGGAACATTCTGCCCCAATCTTCAGCTCCACTGAACGAGGCACACGATGTCAACCCAGAAAACCGCGATCAACACAAAATTTTCATATATATTTCCTTCTCGTTTCCAGTCTTTTCATCAAATAACGTGATGATGTATTGCGCAAATATTTAAAGCGTGTACAAATTTAATCAGAGACTTCGTGATACAGAAAAATAATTCAATAACTGTTTCCGGTCTTAAACCTTCCAGATCCCTTCCAACTGGTAGCGGGAGCTCTTCATTCTCGCCAGAACGCCAAGCTGTCAACTCACTATATCGTGGAAAGGTTAGGAACGTCCACCTTCTCTTCTCATATATCTTCGAGGCATTGTGCTTAATTAAACACAATGACAACTTTCTAATGTCTGACAGAAGGGCGTACTTTAGAATTTAGTAGTTTGAGACTTACGACAGTTTCCACAAGTGATATGACACGTTGTCGTAAGTTACATGGAAAAACTATCGAAGACAGGGTACGAAAGACTGGGCAGTTTGAAAAATGAAAGGAAAATTACCTCTTACGAAAAGTCTTTCACTAGTCACACTGCACTGTTAGCAAATTGTAAACTCGTACCTCCAAGCTTACGCTAGGGTTTATGTCTTGCTTTAACTTCGTGCGGTATCGAATAAAGCACATTCTTATCATCTGCCAGCGTCGTAACACAAAGGCAGTATTTAGTCGCGGGATTAGTTCCCAAGACCTTGGCATGCGTTCATAATTGGGCTCAAATCCGTCAAAGAAATTCGAAGATGGCAAAGCTATGAACATTTTTCTACCCCAGCAAAGTGCATCACTTGTCAATATGGCACGACGCGCCCTCAGATGCCGGCAGAAAAGCGGCCGATTGAGATATATATATATATATAATAAACAATCGTATACTTTTAAAATGATGGTCCTTAAAACCATTCAAAGGGAACACAATTTTGTGTCATTAGCTAAGCAAACGTACTATGACCCGGTTTGGGAAATATGTTTATGATGATTTACGTTCAATACCAACTGATAATTTCTTGAGAAGTGAAGACGGCCTGCGCATTATATCCTCAGGAATTATTTTATACGAGAATAATAAGCAATCGGCTTTTTATTCAAACAATCAGTCGCAGGTCCGTCCATAAAGCCCAAAACAGTACCTTCTAAAGCAAAAAATGCTTTCAAATAACATTTAAAAAATAATTTCTTACCTAAAAACGCTTCTGAATTACAAATATCAGCTGGTTAAGGCAGTTTAGGTGTATAAAATACAATCAAGTTATAGTAGGTGGTACTTCAGAAAATTCACCATCATATTAAAAAAATTCAGTCATTAAGCTGTCGTCATGAACAAAATCGAGACCTCAAAAAACACAATTCAAAACTCGACGTTTAGGTTTAGTTAGGCCCATCCAGAAACCAATCAAATATACTTGCTCTGTACGTCAAGGACCAGTAACAAGGACCGAATATGAGACGTAACAAAACGAAAATGTCAAATTTACTCCTGTCCTGGCAATATAACGGTGATCTGAACGGCTTGCTTTGCTTTATTTCAAGGGAGATATACCATATGACGTGTTAAAAAGAGGGGAGTTTTACGCTGGAATATCAATATAAAATATCAGTGTTACACAGAAACAAACTTCACAATTCCTCTCACGCAGAACCATAAAACACCCGGTCAAAAATTCTTCACGTTTTTGCGATCAAAAATCATTTTGGTCTGGAAACAAAAGTAAGCCTACCACCGCATCTTAACAGCTTCCAAAATCCATGTACGTTGACGTCATCTTTCCGAATAGAAGTCACACAATTCTAACCCAAACGTCAAGCAGTAAATCCTATGTTACTTTACGAAAAGTTACGTACGCTTTTAGCAAAACACTTAGTACCAAAGCTGTCACGCCACCCCCTCGAATTCTCCTTGTTGGGCTGCTCCAATGGAAATGAGGGGTGAATAGCTTATGATAGGCCTATGTTTTACCCACTAACAGGGTTACCAACATTCGCGTCTAAATCGCTCGTCTCTTGGGAATGACTGACTAAATAGCATACCAAAAACTGCTTTCAGAAAACCAACCTTGTGCAAAAATGTTTTTATATATTTTTTCTTTTCATTATGCAGCAGCATACACCGGCTCATATATTCTTCCTTCATTAAAAGATTCTCAGACAAGAACATATACAATAACTCAACAAAAGGCAAGAGTCCATTAAAATAATTTGTCCAACATAAAACTATGAAAGTAATTTCCGGTGTGCACCCTGCGTTGAAACGCTGTACCGGAAATTTAATGTTTAATTTCCTTCTAACTGAAACAATGTTTGGCTAGTATTAAAGACGTAAATAACAAATGACGGAAAGTGAGGGCCAGAGTGTAACAGTTAGCAACCCTGTTTAATATTCGGCCGGTCCTTAAGCTGATCAAGGACATGGAGACAAGATGTCTGTCCCCTGAGATTTTATTTCTGGGTTTTTTGGTCATTCCTGGAAAAAAATATAGTCTATCTCGAAATAAGATTAATGATGAATGGCCGATAACTGTGATCATAAGTAACGATAAATAACATAAGAATGAAATCAAATCCGAAAAAGAGGACAATTTAAAAACTTAAAGATGGTAATCTTCTGGGATGTTGGGCCGTGTATTCTATCGGCCAATTTCTACCAGACCACACGGCGCAACATTCCGTAAAACAGATATCTTCACACTCGCTGCCGTAAGAACCTGAAACCTCACCTTGTATAACTTAGCTGCATCTTACGGTATACTTTCTCCAGACAACATGTATTGGTTATACCTCAAAGACTTGAATGCCAGAGTCTCGTTACAGACAATGGCATCCAACAGGCCCTGTGTAGTCTGTTAGACGTTTACCGACGTTTCTGAGACACTTGCTGCTTCCATAATCAGGGCTATGATCGCCAATCATTATCATCCTCCCATTCGATGGTATATAGTCTGAGCTACTGAAAAGTGTCGTTAAATAAAATCTAAATTAAAGAAGATAGACATTTTCATACTTGCCGCCACGAGAACCTCAAATCTCACAATTTTTCACAGGCATTGCAAAAAAAAAAAAAAAAACCAGCAGTACTGACTGGCAAATGTTTTCGTTTGTAATGTCAAACACCGTTCCCAGACGTAAAAGAACATCGCAATACAGACAGCCATTCGTCTAACCGCAGATATTAAAATATATCTGGCCGTACTGATATAACTTGTGTGGTAGTCGTGGACTGTATTCCGCACAGAACTTTGATTCTGAGTTAATCTGCTTAATTTCTGGGTTCTAATTTTACAATTACGAATAAGGAAACCGCATTAGTGTGCGCCATCAAAAACGTCATACAAGCGCTCGACATATATTGCTTACGTTAACCTACGAGGTGCGATCGGAAATTTTCCAGACTGCGTATATAAAAACCCGTACACTTATCTCAGGTATTAAATTCATCCATCACCCTCGAAGTAGTTCCCCTGGGAGTGAACACAACGATCCCAGCGCCGCTGCCAAGCCTGGAAGCATCACTGGAAATCTTTCTTTGTCAGCCTGTCAAGCACCATCTGCGATTCTGCCTGAATCTCTTCTATCGTCTCAAATCTAATTCCCTTTAGCTGAAATTTCATCTTTGGGAAGAGGAAGAAGTCACACAG
>NW_019059594.1:219724-248057 GCF_000696155.1 Zootermopsis nevadensis | reverse complement strand
TGATACACGTACTCTGATAATTACTGTGAAACGTGGGGACGGAAATAATACAAGACTGCCTCGCAATTCCAGAATGCAAAGTACTTTTAAGTTCCTACACACAACTGGATGATCATTCGTAGTGTTTCTTCACGTTTATCTGCAGACCGTCTTATCCTACTCCGATGACCACAGCAGGTCCACGGCTGCTTTGTTCAACCACGAAAAACTTCCAACCCAAGAGGATTTCGTGATAGGTAAGATATTTTTTTCACTCAAGGGTCCATTTGAAAAGGACCCTAAAAATAAAATTTATAAGGGCCTGTTTAATTGAAAAAATTGCAATGCTGAATCGTCTTTGAGAAGCTTGTAGTCGCCTAACTGATCAATAAATTTACATTCTTTTAACCCGAATCAAATGAATCCTAGTTTTAGTTTTACTAAAACTGCCAGTCGCCTTCTGAATCTTGTAGGTACGTCGATACCACGTCATCTCTTTTATTCGCTTTGTAGTAAAATAAACCAACACTCAAGACATGTAAGAACAAAATCTCGAAGGCATTCAGATATTAACCGATTACAAACTTCAAACTAGACTCAGAAACGCTCAATGCTATTGCAGACAACCTACGGCCCACGGGCCACATGGGGTCCTAGCAACCGGCCCGTCACATGATTTTCAATTAGCCAATGCGAGGAGAGTTGACATATTCTGTAACTGAGTAACACTAACATCAAATAATACATTATCAAAGGGCATGAACAAAACATTGCAAATAAATTGTTTTAAGAGCCAAGGAATATTGTACTGTAGGCCTGTAACTGAATATCGTATTTTTGCTCAAAGTTGCATTTTACCGTTGTTCAAGTCATACGACGTTAGAAGTCATCTTACGTTAAAACTCACTGGAATGATTAAACTATATATTTTATTTTGAATTCTGTTTGAGGCATTTAAACGTAGGAATTTTGTATCAAATATTGATGTGAATAATGTCCAAAGAGCATGCTAACGATTACAAAATTTGAGACAAATATCTCTGAGAGTAAGTTTGAGGTTATGTTTTATTCTTGCAGAAATTAAGATGAATATTGAACAGACAAGCTGTCATAAATAAAACAAAATTCTGTTGATATGGTACATTGTTTATCATTATTACAAATGTATAAACTAATATCCGTTAAATAAATATCAACCTACAACTCATGCAAGAATGATTAGGTATTGTCTAACATTAAAACAAATGCAGGTTGTTGCAGATAAAACATCACGTGTAATCCGGTCTCCTATCTAAAGGATCGCTTCAAATCGCTGTAGCAATAATTGTTTCGACCATCAGCGTTACAATACGCAATACAATGGAAGAACATCCAAACGGCAGGACGTGACGTAGATGTCAGATATTCTCCAACATGTGTACAGAGGCGATTTCCTACCTTGTTCTCGCAGGCTTTGTGACACACGTACTTGCACACTGTAAGAAAAAAAGAGCACTGGTTAACTACACATACCTCGTTAGTTTAACCAAGATTAAAACGTGTCAACAAGGATACAGTACACTCAAATATATTCAACTTCATGAGAAAGAAGCACAGATAAATAATATTTATTAATTCAGTCCATATCAAAGAATTACATCTCTTTAACATTACAAAGATCAGCTTGCTGCTGTTGTTTAAGGAGATAATCTCTGTTACTGGTGTACTTCGTACTCAGCGCCGTGAGAACCTCAAATCCTACCTGATGGGTTGATAATTGAAGCAGGTGGAACAATAGCCTCTAAAGGGTTAATAAACCTGACGTTTCGGGAGCTTCCTCTATTTACGCCTTGGGTGGCTGGTTTTCGTCCTGTGTTTATTTCTATGTTGCTGGTGCAAAGAAGAATGACGCATACAAGCCAAATGGGCGTGTTTGCCAGATCCGGCTTACGTGTTACATGTTGGGTATCCTCGCCCGAAGAGTTATTTTCCCCACCACTAATTTGCTTTCTAGAGTTCTGTGTTTTTCTGTTGTAATTTGCGCACAATAAAACGAGTAGAAAGAATACGGTTCCCAAACGCATTTGCATTGAAAAGTGGCAACACATTACTTCTAAAGTGTTCGACCCACAAACAAATCAGATTCTAAATAGAGCGGTATGTTCAAATAACAGAGTTAGGTCACTTGCTGATTTAAGGACACTGAGTAAGATGGCGTGGTATAAGTCAGTGGTATTCAAACTTTTTTGTTCGCGTACCCCCAGATATAATTTCTCTTCAACTTTGTACCCCCAAAGTTGTTGGTGTTTAATTCAAGTTATACATAGTATATAATCTACATCTAAAATAAATTAAATAAATTACATTACTGATTATTCAGTGTTTATCATAATTTTTTTTAAATTTCACGTACCCCCTAAGATAGCTTCGCGTACCCCAGGTTCAATACCACTGGTATAAGTGACGGAAAGAACAGATCAATAAATAAGTAAGAATGTGATTTGGAACAAGAATTTTATCGCCTATTGTAACCTTCTCTATTGTGACGCCGCGCAGTCTCGTAGGTTGTTACTAATATTTCGGCGGAATCTCATGCTTCCATCTTCATGGTCTGAAGATGGGGCGATATGTTCATCAGATATATTGGTAGTCACCTACAAGACTTCATGACGTCACAATCCACAAGATAACATTCGGCATCTAAATCACTGCGAGAATCTAATACCAGAAGAATTTTATTATTAAAATTGCTTGGCCTCAGTTTTGCATTTAATTCACTGCCAAAGCCTCGTGTGTGTTTACAATTAAGAAACTGAAAATATAACTATAAACAATTTTCTTGTCGGTCTCAGATTCTGGAATGAAGCTGTGACGTAAACACCAAGCTGCAGTAATGCCCGATCACGGTTACAACCTAAAGCCATGCGTTTCGCTTCGTGGGAACAAAGCACCAATACGCCCTCAGAGTCAACACGAGCGAAGGAGTGGCTTTCCTTGTCTTCGGTCGCCGAAAAGAGGTTCCCACGGGTCGCTTTGTGAGTGACCCCTGATTGATTTCTGACTGAGATCGGCGGTTCATGAGAGAAACCCTTGACATCACAACCTCAGGATGTTCAGAATAGAGGATGCACAATAACTACTCCTTTCTCATTCTTCAGTATCACGTTCAGTGCCGCATTTACAATTTTTTATTATCGTACAGAAGACAGTGAAAATTATGACACGCGAAGTCAAGAAGAGCTTCTCCGCTGCCATTTACAGAGACGCTTGGGTGGAGAGAGTTGGCTCCTACACTTTCCTGACTTCGGCACGAGAAAAAATTGATCTGGGTGAGTGGTCAGCGTCACACCCCTGCCGCGCTTTTAGCCCCGTTGCATAGGACGCTGGGTGGTCCCACAGCCGGCCTGGACTCAAGAGTCTAGAAGAAAAATCCTTTGCCCCTTCCAAGGATCGACCACGATTGTCCAGTCAAAACTCAGATACAAAACTGACTGATCTATAGATTTTTATAGCACGCACAAAATATCGCAATTTCTTTGCAATGTGTATATAAGGGTATTAAATCCACCTTGTTTGATACTAAAAGAAATTATTAAATTTGATATGTAGCAAATCCACTGTCTATCTCACACTCATAGCTGTCACAGTCAGTGGGAAAATATTTCCCACTTCATTATTCGTACAACACATTCATAGGAAATACCGATCCCACCTAGAAGCCACTCTCAAATCCGCTACAGAACATGTAATTTCATCAAAATAATACTTGAAGATTTATGTCCTCTGGGTGTTGCTGCGCCGTGCAGTGTGGTAGATGTTTACCAACGTTTCAGAGGTCATACTGCCTCCGTCATCAGAGCGATGAATATATCATCTCCCAGACGACAGAAATCTTCATACTCACCGCTGTGAAAACCTCAAATCTTACAAAATAGTACTCAATATGAACAAAAGGCTTAATGCATGTAACTCACCTCGACAGCAGCTGCCCTGGTGGTGGATGGGTTGGTGACACAGATTGCAGGGACGAGGTCTTTTGAAAACTTTACACCGAAACGTGTGGCTCTGAGTGTCCGCCTCAGGCTGCAATCAAAAACAAAGCGGAATATAAAAATATTATGTCTGTACACGAAATCAATAGTTTGCATTTATTATGCAAGATTTTAGATTCTCTGGGGCCTTAAGCTGTGTAGTCTGGTAGACGTTTACCGACGTTTTACAGCTGTTCGCTGCCCCCTGAGATTGCCCTGATGATGAATACAGAATGAAGCTCTGAAACGCCGGTAAATCAATCTACACGGCGCAATATCCCAAAAGACAGCAAAACTTCATAGTTGATTATACTTTAAATGGCTTAAACCAGTCTGGGTTCCAGGAGGCTATTTTAAATGAAGTATTAAACAAATGTTACTATTTTGTATACCAATACCGACAAAATTAAGAATAGTTTTAGAAACAATTTATGTCACACAGTATAAGGGCCTAAAACAAATATTACATACGCGGCCCTAGGATAGACGCTGTATATAATTCATGTTAAAGAGAAGTAGTTTGTAGCACGCAATAAACAAATTCTTTATTCCTTCTTAAAATAAATTAATGACCTCGTCATATCCCATTGACGAAGTTTGTGCAAACAGCCTAACTGGTCAATTAAGCTATTAAGGTCATGACATCATAGCTACCATGGGCTCCTGAATCAAGTTAAATTTTCAAATCCACATGGAACAGCTGAATGCAACAACACATATTCCAATACATTTTTCCTAAACTATTTTCACAGAGCGCTAGAGGTGGATTCTGATACCGCTTTTACCAAGATCATTTTAAACAAAATGTAGTATAATTTTAGTTTTGAATGAATATAAAACTCAGCACGTCTTATTGAAGGGAGAAGGCGGACGGAAGGTGACTGAGAATAGAGTGCTGAAAAGAATACTGGGGCATACGAGGGGGAAGTGGGAGGAGGCTGGAGAAAATACGTATATTCACAGACAGCAATGTCCACTAAACATTATTAGGGTGGTCATCAAGATACTGGTACTGGGATACTGGGAACGACCCTTTCTTCAAGTGCCTGAGCACTGCGGGTCCCAACTTTTCGTTGCCTTGATCTATAGACTTTTTGGTAGGACTCCTTGGACGAGGGATCGTCCCGTCGCAAGGCCTCTACCTGTACACACGACAGCACAACAAACATCCATGGCTTGAGTGGGATTCGAACCCACGGTCCCAGCGACCAAGCGGCACGAGACCCACGCCTCAGACCGCGCGGCCACTGCAGACCCCGGTCATCAAGAAGGGTGAGATAATGAATGGGTGGGTAGCTAGCATGTGAGAAATAACAAACACATTAAAGAGTTTTGGTTAGGAAATGTAAAGCTAAGAAAGCTCTTGGAAAATCTAGGCGTAGATTTGAGGGTAACATTAAAATCAACCTTGCAATAGGTACGGATGTGTGGACTGAAATCAGCAGGTTAAGGAAAGAGACCAGTAACTTGTAACCAGACCGCGTAATTATTTGTTAATTTGTTACTAGATATTACAGACTCATTTATTTTCTTTGATCAGAAAATTTTTAAAAAAAATCGTAATTATTTTATCTGTTGCTTTACGCAAAAATACCACGCATGCTACTGTCTTTAAAACACCACCTTAAAATACATGTTTTCCAAATAAAATCTGTGACAGATACAAGATTTTTCAGGAGCCAATTTAAAGCAATATATAAGATCTATATTTAACCATATACTATGACAATTACATTTGAATAAGTATTGATAATGATAACGAAAAGTTATTTTCTTTCAAAAATAGTGCCATGACCCAAAGGGTTAGACAGGAAAGCTATTCTTTTCCCGATGGAAGAGAGACGTTGTACTGCCCTACTTGCTGCACGTTATAAATGGCTTTGTTATGTGGTAATTTTATAAGATGGCCGGTCATACTCGGCCTAACTAACAATCTGCTACGCTGGTTATATAACCTTAATCCGGCCTTCATGCTTGCAACGTCAGAAATACAATTGTGTAAGAGGATTACGCAGGCACGCACTCGCACACGCACACAAAAGCGTGCTCGTAACAGGATCTCAAGTGTAAGAGACAAATATTCTTGCTGTTCCCCGATGTACTTATCCACATCCGAGGACTTAGGAATGTCCATGGGGACAGACAGGAGCAGAGTTTAAAAAAGCTTGTAGGCCTACACACGTTTTTCCAATATCGAAATGTCTTTGATGTCCACTAATTATATTATCGTTATTTACAGCCGGGCCAGCAAACATTGCCTATAAATTCAAAAGCCACATACAAGAACTAGGAACCAATACAAGAAGGCATATATATCAGAAATCGAAAATGGCATGTTATGAAATTAAGTACTATTGTTTTCGATACACAAAAATTGATAAAATATATAAAATTTACACCCCCACTAATCTACAATATGCATTTGAAACGTTTTCTGATATCGTGAATGTTTAAACAGGTCTACAAGATATTATAACTCTGAATATTTTGATTACATTAAGCATTTAAAAACATTCAAATTACATCACGATACTCTACTTTAATTACATCAACCCAGAATGTTTCGACCCTTTACGGGGTCATCATCAGGGGCGTAAAAACTAAGGTAACACGAAGTATTTTTTTCGATCACACTATCTACCTGAAAACGATGTACAGACGTATATAACAGATAAAATAGTATACAGAATATTTTATGTCCTGACGTTGCGTCTGCATTAATAATGGCCCCTTAAAGGCTCGAAACATGCTGAGTTCATGTAAACAGAATAGACAGTTGTATTGAAATTGGATGACTTTATTGTGTATAATAAAATATATTATAACGGCGTGCTAATGCAAAAGATTTGCCTTTCTAACCACAGATTTTTACCAATAGAAAGAGAATATCAAATCCAGTGAACCACGCAAAACAGAAAACCGCGTTTACAGAACACAAGTTCTACGCCTCTTCGAGTTCTTTTGTTTTCAATGATTCAAGTACCATCTTTCCTGTACTCTCAGAACTTCTCCCAATTGAAGCCTCACCTCAGACGAAACTTAGGACAATTGTTAATTTCAATAACATGAGGACGTCGTGAAAGTATAGCCACATTTGCATACACGTCACTGCTGTCAGCCACCTGCCAAGCTGTCGGTCTGTTGCGTGAGCAAACAATCATCCGTCAATACTTTCACATTGTCTTTCTTGTTAGTGTCTATCAGCCGGTCATATTTGACAGCTGGTACAAAGCTGTGCGAAATAAGCAAATGATCTAACATTATCTATATTAAAAAATGGTGTCCACATGAGTTAAATATTTCCATAAGCAACGGATAATGTTCAAAGGAGAACTTCAATTTTCGTCCCCATGTACACCTAAAAATTTACGTATGTCAGGCTAAAATTAAACGTATTATTGGACCATAACACCCGATTAATCGTATAATAATTAACACAAGAAACAGAGGTAAGTGCATAAACATGAAAGGGTGTAAAATTGTTGATAATGGGAAAGGTGGAAAATAAGAGTACTGAAATCTTGGGAAAAGATGGAAACCAATGGCGTTCATTAAGAAGCTGAAATGAACAATTTTTTTTTTCTAAATTCAAGTAGAAAAAGCCCACGATTCACATTCTTATAGATCCTATTAGAATGCATACTCCCGCCTTTGTATTTCCGGCGAAACAGCCTTTGGCATGCTACATTTCAGGTAGCAGCCTATCTGGATGAAGTGGCAAAGAAAAGAAAATATCTCTAAATTTAATAAATTATTATTTTCGTTATTGTATGCAACTGTAACAAGATGGTTTATTACACAGGTCTGCAGCCTTGTTTCGTGTTCGGGCACACATCATGACACTGTCCCCCCCCCCCTTAATTCCACAGCCCCGACCCACGTAAACTCACCGCGTCACTTTCTTTGCAGGAACTGGCAAGACTTTCCCAGGAGATGGCACTCCGCATTATTGTAGACATCGCCTGGCGTATTTATACCAACATAAATCGATTCTTCCAGGTCGACCACTTGCGAAATGTTTCTCTTGCTTGTTAAACAGATGCAAGTCTCCCACTTCAATAAACCATACAGTGGTTTTCAAATCATGGGCCGCAAGATTTCAAGACATACATGTGAGAAGAACACAATTTTAAGACGGGCTTAATAGCCATCCAACTTCAGAGTTGTGAGAGGTGTAGTGTGGTACATCTTCGTTTTTAGATGCTGTAGTATTAAATTTTTAAAGAAATAAAATTAACCATGTATCTGAAAGTGAATACACAAGAGATTTGAAGATTAATGTCGAAATTGATATTCACAAGGTTATAGTCTTAAACATTCACCCCTGGAAGTTAGCAATTTATATTCACGACCTTCTTTATCAACTGAGCATTACATGTGGTCTAAAATTATAGCTTATCGCTGCGTCGTTACTTACTTTGCTACTTTTTAGTTATATAACTTTACAACTTTCGATCCACTAAGACGAATTCCTTCTGGTAGCATAGACCTATATCTCTCTGCATTACAAGCCTCCAGATTAATCCCTCCGCACTGCTGTATAGGAACTTTGATTTTTAAATCCCTTAACGGCTCAGAAGTTTCAGAAGCATCTTGAAACGTGTGTTTCGCACGTAGTGCAGACTACAAATTATGCCCCTCAATAATTAAATTATGATAACATGAACTTAAACGTAGGAGAGGTTACGCGACAAACAACTCAAAACCTTACTGTTAAATAAACTCAATGGAGTAGAATATTTCTCGAGTAGTTGACATTAACTCGAGAAATTCCTAGGCTTTCTATGAAACCCGCAGTCATTACGGTATACACAAGATCTCAATCAACAGTCCCTGTCCTGAGCCAGAGTACGTATCAGGAAATGAGAAATGTACACAAAAATTTTGTCGAAAAACCTGAAGAAAATACATTATTTGTAAGACCAAGCAGTAAATAGGGGAATCATATTAAGATGAAATTGAAGAAAAATGATATAAGGATGCTGACTAGATTAATCTGGCTAAGGATAGATATAAGTGGTGGACTCTTGTGAACACGTCTTTTATCCTCATTAAGTCCCTCCGATACGCACTACGTCACAACTCAGAAGACCTCGATCCTCATTTTCATAGTCTTTAAAATCTTCAACCTCTTATTTGCACACGCGTTTATTCAAAGAGTTGAACTCAAAAATACACCACATAGTAAATTGCATCACACACGTGGAGTTTCAGCTCCTCCTAACCTCAAAGTGTTTGTCACTACACAGTATGCTGCGTAAATTCTATCGGCCACTAAATAATTAATCTTCAAGGCTTTATCATTACTAACTTCCCTGACAGCAGGACACCACAGGCTTAATCGCATCGCACTCGTGAGCCTCCACGTCTTCCTAACCTCAAAGTGTTGTCACTGTGTAGCAGGCCCGATTAACACTGCATGGCAGCCAGACGGGCTAGTTGGCCGAGAACCAACGCTATCTAGGGATAATTCAGGCAGTTTCCCGTGTGGGGGAGAACTAGACGATCACGCCCATGTCCATGTGGTACAGCCCTGACGGCTGTAGAAGACCATATGTGGAGCAATGTTGGCCCCACCTCGTGAGTCGACACATATCCCACACATCTACACCACGTCTCACTATTGCGGGGTACCGGGTTCAAAGACCAGTTGTCACAACTACACAAATAATAAATCATTATTTGTTTTTGTTTGTTTGTCATCAGTCTTTCGACTGGTTTGATGTGGTCCTCCATTTTCGCCTATCTTGCGCCAATCTCTTCATTTCCACATATTTTTTAAAGCCCACATCCTCAAAAATCTGCGTCACATGTTCCAATCTTTATCTCTCCCTACAATTCCTCCCTTCAACTGTTCCTTCCATTACCAAATTAACCAATCCTGGGTGCCTCAGAATGTGTCCCGCCATCCTATCTCTTCTTCTCGTAAGATTTTTCCATAGACTTCTTCCTTCGCCTATCCTGTCTAAGACCAGCTCATTTCGTACTTCATCAGCCCACTTAATTTTCAACATCCTTCTATAGCACCTCATTTCAAACGCTTCTATCCTTCTTCTTTCTGGCTCTCCCACTGACCATGTTTCGCTTCCGTATAGCGCTGTGCTCCACACATGTAACTTCAGAAAAGTCTTTCTTAATTCCAGGCCAATGTTTGACACTAGTACACTTCTCTTTTTGAAGAAGGCTCTCTTTTATTGTGCTAATCTGCTTTTAATGTCTTCCTTGCTTCGTCCATCTTTTGTGATTTTGCTTCCTAAATAACAGAATTCCTTCACTTATTCTACTGTCTTTCCCAAAAATTATTTATTAATCTAATAAGACATGAAACAAATCAGTGACTTAAAATTCAAGGAAATTGGAGAAATATTTAAAATCTTTACAAAGATTTGAATTAACATAACTAAATAAAAAAGGTTAAATAAAGATATAAAATACTTGCAGAAGGAAGCAATTATAAAGAAGCAAACAGTCTAGCCCTTGACCTCACGATGTGCTCCCAATAAGAACGTGAAAGATCTCGTACTTTCATAATCTGATGAGGATTCCATAAAGACAAGATTCCATAAAACAAGCCACTACTGCTCTTTATCTAAGCAATGACTCATAAACATCTAGCGTACCGTGCAAGCTGTATTATATGGGCTGCATTTGTACAATACAACGTACATTTTCCGTTCAGATATGTTTAAACCCACAAGACAGCTAACGGAATGAGATAGGCCTGACGTGTAGAACGAAGGAAGTGCTAAGACATATGATAATTTAGTTCATAAACTGTTTGAGCGAAGTTGGGAGGATGGTATTAAAATCAATCTTAATAAAACACTGTAACTGTGTGAACTGCGTTCAACTGACTCAGGACTCGTGAACATGGTACTGTACCCTCGAGTTCTATGAGCCACAAACATCAAAGCATGCAATCGCAAACTGGCGGACGAATCATCGGAGCAGAGTAATTGGAAATGGGCTTGGAAAACGCGACTGCGGGCCAAAGACGACAAAACTAAACACCGATACAAGGGATCATGATATCGCGATCACAATATGAGATCAAACCTTCACACAGTAGTTCTACTGAGTGGAAAAGAGTGGTGGTAGCGTTGATTCGTATATGAAGGGTAGGCAACCTTGTTCGGATTTCAGTTGGAAATGCTAACGAATAATTTTCGTGGTTTCACTCAATATATTTGCTGTCAGAAGCTCGTGTTGAACCCTGAATTTTGTCACAACTGTTTCCCTTTAGATTCTTCCTTCTTCATCGTTCATAAGAGTATACACAATTCAATGAGCTGATATAGTGTCATTAAATTTAGTGTTCTGTCTGACGACAGGTCCATATGAACAGGATCCTTCCATCCTTTTCTCGGACTGGGACCTGTTCATATACGTTCTTGGCAGATGATGCAGAAGTGGTTTGCCATTGCCTTCTTCTGTGTGTGAATGGAGTAATTGTTGGGATGCCACGGAGAAACCGGGGAAGCCCCCGGAGGAAAACTCGTGTTGCCTAGACCACGGCCTTGCCCAACACAAGTTATAAATTCGGGCACCGCCGGGAATCGAACCCGAGACCCCAAACTACATTAAACTACATTGACGTGTTTTTTGCGAATATTATTTTCGGTCTAAATGGTCGATGTTAGAACTGAATGAGATTCTCACGGTCAAAATACT
Organism: Zootermopsis nevadensis; assembly: GCF_000696155.1. The sequence continues at coordinate 236,397 of NW_019059594.1, read as the reverse complement.
TTATCGATTTTCAGACTGGCTAGCAAGAGCACCTGACCCCATTTATCTTCTTCAGAGTGAGGACACTTTCCCTTCTCGAGTGACCCTACCTCTATTGTCAGTGCCCGGTACTAACCACGACAACACTCTTCCGTATCTGCTTCATTTGTTTTATTCTCCAAACCCTTTTCTCAACAGCAATTGTTATACAGAATATTACATTTAAAAAGCAATTCTGAAGCCTTCACGCAAAATACAGCGATACAAATGCCAATATCGAATTGTTGCAGCTGATGCAGTACTTGAAATACGTAAACTGTAATTTCAGTTGTTTTTCGCTCGACTAACATTCATTATAGTCGAAGACTTCTTGTGTCCTGATATATTTTTTTTTGCAAATGCTAGTGATCCAAGACATTTCGGAGAACATATGACGACACAAATTTAAGTTAATCTATAACAGTACCTGAATTCATGAGTTAACTTTTAATTTGGCAAAAAAATCAAGCGAGAACATGAGAGAGAGACTACAATACCGCGTTCAGCATTGCTGTTTTAGTAGGAATGAAACTAGAAGCAGTCTCAGCTTCAGGGCGTGTGTGTCTAAGCACTCCATAAATCATGTTAAGAGTTGGCTTTGTGTGAACCAAATCATAAAACTGCTACAAACTTAACTATAAAACGGCTCTTGGTGGCGATGTTAATTATAAGATGGCCAACCAAAGCGTCGTAGCGTACAGGTCTGCAACCAAATTGTGCAACTTTGGGGAGGGGGGGTTTCCGGTGAAGTATTAAATAAATCACATAAACTGGATGCAAACTTCATATAATTCTGACAGTTTAAGTTCAGAATGCCACATAAATATCAGATTTAATATTAATTTATTTTCAGATATTAATCTGACATATTCTTTCCCCGTTTCTTTCTTATTCTCTACTTTCTTTTTCCTTTTCCATGTTACTATTTCACGCCTTTCATCTCTTACTTATGCTTCATCTATTATTTTAGTTAGCGTTGTATTTATGTAGGAAATGTATGGAGGTCTGCGTATTTCATTAATACGATAATCTATTGTGCCCCTTGGTGCGGAATAGACAAGGCGAACAAAGAATCGCTGATGTATGAACGGAATATAAGACCGCAGTCCTTTGTTTGAGCCGGTTAAGACCACGAAGCGAATGTTATCGGCAGATTTATGTAATAGACACATAAGCCTGTATATTCAATACATATTTATTCCAAAACATCGAATCCTATTTAACGTAAACACTTCATTAATTTTAACGCTTGAATCTGATGTAGATTGCTTTAGGCCGTCAAAATTTCACAGTCTATTGGGCCTACAGACTAGAAAACTGATACGCAATTAAACATTAATTGCCGGGTAAGTCGAGAGTGTTGAGATATGAAAGGTGAATTTTCCTTTGTTATTTTACTATTTTAACCAATGGCGGAAATATCGTATTTTATTTAGGAAGTCTGTGGATTGCAGTGTTCTTTTGTTCTCAGAAACTTATTTTTCTTTAAAACGTCCACTCTTTTGCGTTGCCTTACTCGATCTCTCTGTACCATTTGTATTGGAAAGTTCTATCTGGTCTGGGAAATTCCACGTCACCGTGGGAGAACTCCGAAGTATAATACACAGCATGACCCAATTTGTGCGAAGAGGTGCTAAGACGCAATTGAGTAAAAGGGAAAATTCCCAAAACGTTCATCGATACTTTAAAAGAGATTAAGATTATAAATTTATATGACAAATTAAATACAAAGTAATTCCCTTTTTCAAGGACAGAAGTGATTTTGTTGCGGAGAAATACTAAACAACAGATCGCTGCCACCCAACACGCACGTTATAACAGTGAAGGTTCAACTAGTATCAATTGTGGCCGCCAGATGGCAAGCGTTAACACTGCGCGTTAATGCCCGTCACGTATATGACCTATGATTATAAAAGCATCGTTAATGCTAACAAAATGCAATAAAAATGTGCCGTGATTTACGAGTAGGCCTATTCATAATTCTGACACAGACAAGAGTCTACTGGAAAGTTTGGATCTTGATAAATAATTACATGTTCGTATTTAGAAGCTAGACGTGATAGACGGATGTAAACCAAAATTAAATTCACCCGATAATTTCTTGATTACATGAGCGTTGTAAGCATTCTGCTCCATTCTGGTAAATAATTTCAAATGTAGACGTTCTGCACAACTTTGAATTCTTGGAGTCACAACATGCGGAGGAAATAACAGTTTGAATTTTGACGGGGGTGTCAGCTATCTTGAATGGCATATTTAATGATTTTACTCAGTATCTCCACAACGAATTGTGGGATAACACCATAGTTAGACAACAACCTTTTCCTGCCATAATTCTTAAATATTCACCTTTCGTAATCACCCTTCCATCACACTCGAGGGCGGAGCGTTCATGTTAACCGCGTTAGCCTGGCTAACACTTTGAAAAAACGAAAACTGAAGTCTTCTGTCATGCTTTCATGGTTCGGTGGTACGCCATGCACTGGAATACAGCATAACCGATCAAATAAAATGCATCGTTAGCCAGCTACAGCCAGCTAGATGTTAGCGTTGTAAGCCTCAACTAGCTGGCTAACAAAAAAATATATTTTATGTCGGTTTTCATTCAGATTAAGACATTCAAATGTCGAAATGGACAAATTTTGAAACCAAAACCCACAGAACTTTGCGTGACCAGTGATCATGATCACCGAGCGATTCTTTCATCTCATACAACGCAAGACAAAATTTTACTCTACACTTTGAAAGCTGCGACCAGCTCAATGCGATGAAGCATATACGTGTTATGCAAATCTCTCACACTCCTAGTTGCTGAGATCATTTGTCAAGCTGTGTTACATTCAGCTTGGTCATGGAGACCCAACACATCTTGGGACTTGGTGGAACAGCTCAGAGAAAAATCACGTACGATTATGTCTTACTGATATTATAGGTCACTTTAATGTGTGAATATTTCAAAATAAATGTATCCATTGTAATACGACCAACGTATATATGACTTCTAATACCATGAGTATATAAAATAAAAGAATTTTGGGGAGTCCTGTTTTTTCGTGTCTGTTTACTTTTCATGTCAAAAGCAATGAAACGAAATTCAATAAAATTTATCCCACTTCAACATTCGCTTTCATTTCACCGTTCAACGCTATGTAGCTTTACAGCTAAAACAGCGTCATTAAATACACCAAAAATCCACAAAATGCTTCCAAGATATACAGGCTTCTAAACTTGTAAGTTTGTTTTTACTAGCCTAACAGTTGAGAACCTGAATAAATCGCGAAGTTTTTGTAATGTAAATGTCATACAGAGTTCGTAAAGTAACCGGATATACCATGAAGTTAAGAACGAAGTGTCTCCAACAGACCCCTTCATTCAACATTTTCTCATCAATAGTCTGTAATTCGATTAGCCCATTGCCCAGCCTTACGCAGGCATTCAAAATGATGGTGATTACGAGGTGGCGGGCTACGTCTGACATCCTCAAGTTTGCATGTGTTCAACTTTGATTGCCTGTCAGACTCGGGGCTGGGATTTGCATTACTTTTCAAGCCCAGCTGCATCAGAGGAAGGCTTAAGGCGGGATTCAAAGAACAGCAGATGGAACTAAGTTCGTACAGCGGTGCTTGCAGAGGGAGGAGGCAAACAGGGAGTCTAGTTCTGCGTAGTTAACACAGTCGCGGATTAATCTTCCTGCTACGTATTCTGAAGTACCGTGTTCAAATCTCACTGGTTATTCTGACCAGGTTTTTTTGTGATTTTCTTAATGTTACTAAAAGAAAAGTAATATAGTTTATTGTTTTAGGCGTAAAGGTTGTTAATAAGTCTGCAAGATAGTTTGGATAAATTTTATGTATTCAGTTTTTAATCTTTGAATTAATTTTCGGTAAGTGGTCTGAATATACAGAATCGAATGTTACGGATATGGGTTAAAACAAACCACGGTTACTTTTCTCCGTATCTTTTCCAATTCACACAGTTCATAAATCAGACTAACCTTTGATGCTACGTAAATATTGCATTGGTTTGTTTGCAGTTTACTTAACGACACTGCGCAGTATATGTATAATACAGCAATTCTTCTTTTGACTAAAAACATTCAAGAATCAAAACTTGCAAAATAACGTATGAAACTCTGTGTTTACCTTTCCAGTCTTATTTTATATTTTGCAAACCTCATTCACCTTTACTTTCATCTGCTGCTGACACAAACTCAATATCCATGGGTTGTCAAGATGCACGCACGTTTGTAAGACGAAGACCGAGGTTCATTTTTTAGTGTTTTTTTTCTTCAGATTGCGATGCGCCATGTGTTCAGCATCTGCGACTGGAATATGAAAGTGCTTCTTTATCTTCAGATAACGAGGACGAATTCTGAAGCGCTCAGATCGGATGTATGAAGATGTTTTCTGCCACGTGGAACACCCCGCGTGAAAAACGCACAGAGCCATAGAAACATTTCTACAACCGTAGATATATCTATTAATTCCTTAAAACAAAAACTGTACAATTAGTTAGTTTATTATTAAATTAATTATCATTTTCTGAGCTCTGGTATAACGAGATATGTTCTAATTAAGAATTAATTTTGAAAGTAAAACTCTTCTACATATTTTCATAGAATTTCTTTGATGAAAAACATCTAACTTACAACGGGCAACATAAGAATGCAGACATACATAGAATGCCTTGATGGGGACGTTAGATCTGGGTCGATCGAAAACTGTACGTGCCTCAAGACTCTTTAGACAAGGTAATCGAAACTAGACACAACAAACACTTGATTTTAAGGCAGATCTGAATGTTATTTAGAGATATTTCCGTTCAAGCAATCTTTAACCCGTGTTATTAGTTGTCATTACGTCAAATATATTTTTTGGTACATTTTATTTTTAATATGTGGAGACGGTTGGAATCGAACTTGGGACTTTTCAAATACTAGGCCAACTTTAACCCCTTGAAGCCGAATGGTAACTGTATCAGCTGCTTTAACAGTCAGTAATACTAAATTTTGGTGTTATTCGTTTGCGCATGGTTTTTACTGTGAACAGCAATTATTTCCTTATAAACAGTAAAAGGAGAATGAACTTTGTAAAGAATAAATACTGTGTTTAAGTCCTGGTAAGGTCTAGATTCTTTAATAGTATTTAGCCTAGAGCCAACTACCGAAACGTCTTGTGTACTAAACATACTACAGATAATGAACATTGCTCAACATAAGATTAATAGTCTAAAGTTAATCAAAGTCAGGAACCTTTAGAGAAGAACTGCAGATGGATCCATCCGTGGAAACTGAACCGCGTTAAGCTAGGGTAGACCTAAGCCTCACAAAACAGTCAACTAACGACTTCCAAACTCCCAATATTTTCAGGACTAGTCGGTTGATAAATAGTTATTATCGAGACTAGACAGTGGAGTGAGAGGAGAAACAAGAAATCAATAATCGATTTTCGTTAGGTTGAGATTTATCGTCTCTCGGTCATCCAACACGACTGAGAAAAGCTTGATCCAGTTCATGGTGGCATCACTGATACAAATTAATTTATCAAAGACATAGTAACTAAACCATTCTGCAACGATATGCAAAAGTTTACCACAAAATTATTCGTTTCAACTAATGAACTCAAGAAGAAATGTGTTAAGAAATGCGTCTATTTAGATATTTACTTCTGCTTCCAAAATCATTCTGCTGCATTCTACTGGGCCATGCTTAAAGAAAGTCTTTAGTTTGAGAATTATTCCGAAACGAGGCCTTGAAATTAACACCAGAGTATCTGCATACATCCTACAAGAAACCTGAAAATATTAGCCTATTTATTAATTTCATCTCAAATCGAATTTAATGTTCCAAATGAAAAGAACAGAATCTAACAAAATTCCACAAGATAAGTCACAGATGAAACAATCGTTATCATATATGATGTGAAGCTTTCACTGCGGCTTTCATTAATGAAGTCTTCTCGGGCTATCAGCCGTGTTAGTTGGTGATCAATCCCCGACGTTTCGAGGACCGTCTCTGTCCTCATTTTCAAGGCCGTTGTTCGCCGAGACACCAAATAAAAGCTGAGAGCTAAGCTGGTCAGAGGATTCGCGAACATTACACAGATTGTAATGCAAGAATTCGAAGATCATAAAACTGCTTCGTCATTTAACGCGTCACGAATATTTGAGCTGCTAAATAGTGAATGGAGCACTTAACACTGAAATTGAACTAGGATTAGGAGGATGAATACCATCACAGAGAACAGGAAACACCGTAACTACATTCAATGTTTATAAAGCGTCGACTATGTTTTCGAAAACAATTCAATATCATCTTCCCACATTCGACGCTATACGAGGTGCGATGGGAAAGTTTCAAGACTGTGTCAATAGAGGGCGAACCGGATGTAGTACGAGCTTCTGCCGCTAGGGGTGCGGCCTACATTCATAGTGAATCAGTGTGCCAGCCGGCATCATCGAATTAGCATTTGTTTCTTAGTTACGGGCGTTTTGGTGGTGCATTACACCGACCCTCCTGCGATTTCGGAATGGCGTGTGCATCACATTTTGCCAAAGACTCGCCAAAACGGCTACGGAAACCTATGAAATGCTAAAGCAAGCATTTGGGGAGTCCGCAATGGGTCGTGCACAAACTTTTGTGTGGCATTCACGTTTTAAAAACGGCCGAACTTCTGTCGATGATGACGAGCGTTCTGGACGACCATCTTCGAGCACAACGCCCGAAAATGTTACCAAGATTCGGCAGGCCATTCACGAAGATCGACGTCGTACCATAACGACTTGTGCGACATTGTTGGGACCTGTCAGCTGATTCTAAAGGAAGAACTCCACATGCGAAACCAAGGCTCCTGTCTGAGGACCAGAAGCAGAATCGACTTCTCGTTTGTCAGGAGCTAAAAGATCTTGCAAGAACCGACCCCAACTTCCTTCCTAAGCTCCGTGTGACTTCTTCCTCTTCCCAAAGATGAAAATTCAGCTAAAGGGAAGGAGATTTGAGACGATAGAAGAGATTCAGACAGAATCGCAGATGGTGCTTGACAGGCTGACAAAGAAAGATTTCCAGGGATGCTTCCAGGCTTGGCAGCGGCGCTGGGATCGTTGTGTTCACTCCCAGGGGAACTACTTCGAGGGTGATGGATGAATTTAATACCTGAGATAAGTGTACGGGTTTTTATACGCGCAGTCTGGAAACTTTCCGATCGCACCTCGTATGTCAGTGCAATAACTAAAGAACCAATAGCAACAGGAAGATTCTAATTGAATGCAGAAATAACCGTTGTCTCTGACGATTACAGGATCATTCTAAATCTTAATCATAAATCACGTAGTTACTGACCATCTCAGAATCTTTTTGTATCTTAACAATGAACCAACTGCTGTCACAAACCATTAGAAAATCATTCTTGGCCTTGATAATGTATCAACCATTGTCAGAAAACATCAAAGAATTTATGAAACTCATTCAGAAGCCAAACACTGTCATAGACATTTACAGAACGATTTTAAATCTTGTTTACACAAAACCTATGTGATATGTACATTACTTTTAGCCATATCAGAAAGAAGAGAACAAAACAGACTAGAAACTTACTTTCCCTGGAGGCATGTCGACAAAGTTTGAGGAAGTTGCATTAGAGAATATGAAGATGGTTATAGTGCGACAGGCTGCTCAAAGTTTATTTGATAATAAATCCTAGTTAGGTACCGTGTGATCCGCCACATAAACGAGGGCCAAACTTGTGAAAGTTCATCCGCTCATTACATCAATATTACCGCTCTCACTATTAATTCCAGGCTATACAGGATGTCCCACAAAGATGTATACAGACATGTTAATAAACTGAAACATTACATACGTCAGTATTGGCAATTAGTGAATTAGCTAATCTAGTGTAGGTGTTCAAAGTGTCCACTTTGTGGCACAGTTGATAGGGGTGGGCAACTGACTGACCACCAAAGTTGCTGTTGCGTATACATCTTTTTGAGACACTCTGTGTAGAACGATTAGAATATCTATAAGAAATTTATTTAAGAAAAGAATAAAGTGACACAAGTTGATGTCTCCTCCAATAATTTTATGAATGTCATTATCGTAGATACATGGCGAAGTACAAAAGCTTCGGCAGTGCTGTTTGTGGTGCTACTACCGTTGTAAAAAACAAACAACATAAACAATAATGTATTTTTATTTTAGTGCAGGATCCCCACTGCGAGAAATAATTACGTTTCTGGATAGAGTTCGCAAATCGAGTAGTTATTTGCCGTAGGTGCAATGTTACAATTGAGGGTAATGTTCCCGACAGACCGAAAACATTAAAATCGATAATTTTGTTGCCAAAATAAAATACAAGCAACGGAAATCTCGCGAGTTGAAAGAATTGTGAGGTCTCGTTCATGTCAGTCACTGAGCTTCTGTTGTGCACTGCACATATGTACATACACACATACATACATATGTGATATTCTGTAAAACGTTGGTATTACATAAAACAAATGTGACTATCGTACCTTCGATCCGTGTTACCTCCATAATTTCTAGTGACGTCTCGATGGCAACCACTACGTATTCGAAATTTAATCCTGTCTTTATCTATTTTTCTGTTAAAATTTCCTCTGACGTCAATAAAAAAAGCTTTCAAAAGACACATTCAAGTCTCGTGAACCCTCGTTGACCCAAATCTTTGTGACTGTTATAGATTATTAGAATTTAAAAAAAAGATTATCAGGTAACACGTCTTAACTGCAAAGGATATATAGCGTGAAATTAGTTGAGATGAGCATAAGAACTCGGCAAAGATATAATCATTGACCTTCGTACTTATATTTAATTATACGTTCATCCTTAGTTTATTTAACAATTCGTTCAGTTGCTCATATTAAAGTACAAAGCATTGAATGACGGAATAATTAGTGAATAATAAATTGAAAAGAATTCGAAAGTAAGCGGTTAAGGTCTAATGTAAGCTACTACCCCGGAATAAGTTGAAGGAACTAAAAATCATTTTAAAAAAATAAATCATAACCGAGCCGAAATTTGAACACGTGCCCTCCAAAACACGTACTATACCTTAAAATTACATTTTGTCCATCCATTCAGTTATTCCTCTATTAAGCCGAGTTCTCTGTACAGATCACTGTCCGTTTAACACCAGTCGTATATCTACCTCTTACATCGTCATTCTTTTGCTACACAGATAATATGAACACGATACTTCAGTCCTCCACAGGGACGTTCGATCGTTGAATAGACAATCTCATCTTTCACTGGAGAGGCTGAGGAAGTCCACGAAAAGTTCAGTCAGGGTACATGGCGGTGCCCAACGCCTAGCGATGTTGCCCAGTAAACAATTCACGGTCAAATGCCAAGAACCTTCTCCCCCCCTTCTCGCCTCAGCAACTCTTCCTTTGAGGGCAGCATTCTTGTTAATTAGCACTCCACCTTGTCTGTTCCTTAGGATTTATGGGAGTGGAGTCAACACTTTATACCTATCCTACATCGGCATGTACTGCAGGCCTACACAAAGATGCGTTTGATCGGAGGTGAATGAGAAAGTAGAAACCCGAATGATTTACACGTCTGAATAGGTGTAAGTAAACGCATGGCCCCCGAGACCCAGCACACAGATACAAAATCTACAGCGGTACACAGAGGACCGGTATTTCTACACACTATAAATTATATTTAACCAGAATAAATTTCAAAGACGGATATCTTCTGGGATGTAGCACCGTGTAGTCTGGTTGATAATGGCCGGCGTTTCAGATGAGATTACAATCACCCTGATGATAGACGATGAAGGCAGTACGTTTGCATAAAACGTCGGTCAGTATCTACCAAAATACACGACGTAACATCCAGAGGATCTCATATTTCACATAGGATACGGATTTTATGTTGAAATTAAGGATGATATGTGCCGTCAAGTGATCACAAAATTGGCCTTCCGTATTTTGAAAGTTGTGCTACAGAACGGCGTTCACATTGAAAACGTAATCCACAAAAGACAAATCTCCATGAATTATCCTTTTTGTTCATAAATATGTATGTTGCTACATGAATATTACAGATTTTATATAAACTTTCAATTTTTTTTAATTATTATTAGTGTTCTGTCTGACGACAGGTCCGTTTTACTCGGCAGATGATTCAGAAGTGGTTTGCCATTGCCTTCTTCTGTGTGTGAATGGAGTAATTGTTGGGACGCCACGGAGAAACCGGGGAAGCCCCGGGGGAAAACTCCGTGATACCTGGACCACGGCCTTGCCCAACACAAGTTATAAATTCGGGCACCGCCGGGAATCGAACCCGGGACCCCAGGATTACAAGGCCAGCGTTCTAACCGCTAGACCATCGTGGCGGGACAAAACTTTCAAGAGGGTATAATTTCGTGCGACATTCTGTATAAGCAACTAAATCTGTCGTTCAATGGATAGTTTTATATTAGGTAGGTTCCAGCTTGCTTAGTCTGTTAAGGAAAATTATGGGCTGGTACTTTAAAATACAGAACAAACTATTAATAAACCATCAGAAAAAATTATTCTACCACTGACAGCGTTGTTAAATAAATTATGAGATAACAAGCAAATTGTTTCGCAGTTAATTAATTTAGATAGAAAAATTGGTAATGCTCAAAAATATACATCTGAAAGTATATAAAGTATTTTATTAACCCACTGCATAAGAGTACAAAGACATGGTCGTCAGGCAATAAAGACAAAAGAACGTAAGTGGCATTCATAAGGAAATTCAAGATATTTGACTGAATATGTAGGCTACGATGAGATGGAGGATAATATGTCGAAGGGGTAACTACATGGTGTAGACGTGAAAGGACGACGTACACAGTATAAGGAATCACGTGGCCGAAAATAGTGTGGACTTGCTAAACTGCAGGGAACAATCAGTAAAGAATAGATGACGTAATAAATACTTCGAGGTCGGTAGAGGGAGGCAGAAACAAGAAGAGACAAATTGATAACGAAACAAAACATAAAGGGATGAATCGATGTTACTTTAATTCAAGCGCTGAACAAGGTAACGATCCTCACACTATGCAGATGGTTCTCGAAATTTCGGTTTGCTGACGTGTTAGCGCTGTGTACACGCAGGCTGATGCACTTGAGATAACCCTCATGGTTCGAGGCAAGCGACGACAAAGAAAATAAGATGAAAGCGAAGATAAATAAAAATAGCTCAAAGACAAATAATTTTCTTTGGAAAATCTATGATGAGAACTCGAGACAGCGACACATCTCGCACTTGTCACATGACCCACGGTTACGAGAAGTGACGAATGACGTGTCGGTACACATTTTCTGCCCTCTTCATCGAACTTGCTATTTCATTTATTTATAAATATTAATACATTCACATATCTTTCAATCTCTGGCATAAATTTTTTTTTTTTTTGCTTCTTCTAAATACATCAGTTTTCTTGTCGATTTCCTTCTTCTTAATGTTCTACTTCATCTCTTTCGCTTCTAGCGTCATCCACTTCCAGCGCCAACCAAGGAGCGTTGCGGTCGAGAGGTTACCACTCCTTCTTCGCATCTGGAGCGTCCATTTTAAAATCTCTGCCCGGAGACCGGGCCATCCTAACTGAAATTTATCACAGTGTTTCTCAGTCACTCCAGACACATTTTACGATTGCTTCCTCGTATATCCTGTCCAATTCAATGCGCATTAATCACCCTATCATTTGACACGAGAGATTATACAGTCTCTGCTACTGAAGACGTCGTTAAATAAGTAACAAGTCTCCTTCGACCCTCTGTATTTCTCATTCAATTATTTTTGACCTCTCTTTTCTTTCCCTTTCGACTGAAGAATGGAAAAATGCAGTTGGAAAGTGTTGATTGGATTAATGTGACTCATAATGGAAACCATTTGTGGGCTCTTGTGAACATAATAATGAACCTCGGGGGTTCCATAAAGACTGGGGATTTCTTGATTAGGTAAGCACCGGCCAGCTTCTCAAAAAGGATTTGAAGTCAGTTTCCTTCATTATCACCGTCTTTTGTCTCTTAGATATTTTCCAGCGATCTCCATCCGTTTCATTTTTATTTACGTGTTCTTTTTATAGGTCTTCTTGGCTTTCTTTTTCACGACACTAATGAGAGAAAACGACTGGAAATTTGTGTTCTGAACTGCTTAATAAAATTGTCGGATGTCAGTATCTTGGCACCATTATCGTTATTTATCCACTGTAAAAGGAACCAGAGTGTAAAAATTACAGCATACTCTTCGCTGCTGCTTCGGCAGATTAGTTTAAAAAAGTACGCTGTTTTCTAAAGCGGTAGTTAAAACCGTCAGATCCAAATGATACGATTCAATAATTTTTAGTTAACTTCTCCAATATAAAATTTAATCATAATTAATTTATTCGTTCACTAGTTATTTCATGCTCACCGACTACAAAGAAAGCAGATGCATTCTGGACTAGACAGTGTTGTCTGTATGCCTAAAATGACGCTTGGTCTTATTAACATTAAAACACATTAAAAAAATCATATAATATGTGCCATAAATATGAAACAAATACAGGCATACCTCGGAGATATTGCGGGTTCGGTTCCAGACCACCGCAATAAAGCGAGTCACACGAATTTTTTTGTTTTCCAGTGCATGTAAAAGTTATGTTTACACTATACTGTAGTATATTAAGTGTGCAATAGCATTATGTCTAAAAAAACAATGCGAGAACATTGCGAGAATTATCAAAATGTGACACAGAGACGCGAAGTGAGCACATGCTGTTCGAAAAATGGCGCCGATAGACTTGCTAGACGCAGGGTTGCCACATACCTTAAATTTGTAAAAAAAACGCAATATCTGCGAAGCGCAATAAAACGAGGTATGCCTGTATTTATTGAAACCTCTAACATTTGACATGCCACATGATAAAGCTTACGTAATCACATCATACATCAGAGATATATTTTATATTGATGCATGAAATCTTACTGAATGACAGAAAACGAACATCAAAGTGGCATACGTAAATAAATGTACATTTAGACGTTTCGCACCTCGCGCAGTGTCATGACCCTGTGCCTCAAGCAGCTGGCATAACCCACTCAGTGTACTGACTTGCTACGTACTTATCGACTGGGGTTCGACTCCCTGCAGGGAAGGGCAGGCTTGTCTATATGATACAACGTCCACATCTGTCCCACTCCACTCTCACCCCATTTTTTAACAGTGGATACGCCACACGGAGCGTGAAGCTCATCACTTCCATCTACAGGCTAAATTTAGAACGCGTGGAGCTATGCGTTGACTCCGCCATAAGTCATCATGACGCGGTAAGAAGAGACGATGTCCTTTTGGTCTTTTGTCATTTTTCAAAGTTCTGGGACTACTGGACCATTGGCCTAGTCCCCCCCCCCCACATACACAATATGATTATTTAATTTACGGTTTATGGTGGCAACTGTTATAACGCACTTAGCACGACAAAGAAATAGGGGCAGTGGTGAAATGTTGTATTATTAACATCTGAACATCGCAGCTAGACGGATACAATATTTGCAAGCAATCACATTGCCATATAAAGCGGAGATACCTGTTTTTACCGAATATTTACACACGACAGGACATCAACACTTGTTTGCTTGTTGCTTGTGTCATTTAAAGTAGGAAATGTTATAATGGCCGGATATCCGATTCACTGCCGTTACGAAGTAGTAGATATTTCATATTGTACGGCTTCTGGTGGAATTGCTTTGCTAACTGGCGAACATAATCGATGAGAAAACAACAGAACGCTGGAAGAAGTTGAATAAAAGTTTCATTATTACGCACTCTTTACAAAATATTATTGCGATGATCAATAAAATAAGATTGAAATGTATGGGGTATGAAGCACACAAAAGAAATACATGAAATGCATGCAAAAAAAAATTTCTCGCAAACATCTAAAGGAGACGGATCACACAGTTATAGACAGAGGATAACGATTAAGTTATCTCACACAAACAGGTTGTGAGGATGTGGACCGGATTCACGTGAATAGGTACTAGAATCAATGGAGGGCGATGTAATAACGGAAATGAACCTTGGTGTTTCATAACAGACTAGAAAATCTCTTCACTGACTAAGAGAATATCAAATAAAAAAAGATTCTGTTCCATGAAGCTGGTAAATTTCAGTAAATCTTATATTTGGGTTTTATTCACTTAAATTTGTTTGTACTTCTCCTGGCTTGTCTGTCAAGTTTTATCTGATATTTACTTCCGGTTTCATTTTAACCCACACAGATTTGTAGAGAAGTCTGTAATAAACTTGATATGACACAGTAACTTTATTCTTATGATTTCCTACAGCTGGGCGGAAGTAACAAACTTTATATAAATATTGACAGTCAATAACGTGAAAGGTCAACAGCACATGGCTTCGAATATCACAAATAATTATTAGGATATATTCGGAAACAGAGCAAGCCGACAAGATTAGAACCAAGTCCCTCCATATTACAGGTCAGGTATCTTACCACAGAGCTAACGTGATTATGGACAATTGTTATATGGGCCGGGTAGTTCGTAGGTTATTTAAAGATTATGGATTAAATGTAACATTTTGTTCGGCGTCATATAAGATAACAGAATGATTAACTTAATCTGCCATGTCAGAATTCACCTGTATAAAAAGCAACCAGAAATCAGTAAAAAGAGTTGAGAAATGTTTATGTTGTTCTCAGACTTGACACAAAAGTTATTTACTCAAAAAATATTTGTGTGAAAACTGTGAACAAAATAAAAATTTGAGTAATCCACAATTATATTTTTTAGTGTTCTGTCTGACGACAGGTCCATATATTATGAACAGGATCCTTCCATCCTCTTCAGGTTGTCAGGGCCCTGCTCATACATATATACGTTCTTGGCAGATGATTAGAAGTGGTTTTCCATTGCCTTCTTCTGTGTGTGTGTGTGTGTGTGTGTGTGTGTGTGTGTGTGAGTGGAGTAATTTTTGGGATGCCACGGAGAAACCGGGTAAGCCCCCGGAGGAAAACTCCGTGATACCTAGACCACGGCCTTGCCCAACACAAGTTATAAATCTGAGCACCACCGGGAATTGAACCCGGGACCCCAGGATTACAAGGCTAGTGTTCTGACCACTAGACCACCATGCCACAATACCACTCTGTAACACAGCCAGGAGAGTCGGTGTCCCGGACGAGACTCGAACTTCATACCTTTGCTGTTTAGGTACCTTTTGTTTGCAGAAATAAAAACTACCAAATAAATATATACAGCTCAAATTATAATAACCTATGCCATGGAATTCGTTTCCACAGCGTCGCAAAAATGTATTCATATTGTGGTAGTTTGGCACAGGGGCAACTGGAAGAATGATTCGGGGGAATATTTGACGCTTTTGGAACGCTGCCACTTCAAGGTGAACAAACGTCCCTGTCTGTCATGTTTATACTGTGCGTGGTCCAGATCTGCCACATGCATGTGTTAGTTTCCCAGCCACCAATGTTTCACTAGGAAAAAAAAAGCAATTTCATATGAAACGTAACAAAAATCCAATATATGATTAAGCAGGCATTCACCATTCAGTAGTGCAGATAACCAGATATAAATGAAGGACCTGTAGCAGCCATGACAGTTCTAATTAGGTCCATATGAAAGGGACAGATCAGCAGATAAACGGAAATGTGCGGCAAAGCACCATATTCCGATTATCTGTCAACAATATCGCCATCCTATTACCAGTTTACTCCTTCATTCATCGCAAAATTTTCTCTTACTATCATTATCACTCATAACTGCCAACCGTCATCATTATCGTAAATAACATCAGTGTCCAAACTTGTAGTTATTCAAATAGTTATAACTGTCCATGTAGTCTGTAATTATTTCCACTGGTAATGCTCCAATATAAATTACAAATTTAGAAGTTTGTCATTAACCGGTACGGCAAATAATTTTGTTCACCTCTCTGTCACTTTATGTATCTTAAGTGCAATTATTCATTTAATCATCCTCTTCTCATACTTTCTCAACTCCTCTGTGTCAGAGGCATTCAACCTTCTTTGTTCGGGTACCCCCAGATATAATTTATCTTCAACTTTGTACCCCCAAAGTCGTTGGTGTATAATTCAAGTTATACACAGTATATAATCTACATCTAAAATAAATTAAATAAATTACATTACTGATTATTTAGTGTTTATTATAAAATAATATATTTTTTAAATTTCACGTACCCCCTAAGATGTCTTCGCGTACCCCCAGGGGTACGCGTACCCCAGGTTGAATACCACTGCTCTGTGTTATCCATAAGAAGTAGGCCAATTACAACAAATGTCTGAGAGCAAATTCGACTTTACAGCTTTATTTTCCGCCCCTGTTTCCAACCAACAGGGCAGGAATCGGTCCACAATCATCAGAACCATACCATTACTTAATCATCACGCTTCAAGTAATCTTCAGATCCAACGTTGTTCGGGAGAGGACGGCAGTTATTTCATCTGATATGAAACAACATTCATGTGTGTCGCTTCACGACGTATGGACCAGCCTCAGGGTGTAATTGAAATATGTAAATACAAGGCCATTAAATGCCGCCCTTATGGGTTGAATAACCCAAAAGGAATTTTGGTTCTTTACCGGTTGAAAAAGAACAGACATTTCTTTATATGGAA